>CAIGQW010055747.1:6331054-6356081 GCA_903798125.1 Danio choprae | reverse complement strand
TGTGTGTGTGTGTGTGTGTGTGTGTGTGTGTGTGTAACAGATACACAGTGATAAATGTTAACAATCTGGGACGTCACCTCCTGTTCTTTTTTTCTAATGTTTGCTGAGTCGTGTATATGTTTGAAATCTGTATGTTAGAAATGTGACTGAAAAAAAACGTGTTTTTATTTTTGCAAAAAGAGGCTGGAGCACATTTGGTAAACGTTTTAAATGTATGAAATGTCAGAAAGTAAAAACTAAATACCTGCAGGACCTGTTTGATGTCACATTTCTATTCTTTTCAAATATGGCACAAATATCTCAGGCTTCCTTTTTTTCTGAAGGTCATTTTTTGAGGTGTTCTTTTTTTTTTAACTCAAAGCTGTATTCAACGTCTAAAACAACTGTGAAATGCATCGTTTGTTTATTTTTATTTTGTAAAAAAAAAATGTAAAGAAAAAAAGAAAGAAATAGAATAGAAAAGGAAAGGAATAAAGGTGGAACATTATTGGAAAGCACTCAACCACCCTGCCATATAAGGAGTTTGAAAGTGTGCTGCAATTAATTCTACACGCTTGTATTTGAATCAACCTCAGATATCTGATGATCTTTTTAGTAGGAACATCAGACCACTGCCATCTCAGTAAGCACCTAATACATAATTTATTGCCTTTATTGTTTTAGTACAACACATTTTTAGTTACAATCCACCCAGAAACGTTTGTTTATCGTTGAAATTCTTTAACAATCAGTATTGTTTCTCAAGTGCCAATTGGTGTGCAGTTGAAAACCCTTGGGGATAGTTATTATAACCACTATATGCTGCAATAGCTCAGTGTTATACCTGCATGCTTGTTAAAAGCCAATAATCAAAAAGCCAAACTATCAATGTGTATGATCACAACAGTATATTCCTACAGAGATAATCTTCATATGTATTATGATTCCAACAGGTATGGATAGTTGTACCACAATGCAAATCACATGAGCTTAAAGGGATAGTCCACCCAAAAAAAAACATTTACTCTCCCTCAAGTGGTTAATACTTTTATGAGTAACATTTGAAGAATGTTAGAAACCTGGGAATAAAAATACCATGGAATTCAATGATTAGAGGTTTCCAGCATTTTTCAAAATAACTTTTTGTGACAACTGATGTGTGAGTAAATGATGACAGAATTTTCCGTTTTGGGTGAACTATCCATTTTAAATAGGTTATTGGGCAATGTTTATAGTGGTAAGCTGGGGGCTTACTTTGAAAATCTGTAAAGAATAACTGGGTTTTTTTTTTAAAGCAGGCATGTCCACCTTTTGTGTGATATAAAACACTGCATCATATTGTTTGTGCTGCATAACAAGTAGTCAGATCAAGTAAGTTTGATCTTTTTAGTTACCTTAAAATATTCCACAGTACTGTCTGCTTGTTTTTAGCCAGTAGAGAATAAATTTGTATGTAAGATTCCTTTTGAACCATCATCCTATACTTTGCCTTCTTCATTCTACTCTACAAAGGAGCTATTCACCTTTCATACTTTCAAACGGGTCCTGCTCCTCGTTGTTGTCTATGGCAATGTCTGTGTATAGAAGCATGCATCACGTTTCTAATAGATGTAAAAAATAAAATAAATAAATAAATAAAGTCCCATGAAAAGCACAGTCATAAAATTTCAATTGTCCTACAGTGTCATGTATTTTTCTAATTGAATAGTCTAATGCATATTTACATTTGAATGAGAAGACTCTTGAACTGTTTTTTGGGGTTTGTCATGAATGAAAGGGCGTTAGCTTGTTTCTAATGTCAGAACACTCTGTGTGTTTCAAGCAAAGTGTAAAAAAAAAGAAAATGTTCTGTAGTGAAAAGAAAGCAAAGCCAATGAATTCTCGTGCCAATATTGTTCTGATACAAACAGTGTTCAAATAAACATGAATAAAGTTTGCATTCCTGAAAAGATGTTTGCGTTTTCTTTGGTAGAACTTATTTTAACAATTTTATTTGTACTTAATCGTAAAGCAAAGTTTGCATAATCCATTACAGTGAACTATCAAGAAGAGAGAAACAGCAACATTTGTTGATTTATTTATTAATATAGATTGCATTTGAAATATATACAGATATTTGTCACTTGCCAGTCAGTTTAGTTGAAATGAATATTGAGGCCCACATAAAAATCTGATACATGGCAATATATGCAAATTACATATATGACATTTCATATTTCGATTTCACATATAAAATATGCCATTTATGCAACATATATTTTGAAATATTGCAAAAATGGCCACTTACACTTTTTTCAACATTGGAATTTCAACATTATATATATATATTAACATTATATATATAATATAATATATATATTATCTGTGATTCTAATGGTTGAAAAAATACATTTATATACATTATAATATTGTGAAATATATGATATATATTTTAGAAAATCCAAATATGGAAGCTGTATCTTATATATGTCATTTGCATATTTTCCACGTATAATCTTTCTATATGGGGATGCACACAGCCAGAGAAGAAATGAGAAAACTGTGATTAGTTATACACACTAATACATTTAAATATTACAGAAAGCAGGTGGCCGCAATCAGTAGCCTCACGGTAACCAGTCTGACTCCTCCTGTGCCAGCGCGCTCTGCAAGCTCTCCTTATTCCTGAGTGTGTTCAATAGGAGCTCCAGTGATTTGACCACCGGCTGCAGACCACCGCCACTTTGTCTCTTCCCAAACCGTCCGATGGGTCTCACACCTCGTCCCACATACCAGAATGGATCGATCTCTGGACCTTATTGGGACAGGTCAGAGCACATCTTAGTATTACTAAGACATATTTGATGTATAGGAGCACAAATTAGGAATATTTTTGGTTTGTTTTCAAAAATGAATCTGATTGTAGATTTACTTGAACATAAAATGGATCATTATTTAAATTACATTGCAAGGGTTTTATGTGCTTGTAATACAGTGGGAAAATCAATTGAAACAATCTTATAATGCTTTAAATAATTACATTACTATATATCAAAAAAATCTTTGACACTTAAAACATGATTTTGAAAAACATTATTTCATTCACGTCAAAAACTAAATCCCCAGTGAAAGGCATCGGCTATAAATGCACAGTTGTTGTTTAAGTACTATAAAAGTGTAAATTGGCAACTATAATCTGCCCCATACAGTACACTGCAAACAATGCTAACTGTTTTAGGTCTGTTTGTTATATTTCATTTTAAACGAATCACATTTATTACCACATTATCAGTTGAGCATAGTCAAAATATACATTGTTTAATGTTTTTACATGTCTTGTAATGTTAAGGTTTTGTAGCTATGCTTCATGAGAAAACATTTTGATCAAGTCATTATCTGACCTTTTACTTTATGCATTGTTATTCATAATTTAGTATCAGTTCATGAACTACAAAGCAGATTTAGTGTCTTGAACTATGATATAAATGCACTAAAAGCTGTTAGTGTGAGATTTCTTTTCAGTTAGTTTAACAAGAATTTATTTTTACATTCTATGAGTTAGTTTTATAATTTTTATAATTTCATACAGTTATTAAAATACATATGAATGCATTATATTTTATTATACCATCGTTTGGAATATCTGTATAATGTGTTTGTATAAAACCGAGAAGCATTTTAGACAAGTAAAAAAACATGTTGTTCTTATTGATTTCAGAAAATAATAAATCCTTAAAACAAGAAAAAACAATCTGCCAAGTAAAATAATCTTGTTTTAGGTTTGAAATAACTCACTAAGCTTGTAATTTTGGCATTTCTGAAAACAATATTTTTAGGTGTCTATAAAAACTTCCCGATTTGAAAGATTTGAGATCATTTGGATTAGTAACGACAATTCTTTTGCAGTATAATGTACAATGAATATTTTTTTTTAAACATGAAGACATCTAAGAGCAGCTCCTCTGCCAGCCATTCTTGCATGTCAAAGTCTCTTGAAGCTGTTAGATGAATCAAGTTCATTACGATGACTAAAAAAGAGAATGAAATAAAACTTACTTCTGTTATCGACGTTGTGGACGATGTGGAGGTCATGCTCGACTGTGGTGCCGTGTGCAGAGGTCTCAGAGGCAGACAGAATGAGCAGCAGCAAGAATGCAACCGTCCCCAAGTGCGAACCAATCAGGCACTTAGTCACGGGTTGAGTGAAGGCGGTGAGCAGCATGCTGAGTCTAATATAGGGCACTGCACGACACACAGCAGCTGCATGAAAACAAGAACAATAGATTGTATTTTATTCATATAATATAATATAATATAATATAATATAATATAATATAATATAATATAATATAATATAATATAATATAATATAATATAAAGGAAAGGGTGGTTGCACTGCAAGAGTTTTTGTCTTGTTTCTAGTTCAAATATCAAAAAATTATTTAATGAAGAAGCAAGTTTTAAATATTGCTTTGTTTTCTGAAATTAAGTGAGTTTTTCCTTGAAACATGCAAAATTATCTGCCAAAGGGGTAAGTAAAATAAGCTTATTTTAAGCCAAAAACAAGATTGCTTACCCTATAAAGCTATATTAGCTTGCTTTAAGGAAAAAACTTGCTTAATTTTGATAACTTCTTTCTGAAAACAAAGCAAGATTTTATACTTGTCTAGAAAATGCTTGATGATCTAAAAAATGTAGATATTTGGACTAAAAACATGACAAAAATTCAGAGTAAGAAAACTATTTTTTGCAGTGTGACACCCATGAAAGTTAATTTAAAGGTAGAAGTTGAACATTTTGTGCACTAGAAATTAATCAAAACTGTCATCACATATTTTCAGACCAATTTCTGATAAGAAATTATTTTTAGAAGTTGTCTCTGTTGATTAAATCAGCAAGACTTACATGTGTCTTTGGACGTGTGCTCTTCAGCAACAGGTGTTTCTGAGGTTGGAGTCTCTTCTTCAATCCAAGTAATTCAGGAATGTGAAGGTGTCGTGCTTATATATCAGACTGAGACCGTCACAGAATGGATTAATCACGTCAATCTCACAGGACATCCCTCTTACACAGGCACACCTCCCACTTCTTCCTCTCCTTTTCTCATCCACATCAGCATCTTCACTCTTTTGATCCCTTGACTTGGACCCACCACACTGAAAGAGCGATGAGATTGAGCTTGTCTATTTAGACACACCCCAAAGCACTTTGTAAGGATTTCTGACACACTGGTTTATGAGGACTCTCCATAGGTGTATTGTATTTTTATCCTCTAAAACTTCTTATTATATCGCCTTATCCTAACCCTACTCCTAAACCAAACCCTAACAGGCAAATTTCAATAGTATCTGACTGCAGACTTGTATATGCAAGCTGAGACATGCAGTCTCAGACATGCAATGTCAGACACAATGCACTCCATGGAGCTAGTGACGTCACTGTGAGGAGTAGGATTAGAGGCGGGGTTAGGTGTGCGCGTTAAAAGCATTGCATGCATCTCAGCTTGCATCTGCACCCAGTCTGCAGCCAGACCCGTCTCACAAAATTTGAATGTGAAAAAACCCTGTTAAGCTAGATTTTAAACAGTTTTGAATTACGAGGACACACGACATGTCCTCATAAACCACCTCTACATTGTAATGTCATACATGTGATTTCATACACACACAACAACAACAACAACTTAAGAAACACCACAAAGTTGACTGAAAATTTAGCCACCGCAGAGATCAAGAATGAAAATTTATGAGAAAACCATTTCTATAAATACTAATATTATTTTCATACTTTAACATATATATGCACGATGGCTCAGTGGTTAGCACTCTGTGGTGACACAGCAAGAAGGTTCCTGGTTCGAGTCCCAGCTGGTCCATTTGGCATTTCTGTGTGAAGTTTGCATGTTCCCCCGTGTTCACGCGTTTCCTCCAGGTGCTCCGGTTTCCCCCACAGTCCAAAGACATGCGCTATAAGTGAATTGAATAAACTAAATTGGCCATAGTGTATGAGTGTGTGTATGAATGTGAGAGTGTATGCATGTTTTCCAGTACTGGGTTGCGGCTGGAAGGGCATCCGCTGCGTAAAACAGATGCTGGAATAGTTGCCGGTTCATTTCTTTGGTGACCACTGATAAATAAGGGACTAAGCCGAAGGAAAAATAATGAATAACTAATGTCACAACCAATAAAAATAAATCATGAATGATATAAAATTATGTCAAATAAAGTAGAATAAAATAAAATAACAAGGATTTATCAATTATTAGTGTGCAGGAAGTTCCAGAGGCTTTTAGAATCAGCCAGTAGTGAGCATCAGGTGCAAATCTGATGATGAGGAAGAGATAACAAACCCATTCAGCACAGAAGCATACTGTATAAGGTCTAAATCCATCAGCATTTATTACCGTCCATAATTATATTACAAATATGAGATGTTCCCATTCCAAACAGATGCAGCACATCCAATAAGATGCAAGAGATGAGATGGTGAGATGTTGAAGCTTTGCTGTTGTTCCTATAATCTATCATTAAGATTGTGTGTGTGCGTGCGTGCGTGCGTGCGTGCGTGCGTGCGTGCGTGCGTGCGTGCGTGCGTACTTGATCTGGTATGCTATGTTGTATTTGGGGGCATTTTGGTGACAAAAAAAATATTAATTAATAAAAGAAAACCTCAATGAATAGTGAACTCAGTTTAACAGTAAATTTAATAATTTTTTTGTTGTTTGAATCTATAAATTGCATAAAAATACATGTAGAAATAAATCATTACAATAACAGAAAAAGTACATTTTTACTAATTATGCAAATTTACATAAACGACAGAGTATATTGTTTCCAGAAGAATTGTCAACATCAAAAGTCATCGGAGCACATATCGAGGTCCCATAATGCAATTTAACAGCATACATAAACAAAAAACATTGATGAATCTCAAATCACCTAACCGTTAATCAACAGAATTATTTTTCAGTGAATGCTATAGTTAACATGTCCTAAAAACAACCAATCAAATATGATTATTGTTTATTTTAAAATCCACATTAGCATCAATTCAAATAAATTGAAGCTTAGCTATTAGCCATGTCGCAGAATTATACAAAAATTAAAGATTTAAGTAAATATGTAACCACTTACAGCCTCAACTTATTTCATTCAGTTTGGTAACGTTCTGCTCTTTTGCCATCCACACAGACACATTGTTTGACATTAATGGTAACTATAGGTATTTTAAATTAAATACTTTATTTATGTTTTAGTAATATTTTTGATAATTAATTTATTGGCGGTTCATTCTGCTGTGGCGACCCCTGATGAATAAAGGGACTAAGTCGAAAAAGAAAATGAATTATATTTCTAAAACCAAATTCTATCTTAATGACTTTTAATCATTTTACTGTCACTGGGACTATTAAGTATACTTCACTATATTGCAGTCGAATCCTAATCTAATAATGGCAAACTATATGTCATTGGAAATAACTAAGTCTTCTAAATACATATTTTACCATGTTATTTTTTGTTATGTACGAAGAGTAAGAGATCAAAAGCCATTTACTGTCACCCTTCAACCTGTGGGGCCATTTGCGGTTACATATTTAAACTATAATATTGTAGTCTAAACATAAACCAATCATAACAAACTATATATCGTTTGAAAGCTTAAAATGTCTAGGTTTCATATATGGTTAAACTGATAAACTGATTTTTGAGTATTATTAGCAACAGTTATTTATTTAATTGTAACAAGAATTCTCATCAGAGTCGTAAAGCATTACTTTGCTACAGCAATCCACATGTAAACAATTTTTAGAGTGTAAATTTAGATCAAATACCTCCAAACTGCCCATACTTCATTAGAATTCGATGTCTACTTTACAAATATTGGCAAAAGTATTTAAAAAAATAAAATAATATATATATTTATATATATATAGATCATATTCCTCAAAACTCAAAAGTCCTCAATTTCCTCCAATGGAAATGGAATGTCATCTGGTGGTGATGTTTGGTACTGCACCCAACAAAATGTTACTGAAAGCTCATTTGTGAGGTATCAACTTCAAATTGGAAATATAATTTCATCAGATATTTAATTTTGATTTAATAGTTTTTGTTAATAAGCAGAAAATTGGGTGTTTATTTAGCTAAGTCATAGTTTATGGTTTGTTAGTAGCTGTGGAATAATGGGAATAACGACGATATAAATAAACGCGATACATTTTTCAGTAACCAGTAATGAAATGAATTATTGTTTTCCCCCGTTACAACGCCGTTACTGTTACTGACAATAAAATGAGCGTTACTATAATTGAGAACACTAAAGTGGTTTTCATGGAAGCAGCGTCTCTCTCAGCCTTAGGACCTCTCTTTCTCTGGGGTGGGTGTGTGCGTGCGTGCGTGCGTGCGTGCGTGCGTGCGTGCGTGCGTGCGTGCGTGTGTTCTGGACTGGGGCAGAACACATAACAACCCAGGGATGATGATGGGTGTGTCTGTGAATGTGGTGTAACTGAGAACGTGATGATTGGCTTAGATAGAGTACATTTCCATTGTTTGCTAATCAGAGGCAGAGTAGACAACACAATAGTTACTCTTCCTGGTAACGTGCTCAACACTGGTTAATAGTGTGAATAGTATACCTTAAAATAAAGTGTGAACATGTATTCTTATTAACAGAGTAATAAAAACGAAAACAGAAATAAAATACTATGAAATACAGTATGTTGCTTGCTGCTAGTACCTTTTTCATTCATTCATTCATTTTCATTTCAGCTTAGTCCCTTTATTAATCTGGGGTCGCCACAGCGGAATGAACCGCCAACTTATCCAGCATATGTTTTACGCAGCGGATGCCCTTCCAGCTGCAACCCATCTCTGGGAAACATCCATACACACCCATTCACACTCATACACTACGGACAATTTAGTCTACCCAATTCACCTATACCGCATGTCTTTGGACTTGTGGGGGAAACCAGAGCACCCGGAGGAAACCCACGCCAACACAAGGAGAACATTCAAACTCCACACAGAAACGCCAACTGACCCAGCCGGGGCTCGAACCAGCGACCTTCTTGCTGTGAGGCAAACGTGCTACCCACTGCGCCACTGTGAGGCCTAGTACCTTTTTATGTACAGTTTAATCTTTTTTTATGTTTGCAAATGAAATACTATCAAAAATCAAATCTATCATGAATCAAAAGTTTTAACCAATACATTTATACAATTCAAATATATTAAAACAGTTCACAATTTTAGACATTGAAACTTGCCCTCTATTTTAAATCATCTAAACAGTAAATAAAATGGTTTGAGTGAACAGTTTTTCGTGAGCTTTTTCTCGTTTGTGTTTGCCAGTGTGGATTTCATTGAAACTGCACGTGTTTGAAAGATTTACTAAGAGGTTTCACCCTAAAGAGACAGCGAGATTAATCAATCTCATTCACCCCGTGCTGTTTTGGGAGCTTTTAGGGTGTAAATCTTAGCCTACACAGGGAGTGGGTTGAAACAAGCATTGATCAACTGTAGTTTTCTCTGTGAAGTTCAGACTAACAGCCATCCTTGCAAACATTGTTCAATGAGCGATTACGTTTGTCTAACCAGTGTGGGTGTGGGTGTGTGTGAGCAGGCATGATTTTCAGACAATTATTGCAAAAGGCTTATACATATAAAATATAAAAGCCACCTATGGCAATTTCCACTCATTCCTCTGTCTTCATTAATTAATAATCTACAGAGATAGATTATTTCACATAATAATCTTTGATGATTATGCTATTTAAAATATATTCATGCTGCACAGTCTTTTTTTATGACTGAGAAGTCTAGGGACAGGTTGTCACCATATTCTTATAATAACACCAAAAAGTCACATTTTAATGTGTTTTCCATTTAATGCTGTTGACAAGCCTTCCACAAGAGACATACTATTGCATAATAATAATCACACTATAAAAGCTTCTTCTATAGCAGGTAAAAAAAGCATGGTCTGTGTTCTTTTCCTAAGCTTCAGCCATTTTCACCATCTTAACTGCAGTTTGATATAGATTTTTTTGTTTTGTGTCGAACGCTATATTAAAAACAGCTCATTATTTCAGTCTCATCACAGCATTAAGATTTTCAGTGGCTCCATTTCATTGCCGTCACTGTCCTTGATCTTCCCAAAATATCCAACGATCAATATTAGATGTCTGTGACTTCATTTATGAGACTAATAATTTAAAAACTAAAAAGAATTTCTACATTCACTTTATGTATAGATAAACTATGTGTGTGAATATTAATTTGCTTATTGTTTTCTATAATTTGGCATTATATCACTCCTTTATTTATAAAACTTCAGGGAAATGACCTGCATCAGCCATTTAAGAAATATCTAGAAAGAAGTAATTTCCTTATAAAAAATAGAAAATATAGGGGTAAGTATATTTGCCCATATAATTTGTCAAGTGAAGTGTGAGGGCCTCTGTTAAAAGAACAACTGTGTTTCTTTCTTTTTTTTAATGAAAGTTTAATGTTTATATACATAATCATTCCTCAGACACTTTTATCCAAAGTTGGAAAAGAGAAAGTTCTTTACTAAAACTACAATGCATATAATAATATAATCTAAAACTTCAAATATTCCATTTGTGATGTTATCAAATAATCTGTGAAGTCCAGAGAAAATAGAAAATGTCAAATTATCTGATTATCTGAATTATCTGATTTTCGGATGTTCTGTAGGATTTGATTAAAAGTAGATCTTTATCACCATGTTTAATTCATATTTAATTAACTTTCTCGATGCATTACATATACAGGGGTTGGACAATGAAACTGAAACACTGGCCAATTTAGTATTGGAAGGTTTATGGTTAAATTTGACCAGCCTGGTGGCCAGTCTTCATTGGTTGCAGATTCCACCAGTAAGAGCAGAGTGTGAACGTTTCATTAGCAGAGTAAAAGTACAGTTTTGCTTAAAATATTGCAAGGCACACAACATTATGGGTGACATATCAGAGTTTAAAAGAGGACAAATTGTTGATGTGCATCTCGCTTATGCATCTGTGACCAAGACAGCAAGTCTTTGTTATGTATCAAGAGCCGTGGTAAAAGCCAGTGTGATGTCAGAATTGAATGACTGTGGATGCAAGAGGAAGCTGTCTGAAAGGGATGGCTGGGTGCAAACCCTGAATTGTATACAAAAAACATAAAACCACTGTTGCCCAACTCACTGAGTGAAGTCTATTTATAAACTATTTTTGAGAGGATCAGTTACTTATGATTGTCCACGGCTGGTCCCGCATTATCTAACACATGATTCACCAATCAGACGATTCCTAACTCATTATAAATAACCAGAGTTTCTTATCTCAGTATCTTCGTCTTAAAGAAGCTTTGTCTTGAAACTTCGCTATACACAGCATTCTCAGACAAGCAACCAACCATCCTTCATCATGAACAACAACAACAATATCAACAACTGCAGCAGCAACACCAGCAACAACAACAGCACTTCCATTACCCAGACAACAACCCACTAGAAAACACAGCTCTTCCCAGAACACCAACAACACCCAGCACTGCGTGGCTCTCAAACAGAGCCCGAGGACCACGCAAGAGGTCACCACATGACCCGCTCTGCTACCACTAGACACCGCCTTCACGGATCACCTACACCATCTACTTTAAGATATCAGAACATTTCACCCACCTCTTCATATGTCTCAGCCACCATCTCTCCATCCGCCCGGTTAAGAGAATCACCGTCACAGAACTCCGTAAACTCCTTTCTGATCTCGGCATCCATGCTCCACGTAACCTCAATAAACCGGAACTCATAAAACTGTACTCCAGCATCACCTTAGACTCACACCCTTCACTCAGTCCACCAGCAAAACAATTCAAGCAGAAAACCAGTTCCCGCCACACTCTATATCCACAACATTTATAACCTAGAAAAAAGAAAAACAAGCAGAAGCATGTATCCAGTCGCACACACTCAAGACCACACCCCCAGTATACCTGGTCACCTTAAGCCACACCACCCATCATTCTACAACAGGAACCCAACCGGGACAATAACACTTCCCTTACTTTTCCCTCCCAACCTTTTTCTACCATTTTTTCTTGGCCTCCATTTTCCATTTTCAAGCTCTTTAGTAAGTCTTCATATCCCCTCTACCTCTGCTACCCATTTTCATCCTAACATTTCCATTCCTCCTGCTCCTCCACAAACCCAACCTTTCTACCTCCCACCTCAACCCTCTGCTTCTTGCTCTATGCCCCTAAACCAACCCCCTTCAATTCAAATTCCGCCCGCTATTCTTCCTTTTTCTTCACTCCCCCCTGCACACACCAGCACAGACCCCGCCTATCATTTCACCCTCCCCACACCAGTTTCTACAGCACGCCCCCCATTCACCCTGTCCACAGTCATGCCTCTCCCAACGCTGCATAATTCTCTGGCAATGGAACCTCCCCCAGTTTCCACATCAGCAAGAAACCAAATTCTCTCAGGTGCAGATACTGATCTCATCACACTCCTCTCACCTATCTCACCTCAAGCGGCAGAACGGCAGGTAAATTGCAGCGAGTTAACTCTCACCTTAAAACAAGCACTCAGCCAGCACTCAATGCTGCATCCTGTCACCATAGCATTTTGACGTTATACATTTATCTATTCCGTTTTTCCCCATAGGAGGCACGAGTTGAGCGACTTTATGGCTATCATCGCCGAGCTCCCGCTCTCCTATCGGGAAACTAATTTCTACACATATCACAAACTATTTTCAGCCAAATGTGCCATCCGTGTGACTCAATGGAATCAGTGTCCTTACTGGGGTGCTTTTGACACTGATCTCCACAATCGAGTCTTTCTAGGTTGCCACAATCTGTCCTGCGCAGTTTGCCACTCCAGCCTTCAACCCACCCCCTCCTGTTCTTTTATCACATCTACTTCCGACCCAGCCCAATCAACCTCTAAATCCACCAGTTACAGTACATTCCTCGCCCGCCTAACCCCAACCTTTCTTCTCTTCTGCCCTCTTCCTCTTTCCGCTCCTCTCCCTCTAACCGCGACATCTGCCAAAATTGTAATATTGACAGATGTCTCAGAAATCCTTGTAATTTCCTTCATATCTGCACTTATTGCGGCGGCTCTCATGCCAGAGTTATTTGTCCCATCTGGAGGGCTAATAATAAAAAAATCTAAAGATTATCTGTCGACTCCAGTGAATATTTCTCATCTTGCCTTTAAATTACGCTCTCACCCTGATACTAACTTTTCTGAATATCTCATTTCAGGCCTAACCCTGGAATCTCTTTTGTCCTAACCTACAATCCGCAACCACCGATCCTGAAACGGTCTATCAATTCATTTAAAAAGAGATCGGCAATAATTTTATGATCGGGCCATTCTCCACCCCGCCATTCAGCGTTTCCCACATTAGTCCAATAGGCGTTGCAACTTGAAAATTTTCTGCCAAAAACGCCTTATAATCAATCTCTCTTCCCCACACAATTCTATATTTCCCAGCATTAACAGAACCATTCCGATTGACAAATACTCGTTCCATTACCACGATATAGACCAAGACATTTCCCTTATCAAAATAGCCAGTCGTAACGCTTGGCTTGCAAAAACTGACATAGCATCTGTATTTTAAATCATGCCAACTTACCCCGATTATTGTCATCTTTTTGGAATTTATTGGTGCTCACAATTCTACTTCGCAGTCCGACTAACTTTCAGCTGCAAAAGTAGCCCCAAACTTTTCGACATGCTATCAGAAGCCGTATGCTGGATATTATTCAATAACGTCCGTACTTTATCTATCTCTTAGATGATTTCCTCATTATCTCCCCTTAGTCGTCACCTCCATCTAAACATCTGGCAATCACCCAAAAGGGTTTCACTGATCTCGGAATCCCCCTTGCAAAGGAAAAAATAATTTCATTACTTCAGCGTCGAGTTTCTCTGCTATCTTTCTTTCTTCTAGCGTTGAGTCATCCGTTATTCTTTTCTTCTTTCTCCATAGGCCCTCACTCCCCAAAGCTCTGACTACCGGTCTGATATGCCCCTCCTAACCCATTTCACCCCCGCTCCCACAGGAGCCTGTCCACCTCTGTTACCCTGAGCCTCGACTCCCACAAGAGTCAGGAGCCTCTCTTCTTCAACATCTTTTTCAATGTTACATCCAGCAGCCGGATATAGTTTCTTCAATATACGGCTGCTGTCCCAAGCAAAAAGGCATTTTGGGGAGTTCATCTAGAGATCTACCTGAGCTCAAACTCCACTTTCGCCCTGCTAACGGGAGGGATCCCCAGGGCTCGAGGATCTTATAAGCTCAGGGCTCTCTCCCAGGACAGCATGATAAACAAGCTTATTACCAATCATCAGTTAAGTGTGAACTCTTGAAGGAAAGAAATGTGCACTCCTGATCTCAACTCTCCTGTTTCTCCTGTTTATCGGGAGCTACACAGGTCAATATACATGGCCGGGCTGCAATAGTCATACCTTTGGTCACTTGTACCAATGCCAAACATTGGTTTCAATGGTGCCAGCAACAAAAATATTGGGCTGTGGTAAAACTTCCTTTGTTAGCATATGAGGCTATTCACCGGTGTGTGGGAAAAGCAAGGTTAAAGTCATTCTCCCCGATCAACAGTTACCTTTCCTCATTATACCCTGAGCAAAGCATTGTCAATTATGATTAAGATACCAACTCTCAAAACCAAATAAACATGAAAGCAAAGTGGAGGAGATAAAATAAGGTAAAAGTATATTGACATACTGTACAGTCCTGAATCAGTCCTCTGCACTTCAATAACTGTCTGGTTTAGCTCAGCTACCAAATCCGACCTCCGAAGACTATGTTGAATAGTTGGGACTGCTGAGCGAATCACTGGTACAACCCTCCCTACTCTCCAAGAACTGTACTTATCCAAAGCGAGCAGAAGGGCTGCCAAAATCACTCTGGACCCCTCACACCCAGCACACTGCCTCTTTGAACTTTTACCTTCTGGTCGACGCTACAGAGCACTGTGCACCAGAACAGCCCGACACAGCCCGTTTCTTCCCTCAGGCAATCCATCTTATGAACACTTGATGATAGTAATTGTGACAAACATCACTACTTGCTATACACTTTTTAGAAACATATACACTTATTTAACAACATACTTTACATGCCAATTTGCACATAACAGCTGCACATATAACGTTGTATATAGTAAGATACCTGTACATACACTTTTCAATTTGCATATCTGCATTCACTACTTACTTCTATTTTTAAAATATATTTATTATTTGTTTTTTGTCCTGTCTCTGTAATTCTGTTGCACTGTAGAAGCTTCTGTCACGAAAGCAAATTCCTCGTATGTGTGAACATACCTGGCAATAAAGCTCTTTCTGATTTTGATTCTGATTCTGAGTATTCTCCTCAGGCCATGACTAAACAATAGTAAATAAATTGTACATTGAAATACATCAACGTCTCTTTTGTGTTTGTCACTACAATGTTGAAGTCAAAAACTTTCATTCATTCATTCATTCATTTTCTTTTTGGCTTTGTCTCTTATTAATCTGGGGTCGCCACAACGGAATGAACCGCCAACTTATCCAGCATATGTTTTACGCAGCGGATGCCCTTCCAGCTGCAACCCATCACTGGGAAACATCCACACACACCCATTCACACACATACACTACGGACAAATTTAGCCTACCCAATTCACCTATACTGCATGTCTTTGGAATTGTGGGGGAAACCGGAGCACCCGGAGGAAACCCACACCAACATGGGGAGAACATGCAAACTCCACACAGAAATGCCAACTGAGCCAGCCGGGGCTCAAACCAGCGACCTTCTTGCTGTGAGGCGAACGTGCTACCCACTGCGCCACCGTGAGGCCCCCAAAAACTTTCAAATTACATCAAATAAAGTTATACAAAAAAAAGATCACAAGCAGATGAATTGTGTTTGGTGAAATGCACATGGTTACTGTAAGCAAATGGCAGAGATGTGTATTAGAGTTGTGAGGAACTCTGACATACCAGGAGGACTCATCCTGTGCTTGGAATGTCCCAGTAGTCCTTCATTAGCATAGAAGGAACAGTATTTAATATTTTCTTAGCTTACAATGTTTAACTTTACTTTCATGTTCATCAAACCACTCTGTCACCAGTCTTGCTGTCTGTATATGAGCATTGTCATCCTGATTCAGGAGACAATGTTTGAATCATTTGGTGCACATGGTCCTCCAGAATGGTTTGGTAGTCCTTAGTAGTTACGTGCCCATCTAGCACAAGTATTGGGCCTAGGGAATGACATGATATTCCAGCCCAAACCATCACTGATCTACCCCCATGCTTCACGGGCATGCAACAGTCTAAGTGGTATGCTTCTTTGAGGCTTCTCCACACCATAACTCTTCCAGATGTGGGAAAGTCAGTGAAGGTAGACTCATCATCAGGGAACAATACGTTTCACATAGCTTTTCACAAAGCTGTACTATAAAGCTACAGTCACACTGCACTCTTCTCCCCATAGACTTACATTAATATGCATGCTCGTGCGGCATTACTCTACTCTACTACTTTCACACTCTACTCTTATGCCGCGGTCACACTAGAGTTTGAGCATGTGAAATTCCGTTGTATGGTGCTGCAAAAAGTGGTGGGATTAAACAAAATGATTAGACATTTAAAAAAGTGAGTGATTGGTCCATATTTTAAAATTCTGTCCAAGAGGTCATGTTTGATCTTCGATTGGTCTCACGCAGTCACGTGATGCAATTTCGCAGGTCAGAGTTCACCAAACTTGAACAACGCAGCGAACTGTGAAACTTGTCGCACGAGCTTGAGTTTCCAGTCTGACACATTCGCGTGCATAT
This sequence comes from Danio choprae, assembly GCA_903798125.1. Classification (NCBI taxonomy): domain Eukaryota; kingdom Metazoa; phylum Chordata; class Actinopteri; order Cypriniformes; family Danionidae; genus Danio; species Danio choprae. The sequence goes on along the minus strand of CAIGQW010055747.1, from coordinate 6,339,246 downwards.
GAATGGAAGTCTATGGGGAAAAAAGTCCAGTGTAACCGTGGCTTCACACATGGAATGTGCAATCAAAGAAGAATGGCCACCAAGCTGGTTAAATGTAGCCATTTAGCCAACACTAAATTTGCCAGTGTTTCAGTTTCATTGTCCAACCCCTGCATGTGTATACACACACATACACAGGAGTTGGACAATGAAACTGAAACTGTCATTGTACATTGAAATACATCACTGTATTGAAATAAATACAGGCCCCCTTAAATTTTTCACTCTTTGTTATATTGCAGCCATTTGCTAAAATCACGTAAGTTAATTTTTTCCTCATTAATGTACACACAGCACCCCAAATTGACAGAAAAACACAGAATTGTTTACATTTTTGCAGATGTATTAAAAAGAAAAACTGAAATATCACATGGTCCTAAGTATTCAGACCCTTTGCTGTGACACTCATATATTTAACTCAGGTGCTGTTCTTTTGTTCTGATCATCCTTGAGATGGTTCTACACCTTGAAGCTGCGGTCACACTAGACTTTTCTCCTCATAGACTTCCATTCATATGCACGCGAATGTGTCACACTGGAAACACAAGCTCGCGCGACAAGTTTCGCAGTTCGCTGCATTGCAAAGTTAAAGCTTGGTGAACTCTGACCTGCAAAATCACATCACGTGACTGCGTGAGACCAATCCAAGATCAAAACATGACCTCCCTGGACAGAAATTTTAAATATGGACCAATCGCTCACTTTATTAAATGTTTAATCATCTTGTTTAATCCCGCCCCTTTTCGCAGCACTGTACAACTAGTGTGACCGCGTCATCATTTATTAAACAAGTCCAGATGTGTTTGATTATACTGATTGGACTTGATTAGGAAAGCCACACACCTGTCTCAGTAAGACCTTACATCTCACAATACAATGTGTGTGTGTGTGTGTGTGTGTGTGTGTGTGTGTGTGTGTGTGTGTGTGTGTGTGTGTGTGTTATTCTGTATTTAAAATAGACCTCTTCACAAAAAAGTCAGACATTTGAGGCAATTAGGGGACATGTCACTGTTAATGGCTTTGAAGGGTGAGAGAAAGATACATAAGTACAGCTCATCATTTCTACATGACAGCAATACATTCATGGCTTAAAGTAACACTTATTTTTTAAAACCAAGCACCAATAGTGCATAGTAAAGTCTTGCATGTTCTAACTAATTTGCAGCTCAGCAATTAAAACATAAAACATTGTAGTTTTAGTAAAGTCTATTAAATTAAAACCATGGTGGTGGAAGTAGAGGCTCGTGACACTTTTGAGGTCACTTTTTTTTGGAGTCTCAAGTTTCAGACATTTTATAAAAAGTAATCCATCCTAATTTTAAAATCATTTGCTACGACATCTAACAAATGTTTAGTCTCACAAAATTCTTGCAAAGCTTTTACATTTAGACGTGTTATATCATAGGAATATAGTACACGATGATGGTCACTGGTCTAAAAAAAAAAAAAAAAAAAAAAAAAACCTGCACGTGATTTGGCATTTTTACATTTGGCTCAGGGGTTAGCACTGTCGCCTCACTGCAAGAAGGTCGCTGGTTTGAATCCCAGTTGAGCCGGCTGGCATTTCTATGTGAAGTATGCATGTTCTCCCCTGATGTTTATATTCATTTTCACAGAAGCATTTATTTTTATTATTTATTTATTGTGGGTTTTATGCATCAGTAAATCAAGGCGTCGCAAATTATCTTGTAAAAAATATAAAAACAATAACATGGAATAAATTGTGTAGCCTACAGAATGTGAGTAAAGCAGTTTCAGCATTAGGCTTCTAAAAGGTCAGTTCAACTTCAGAATAGTCTGCTGAATGGATTCAGAAAAGGATAAACTAAACGTTTTAACTCTGGAGGAGTGTTTCTTTAAGGGTACACAAGATCAAATCTGAGCATATGCACACTTTATTAATGACCCCCCAGAAAAGGAGCCAAAAACATTGTCAAATCATTCTGTGTGACTTCAGTGGTTCAATAGTAATAGTAAAACTTAAAGCAATAGGACTTTAGGACAAGCTTGCATGTTGAACTGCTGACTAATGCTAATATGCCATACTACTCATAGTAAACTCATACTCTAACCTGTTGTGGAAGACAAGATATTAAGTTCATGGAGCTCCATTTGATCACAGTTGAACCACTGAAGTTGCATGGAATGTTTTGACTATGTTTTTAATTCATTTTCTGGACTTTGAACAGTCCCATAATTTGTTTCTGTCAATAGCTCTCAGATTAAATCTAATATATCTAAATTCGCGTTCAGAAGATGAAGGAAGGTCTCAGGAGATTGGAATGACATGAGGGTGAGTAATTAATAACATATATATTTTTAATTATTATTATTATTATATTATAGATGTATAGAGCTATTGTTAGATTTTAATCTAACAGAGATGTCTAATTCCTTTAATAAGACTTTCTGTTTTAATTTTGATGTGTATTCATGTCATGTAATTCACATAGTTCATTAAAGAGTGAACTACATTTTTGAACAAATGGATAAATATGACAATAACAACATTGTATCATTGGCCCATTTATTAAAAAAAATAAGCACTAGATCATACGTGGAATATATTTACAATGCACATAAAATGTATGACACCATTAGTTGACTTCTTTCTTTAGTCCACTATAAATCTCTGCAGAACGGTTGTGGGGTTTTCTATCAGTTAAATGGTATATAGGTTGTGACATCATCCAGTCCAGAACTATCGTTATCCAGATATTCCAGAATGACATTGCCTCCATTGTGCAGGGGACACTCTGTGTGGGAGAGCAGTGATTGGAGGCTAGCATCCATCCTGAAGGCTTCACCTGTCTCTGGGTGGCACAGGCGGAGTTTCTGTGTAGAGCACAGGGGCATAACAAAACCATATGTACAAAAGAAATAACATCACATAACTCTAAAGAAAGGTATCGTTAAGAAATGTATTGCTGTATGGCTGACCTTAGCAGCGAGCACATTGTTGTTGTTCTTCAAACTGGCCTGAGTTGCAGCAAAGTCCACTACTTTCCCGACACTCCATTTAGAACAGAAGAACATAGGCAAACTAGAGTCTTTACCATCTTTGGGCAGAAACACCTGGAAATATGTCCGTTCTGTCTACAGATGAAAAAGCTCTGTTGTGATATTTGCTCATAAATGTATGTTTTGAAGGCATAATATAATAAAAATATAGCTTTGCTCCGATACCTGTGGCAGGCCTTTATCTCCTGAAGCATGCATTTTAAGCTTCATTAGAGCAACTTTTGCAGCAGTTGCAGCGTTTTTTGCTCCTTTTCTACCTTTACTTGGTGGTGCATTCTTCTTTGACTCTGTTGGAAGTATTGTAAAAATTAATATTTGGATTTCTTCGAATGTGTTGTCATCACAGGCTGTTTAAGATGACTCTACTGCCCTCACGTGGACAAAAAAAGTGTTTACACTAAGTAAAACTTGCAATCCAAATAAATCCAAAACAAAATCCAAGGTTAGTACATTTTAGAAATCAGGTTTCCAGTGTATTGGCTATGAAACCCTCTGGAAGATCTAAGTGTAAGTCAGATATATCTATATATATATATATATATATAAGTAAATATATAAAACTAACCCACTATTTTCTGCACCAGCTCTTGTGTTGCAGCCATCCTAACCTTTGGTTGCTCCAGCTTCTCACATTTATGGTCATCCTGATGCCGATGCCTGACACCAGAGTAAAAAGTAAAACAAAACTGCATATTAGATTAAGACACACTCTTTTTTTAGGTGCTGTGCTTAGATAATTTAATTGTGTCATTTTGAAGCATGAAACAGAATATTAAAAATGTTTTGTAGGATTTTTTCGTACGTCAAGCAGAAGTGTTTTTCACAGTGTGGGCAGATGACAGGCAGCAGTTCTTTCCCTTTGCAGTCCTCAAAGCTGCATGGATATAATGTGCTTTCCCCAGACACAGAAATATCTCTCTTGACAGGCACCTGAAAAAATCATCCGTAAAAAAAAAAAAAAATGACCTGTGTTTTCACTGTTCATCGTTGTAACAATGTACACTGCACTAATAATGTGGATTTGACTTATATTTCCTTTGGAAAACCTGTCAACTGTCTGTTTCACTAACCTCTGGACAAGAATGGGAATCCCGGCTTCTGTGTTCCAAACTTTAACCAGTAGAAGGGATATAATGTATGTAAGAGCAAACGTTAATGGTACACAGGAATAAACTACTAAGTAAAAGTATTATATTCGATAATTAGTGCAGCTCTCGTGTGAATTGTATTACATTGTCATGATGAGTGTCTTCAAACCAACAGAATAAAAACTTACCAAAACACTCCAGAACAGCTGCTACACACGAATGGTAAAAAATCTTCAATGAAACATAAGAAAATGTTACAATTAGTTGTATATATTATAAGTAATGAACAGATATTGTTGATTCCTGCTGACTCACGTTACAAAACATCTGTACAGTGTCTATTTTAATAGGGTTAGACCGTGGGAAAAGCTTTAATTTATTCCACTTAATTTTTTAAGCAGTTTGCGTGGCATAAATAACACAGAACATACCTTTTTGTTTGCAAGATTTAATTTCGCAGTGTTTACCAACGTCTAGTTCAGCCATGATTGAATGACGTCATAGATTCAAAATAAAAGTCGCAAAAACTAAATATTCATTCATTCATTTTTCTTTTCGGCTTAGTCCCTTTATTAATCTGGGGTCGCCACAGCGGAATGAACCGCCAAAAACGAAATATTTAATTGTAAACAACATTTTCATAATAACATATTTTTCTTTAGAACATATTGCTTTATTATAGTATGAAAAGTTTATAGTGTTATGATTGTGTGTATTTACACAAATTAAACTTATTGCTAAAAACAAGAGGATACTGATTTTTAATCTCTCAATAATCCATACTGGTCTTTTTTTATATTCTAAATTTATTTAGATATGCTTTACGAATACTCTTTTACTAACCAGCTGATAGCACCATCAGAACACACACACACAAATAAATGTTTTTCTTGGGAATTTTCCTGGGATTTTTTGTTTTTCAAAAGGAGCTGATGACATGGAATTGAACCAGATTTTGGTAAAAACCCAAACAATACAAACAGAAAAATTAAATAAAACAAAATTAAAAAGTTGAAAATTTTGTTATGTGTAATGACAATGCAATGACAGTAAAGAGAAATTATTGAACAACTGAAATATGTTTAATACTTTATATAAGTGATGTCAGCTTAAAGACGCCTCTCATGTGGAGAATGAAGTCACATGCATTGCTCAGGTGTGATTTTTTTTCACAGACTTCAACAGAGTGTAAAAATCTTGATGGTTCTGTGGGTCTCGTCTGTCAAATCTGATCTGTATTTTGTATTTTCCATTGGATTCAAGTCAGGTGATTGGCTGGGCCATTCTACAGCTTAATTGTCTTTCTCTGAAACCCTTTTTTCCTTGGCTGTGTTTTGGATCATTGTCTTGCTGAAATGTCCATCCTTTTGTCATCGTCATCATCCTGATAATGATGTTGGACTGAAGCAACTAATATTAATTTGCAATGATTAAGTGCAGAGGGTTGCTAAAGAACTACTGAGAGATTTCAGCTGCTATCTGGGCTTTCAGATCTCCCTTTTTTCATGTGTTCATTTCTTTTTCCCTGTGTAATTTCATTTTATTACATACAACTTAATTTGTAAACTAGTTTTGTTTTCCTTGCATTTATGGTTTTCTTTGGGTTGTTACCAACATCCAGTGAAAATTTCAAGTCAACAACACCTATTTGTTTTCTGAGAAAAATGGTGACATGTTCAATACGTATTTCCTCCACGATTTATGATTATATATTTTTTGTGTGCCAAACCAATGGAAAGTAAGCCCCAATTGTTGTAAAAAGGTGTATGGTTATGGTAAAGTGAAAATAAATTGGCTAAATTACTCAATTCACGATTCGTCTTTTGCTGTTTTTCTGACAGCATCAGTGGTTCAGTGGTTAGCACTGTCGAATCACTGCAAGAAGGTCGCTGGTCCGAGTCCCAGCAGGGCCAGTTGGCATTTCAGTGTGGAGTTTGCATGTTCTCCCCTTGCTCATGTGGGTTTCCTCAGGGTGCTTTGGTTTCCCCCACAGTCCAAAGACATGTAGTATAGGTGAATTGGTCAATTCAAATTGGCCGTAGTGTATGAGTGTTTGTGTAAATAAGAGAGTGTATGGGTATTTCCAAGTACTGGGTTGCGGCTGGAAGGGCATCCACTGCATAAAGCATATGCCAGAGTAGTTGGCGGTTCATTCTGCTGTGGCAACCCCTAATAAATAAGGGACTTAGCCGAAGAAAAAAAAAATTATAAATGAATGAATGTTTTTCTGACACATGAAAGCAATTTAATTAGATATACCATCAGATTAAAATATGAATACATCTTTCACCAGCTTGCCAAAAGCAGATGTCAAGATTTTCTGTGAATAATGACTTACAGTAAATGTACAGTTATCATGTACAGTGCAGTAAATCTGTGTATTGAGTAAAGTTAATTAATTATTAATTCACAGAATGCATTGCAAGTGAGGAAGGAGGAAAGTGTTTGTCTTTAAGCCATTGAAACACACATTAGCTGACTGCAAAATGCACCTTAATAATTAAATACAGTTCACTACAAGGGAAATAAGTACACGGGTGAAATTGATTGTGCAGCTTCAGAAATTCCGACAAAAATGCTATGTGCTAGAGGCAGCTGTGGACCTGTGATCTCTGATAAACAAAACAAAATTAGCTTCTTTCTTTCTTTCTTTCTTTCTTTATTTTTTTATCAGGCTCCATATGTTTAGGTTTAGACATGTCACTTTAAGGGCATGCTTTTAAAGTAAATGATTAATAACCTTACCATTACAGTAAAATTCATTCATTTATTCCTTTTCCTTCAGCTTAGCCCTTTTCATCAGGGGTCGCAACAGCGGAATGAACCGCCAACTTATCCAGCATTTGTTTTACACAGCGGATGCCCTTCCAGCTGCAACCCAATACTGGGAAACATAAATACACACTTATACACTATGGCCAATTTAGTTTAGTCAATTCACCTATACCGCATGTCTTTGGACTGTGAGGGAAACCGGAGCACCCGGAGGAAACCCACATGAACATGCAAACTCCACACAGATATGCCAACCGACCCAGCCGGGACTCGAACCAGCAACCTTCTTGCTGTGAGGTGACAGTGCTAAACACTGAGCCACTGTGTTGCCCCACAGTGACATTACTGAACTTATAAAGTGAAAATGCAAATATGCTTATGGCTTTTGTAGTTAAAGTCTACGTAGGCTATATATATATATTCATTCATTTTCATTTCGGCTTAATCCCTTTATTAATCTGGGGTCGCCACAGCGGAATGAACCGCCAACTTATCCAGCATATGTTTTACGCAGCGGATGCCCTTCCAGCTGCAACCCATCACCAGGAAACATCCATACACACCCATTCACACTCATACACTACGGACAATTTAGTCTACCCAATTCCCCTGTACCGCATGTATTTGGACTTGTGGGGGAAACCGGAGCACCCGGAGGAAACCCACACCAACACAGGGAGAACATGCAAACTCCACACAGAAACGCTAACTGTCCCAGCCGAGGCTCGAACCAGCGACCTTCTTGCTGTAAGGCGAACGTGCTACCCACTGCGAGGCCCTGCTATATATATATATATATATATATATATATATAGAGAGATTGTCACGATCACACAAGGAAGAGAGGACAGGCTGTTAGAGTTCGTGAAGTTTATTATAACAGTGGATCAACGCACTCAGTGCGGAAGGTGAAACACAGTGAATCAACGCACTTAGTGCGGAAGGTGAAGACAACACAGTTCGTGAAGAACACAAAGTCACTTCCCTTGATGGGGCGAGCAGACTGCTGACAGGAGTCGGACTCGAGGATTCCTTGGAGGATGGACGCAGGTATACGGGGAGTAGAGGTGACCATCTAACGTTGATTCCAGCTGGTGAGTGAGTGAGTAAGGTGAGCTTATATATTGAGTGGGTGATGGCTGGAGCAGGTGAGTGTGATTACGTGCGCAGGTGTACGTGCTCAGTAATCAGATGATAATGTGCAATGTGTAGTGGATGGTGACTGTGAATGGTGACTGAGGCTGATGGAACGTGCAGAGGGTGTGATAT
>CAIGQW010055747.1:6268258-6316726 GCA_903798125.1 Danio choprae | reverse complement strand
TATCTATCTATCTATCTATCTATCTATCTATCTATCTATCTATCTATATATATATAACAAAACAAACAAAAACAAAAAAAAAATATATATATATATATATACATACATATACATACATACATAAAGTCTATAAACAAATACATGCATTCCACACATGTATACATAAGTACATACATAAAAAATTTAATTAACCTTGTCCAAAAAAACGAAATAGAATAAATATAAAATAAAAGGTTGCCAAACATATTCTCTCAATGACGCATAACCTCTTGAATTATGTAAATGTTAAATTATGGATAATTATATTGTTGTAGAGAAAGCTAGCCATTTACTCCATTTTAAAAAAAATCTCTTTGTAATCGAAGTGCATGTGTCATTTTTTCCATTTCCTCAACTTCTGCTATTATTTTGAACCAATGAAAAGATAATAATAATAATTAACAGTTGCTCTGACCTACTAAAGCTAAATGCAACGGATAAGTTGTTGATAGAGTGAGTTTTACTGTGTTTTAATTATTTTCACCTTTAAAAAAATATATTTAACATTCATTTAATTATCTTTTAGCCTCACGGTGGCGCAGTGGATAGCACGTTCGTCTCACAGCAAGAAGGTCGCTGGTTCAAGCCTCGGCTGGGTCAGTTGGCGTTTCTGTGTGGAGTTTGCATGTTCTCCCTGTGTTGGCGTGGGTTTCCTCCGGGTGCTCCGGTTTCCCCCACAAGTCCAAAGACATGTGGTATAGGTGAATTGGGTAAGCTAAATTGTCCATAGTGTATGAGTGTGAATGGGTGTGTATGGATGTTTCCCAGAGATGGGTTGCAGCTGGAAGGGCATCCGCTGCGTAAAACATATGCTGGATAAGTTGGCGGTTCATTCCGCTGTGGCGACCCCAGATTAATAAAGGGACTAAGCCGAAATGAAAATGAATGAATGAATGTACTAATTTTTTTGTTAATAATAATAATAATTCAATATTTACACTTTTACATTACAATTATTTTATATTTATTAATTTTTTTCATAAAATACAAATTTACATTTAATAGTTTAATTTCATTGCATTTTCCTATAATGTGACTACATTTAAATATACAGCTATATATAACTACAGCACTGGGTTCTTCAGAGTTTGTTTGTTTTTTTTTTCAAATGAATTAATAATTGTTTTATTGGTATATTCAGAGAATGGTAATCAGCCAAGAAGAATGCAAATAGGTTGTGTTAAAGGGATAGTTCACCCAAAAATTAAAATAATCATTTACTCACTTTTTACTTGTTTCAACCCTTTATGGCTTTTTTCTTCTTCTGTTAAACACAAAAGAAGACTTAAAAAACCATAAACCACGAAAGAAGATTTTTGAAGAAAGCTAAAAACCTGTAACCACGGACTTCCATATTAGGAAAAACAAATACTATGGCAGTCAGTGGTTACAGGTTTTCAGCTTTCTTCAAAAGTCTTCCTTACTGTTCAACAGAACTCCAAAGAAGAAAATAAATAAAGCTTTGGAACCATTTGAGCAAATAGTAAGTCAATTTTCATTTTTGGGTGACTATCCCTTTAAAAATGCCCTTTTACATGTTGCTGTTAAACGTGTTGCTGCTTTTAACCTTGGGGTGGCGACACAAGCTAGCAAAATGTTTATCAAGACTTTACGTGGTTTATATAAGGAAGAACTAATAACTGCAAAAACAACAATAATGTTGTGTTCTTTAATTATCTGAAAATAACTACTGTACTGTGTGTTTTGCCAGTGCTAGTACATGGGTCAAAGATCAAAATGGTTTTCAACTAGCAATAATAAATGTGTTATACAATTTTACCATTCAGGTCATCCACATCCTACATACAGTAAGTGGATAGGAGTTCTGTTTCATCGTGTTGTTTACTTTGCCATGATTTTACATTTAATCATTCATTCATTCATTTTCATTTCGGCTTATTCCCTTTATTAATCTGGGGTCGCCACAGCGGAATGAACCGCCAACTTATCCAGCATATGTTTTACGCAGCGGATGCCCTTCCAGCCGCAACCCATCTCTGGGAAACATCCATACACACTCATTCACACTCATACACTACGGACAATTTAGTCTACCCAATTCACCTGTACCGCATGTCTTTGGACTTGTGGGGGAAACCGGAGCACCCGGAGGAAACCCACGCCAACACAGGGAGAACATGCAAACTCCACACAGAAACGCCAACTGACCCAGCCGAGGCTCGAACCAGCGACCTTCTTGCTGTGAGGCGAACGTGCTACCCACTGCGCCACTGTGAGGCTCACATTTAATCATTTAGCAGTTAAATTTACAAATAAGTAAAATACACACAATCAAACCAAAGACAAAATGAGCAATATGTACAGTTAGTGCTGTGACAATTCCTAGTTAGTGTGTTTTTAGAACAAATAAAAAGTAGATAAAAACAGAAATGGAATGCTGTGCTGTTGTCCAAAATCACTTGGTTGATTTAAGCAGGTCATTCCACCAGAAGAGAACAGTTTAGGTAAAGGTCAGAGCAAGTAATTGTGTGTCATTTGTTTTTCATTACATACAATACAAAAATGCATAATGCAATGATTTTTTTTTCATAAACAAACAACCAATCATGTACTATAATGTCTTACTATGTAAATTTTGCGCAAAAAATTTGTTTTATAAATGTGAAATACACTCACCGGCCACTTTACTAGGTACACCTGTTCAATTTCTCGTTAATGTAAATTTCAATTCAACCAATCACATTCAGTCACAGACTTGAAAAACAAAAAAGGTGGGAAATAATGAACTCTTAAATCACCTAAAGAAATATTTTAGCATATATAAAAAGATTATTCAGGACAATATGGTTCTAGACAGAATTATGCAACAAACTATATTTTTTAGAGGGTACATATAAAATTATGTAAATAATAATAATAATAATAAAATGGCGGCATGGTGGCTCAGTGGTTAGCACTGTCGCCTCACAGCAAGAGGGTCGCTGATTCGAGTGCCGGTTAGGCCAGTTGGCAATTCTGTGTAGAGTTTGTTCTCAACATGTTTATGTGGGTTTCCACCGGGTGCTCCGTTTTCCCCCACAGTCCAAAGGCATGTGCTATAAGTGAATTGGATGAACTAAATTGACTGTAGTGTACGCATGTGTGTAAATGAGTGTGTATGGGTGTTTCCCAGTAATGGGTTGCGCATGCAAGGGCATCCACTGTGTAAAACATATACTGGAATAGTTGGCGGTTCATTCCACTGTGGCAACCCCTGATAAATAAGGGACTAAGCCGGAGGTAAATGAATGAATGAATAAATGAATGAAAAAACTAAAATTAAGTCTTGATTTTTTTGGAGAAGAGTTAGACTTACACAAGTGCCCCCACCCTTCCCTCCAATTCTATCTCAGTCAGCAAAGACAAAATATTTGCTATTAACTGTAGTACTTCCAAATAAAACAGTTGGGAAATTCCAGATTCCAGAAACCCCTTAGCCCGTGCAATTCCTCTTTAGATCATGACAATACAATCACCTTGGCTTTATAAATAATCCTGTGTGACTGGAAGCCACCGTATTTCTCCTTAAACAAAATAGGAACCTTCTGGGAATATTAAAACAAAAAGTGCAGGACAATGGCACACAGCCACAAGACAGACTGGAAAAAATGTAAAATACCAGATTAGATGAGTGTGTTCATTTCAGAAAAAATGGGATGTGGATGTGATGAATCACACTATTTATCTTTGCGATATTCACAAAAGAACCAAACCTGCAAGTTAAGTATAGGCTAATACAAAAAAAAATAATTATACAAATGCATGAGTTAATTTAGTTTTAGTGACATAAAACAGCCTGAATCTACTGTTTTAAAATAATAAACCAGTATTGTTTTTCTACATAAAGTAAAGTGTGACCCTGTGCTGTCCATCCTTAACACAGCCATGTGTGGTATATCACTCTGTCTGAGCTGGAGGATAATATATACGTGAGGGTACTTTGCTTGAGCAGGCACATGTTTACACAGATCTCACATTTCCTGTCCCAGGTCTCCTGGATTTCCGTAGTTCCTGAGCCATTAGGTTCTGGATCCTGTAGCCATTGTAACAGGCTATTTTTCAGCACACATGGTCGCTTCTCCCTTCCTCTCCGAGAAGGGAAGAGACCCATGAGTAGACAGTATCTGAACACCCAGTAAACCTTTAAGAAGGGAGGGCAGCGAGACTTGAGGTTAATATGAAAAGCACAAAACTGGAATGTAATTACAAGCGTGCGTTGCATTAATCTTGGTGAGTATACAATGGCACATTTATTATTTCTCTTTGTCTTTTGATTCTGGTTACAGTTTTTTTGCACTATTTCTTGTATGAAAAATGATGTATAAATGTTGTTTATTAATATAATCATATTCATATTTCGAAAAGCAGTGTCTTCTCGTGTAAGTAGCCTACAGACATGCATACAGTGAATGATGAAAATGGGTTTAATATTAATTCGGACAAAAACCTAGAATGGTTACCACATCTGATTTGTTTAAGAATTAAATTAGTATTTTAAGGTTAGGAGAGTGTCAAGAAGGTATTTCAGTTTTGTCTTTACATTTTGAAATGTGATAACATTCAATCTTAGACGTAGAAAGAAAGAGCGTTTAAATGTAATTCTGTTTTTCTCCCCCCCAAAAAGCTTCAAGCTGCAGTCATGAGGTCATCATCCTCTCGTCTTAGTTTTTCCTCTAAGGAACCAATATGGAACAGGTAAGGAGTCCTGCTTTCAGCTAAATTAGCGACCTAATTTCTAAACACTTAGTAAATGATAAAAAAAAAGTTACTCCAGTTGTGTTATAAGATTTCATTTGTCAAAGCGACGTAATAAAATTACATCAAGTAAACTAGCATGCTTTTTACCAATTGGCCTTTAGAAGGCGCACTCGTCGCATGTTTAACATAGGCCTACATAGCTAATGTAAACTCATTTAAACTCCAATTTATGATTTATTACAAATTAACGACTTGTAATAATACATATAACATCAATGCAGTGGGTTATCTACTGTATAAATGTCAAGATTAAAAAAATGAATGCATAGTTTGACAATACAATAAATGTAGGCTATTTTGTCATTGAACACTACAGCCAGGTCTAGTGTAAACAAAGGAGTTTTACATTTGGAAACTAATTTGGGCCGACTTTTAATTATTTTTAGTAGCTTTTCTAGTTTATCAGGCAAAATTATTAACATAAACTATAAGCCGATGTACCCTATAAAATAAGCTTTATATATAAAATTCCTGACATTTCTCGACAGTTTCGTCGACTAAAGGCTAGCTAGGCCAGAAACATACATTTTAAATACAATTTTGCAGATCCATGATGCCAACCGCTGGACCGCTGCCCACGGAGGCAGTGTGAGTGGGTTTAGTGAGTAGAGGCATGCGCAGAGAGGGTGGGTGGATGAATGTAGAGCAGAGAGCGCGAGTGTGTGTGTATGTGCGCGCGGATGTCACACTCCGCGTTGCGCATTTCACACGATCTGAACGCAGAGAGAGCGATCAGGCGTTTGACAAATAGCGGTGTATGAACGTATGCACTGGCCCTAATGCACGGGATTATCATTCGCTAAGGCACTAGCAGAGTTTTGGTCGTAAACATCACGCGAAAGGGAACGTTATGTGGGCATCATTTCACGTCGCGTGCTTAAGGAATCGCAACTAAACAACTCAGATAAACTCTGAGCTGAAGTGAGGGGCGAGAGGCTAAACACCGTGCCATCCCAGTCCCCGTGGAAACGACCGAACTCCAAAATAACAGGTCGTTGAATTTTATGTTGGCATAATCGCTTAGCGCGTGCTAGTAGTTTGTTTTGCGCGTGCTGCTGCTGCAGCAGGCATCTCGCGCACCGTTAGCTCGACATCTCTACGGCCTCGGAAGTTCATTTGTTCTTTTCCTTCTCATTTTAATGCTATCGGTCGTCTGAACGCACATTTCTATCTATTCTCTGGACAAACCCACGCTTTAGGATGCCAGATCAAATATCGGTGTCGGAGTTTCTGTCGGAAACAACAGAGGATTACAACTCTCCCACTACATCCAGCTTCACCACCCGCTTGCAGAGCTGCAGGAATTCAGTCAGCGTGTTAGAAGAGGTATGAAACTGCTTGCCTTTCTCATGCAGCGCTGCATTGGTGCACTGGATCTGTGCACACCGATACTGTAATGGATTGCATCTGTATATGTTAGTACCTGTTTACATTAGCATCTTTCATTTATTTACTTTGTTACTTAATACAGTGCTGTATATGTTTACAGTGGTGCTTTGCATTAAAACATTGCTTCTCTTTACATTATTGCTGTATGTCAGTGTATAGCATCTATTATTATACGTGCACTGCATTTGTTGCACCTGTTTACCTTTGTTAATTTCAGCTGTGTACATAAATCAATTACAAATTAAATACATTAATAACATATAGCATGCTAATTACGTCTGCCATATTAATTACATTTATCAATTGCGTTTTCTTTCTTTCTTTTTTCTTCAGTGGTTAGGTGTTTTGGATCTGCCTGTGTACTGTAGCATCTGAGTGCTTTGCATTTGATATTTAACATTTTATGCATTGCATTTTTTTGCAGTACTTTATTGCTTCTTTACATTGGCAACAATGAATCTGTTTTGTATTTGCCTGTCATTTTATTTTGGTACTTACTGCATATGGATACAGTATTGCGTCAGTTTGCATTATTACTTTATTAATCAGTTTTCAAAGTTACATGGATAATATAACATGGGAAAATCACCTTTGTTTGTGTGGCTATTTTGCATTAGTACGTTGTATCTCTTTCTGTGTTGCATCTGTTCAGTACCTGTAACATCAAAGAGGCAATGAACAACACTCTTCAGTGTGGGCAGCAGTTTTGCTCAGCCAGCTGGTCTGGTTTCTGTGTCCACAGACGATCCGTTTGGTGTACAACTGTTATGAACTCTGAGAATCAAATTTAAGATGGATATGTATGGGATGTTTTTGTGATTCATAACAAGTGATGTACAAAATGGTTGATGTGAATTCATGATGAAAGGGCCATGAGCACACGCATCCCTTTTAAATGCGTGCTGTTTACTTTAGCTTGGTTCGGCATATTCCTTTGTGATTTAAAACTATTCCTAAAATAAATAATTGAGCCAGTCAAAGATTCCGCTGAACACCTGCTCTGATGCGAAAGGTGTTGTTCTGCCTACTCAGCTAGAATTTTGGTGAGGCATGGTGAGTTTTAAATGCTTCAAAACGTACACAACATTTAGCAGGGTATATGTTAATGTCTCTCAGTGAAAACCCATATCAAACTGTTTAGTCAATATTCTTTTGCATCTTTTGTTTTGTCGTATAAGGGGATTGTGGTTGTATTTGAAAAACAAACAAACAAAAAAAACTCTTCTTGATGCTAGAAACACTAGAGGGAAATCCTAAATGCTGAATTGGGGGTGGGAGGTTTTATTGAAATATCTACAAGTGGAACATATTGTCTTCAGAAAAGTTTAGACAGCATTTTTAAAAAGGTTTTTTCCCTCATAATGCATTTTAAATACCAGCAAAGTTGCTTTTAACTAAGAAAAAGCTATAATTCTTGCTGTTCTGCAAGTGACCCCTGTATTTTTAAACGTTTGTGTTTTTATGTGTCATAATTTTACAAAGCTGAAGTCAAATCATAAGAATTTATTTCTTTTTTAATTTAATTTAGTAAATTGGTATTGGAATCGGACATAAACAATCAAGATTGGTACATAACCATTTATAATATTCAGCTGCATGCAGTTGTACCACTTTTGCTGATATGGAGAAGACAGGAAGCAGTTCTCGCAATGATTTGAACATGGAGTGATGAAATATCACTTTTAAGCACCACTTCCCTTTTAAAGTAAGTAGATATGACCATCTGCAACAACATAAAGCCAGTAGACTCAATATGAAGCTTTCTTTGAAATCAGAAGCAGAAGGATCAAATGACAGGTTGCAGTTTTCTAAAGATTAGATAAATAAGTCAAGTCATCTTTATTTCTATAGCACTTTTTACAATGTACACTGTGTACAAGCCACTTTCAACTTTATTTATATAGCACCTTACTACATCCAGGGGGCTGCCCAAAGTGCTTTACAGCCTTAAAATATAATTACACATTAAAACACATAAGGCTGCTAAGAACACGATCTAAACAAGAATGACAATAAAAGTGCGTTTTGCGCTACTGAATATCACAAGCAATTCTAAATAAGTTTTTAAGTTTTGTTTTAAACAGTGCCACATTCGTGATGATACGAAGTTCTATAGGGAGGGTATTCCTATATATACACTTAACAAAATTAGATTTATATAAACACAACAAATATATTAAAGGAACACTTGTTTGTGCTCTCATATATCATGAGCTGAATTCAAAGATCTAAAACCTTTTCTGTGTACACAAAAGGCCTGTTTCTATCAAGGCACGACCAGTGCGGTATATGACCATGTGCTTTGACACTAAGAGGAAGAAACTTGAATAAAGTGATTATTTTTGTTTTATGTGCACACAAAATTATGATGAATTTGAATGAATGAATGAATGAATGAATGAATGAATGAATGAATTTATTTATTTAACAGGGACATGCACAAAAATTTAATTAACCTCAAAAAGGAAAGATGCATGGTGCCAAGTTGTAGCACGATTGCTATTTTCCACCTGCAGTCCCTGGACAGGCAAAAATTGAAAAAATAATAATTAATTAATTAAAAAATCAGTTTAAAACAAACAGGCATAATTACATATAAACTAAAACACTGACAAATCAAAAACATCTCACGTGAGAACATCTTATAATTTGTACATGTGATTATTTCTGTTGGGAGAGAATTCCATATATTTGTGGCTTTATAAATAAATGAAGATTGACCAAATAAGGGTTTACGTCTAGGGACAATACATTCCCCTCTTACCATAGAACATGTCATTCGCGATGTTTTCTCTAATGTGGAATTTAACATTTCTTTTAACGATGGAGCAGAAAGATTGTAAATAATTTGAAAAACAAAACAAGTGGTGGCGCAGTGGATAGCACGTTCGCCTCACAGCAAGAAGGTCGCTGGTTCGAGCCTCGGCTGGGTCAGTTGCGTTTCTGTGTGGAGTTTGCATGTTCTCCCCGTGTTGGCGTGGGTTTCCTCCACAAGTCCAAAGACATGGGGTATAGGTGAATTGGGTAAGCTAAATTGTCCATAGTGTATGAGTGTAAAATGGATGTGTATGGATGTTTCCCAGAGATGGGTTGCAGCTGGAAGGGCATCCGCTGCGTAAAACATATGCTGGATAAGTTGGCGGTTCATTCCGCTGTGGCGACCCCAGATTAATAAAGGGACTAAGCCGAAATGAAAATGAATGAATGAATGAATAATATTATCAAAACTTAAGAGACTTTTTTCAAGATATTACAGTGATGGTACAACCGAGCCTTTTTAATCATGAATTTTAAGTGCACTATTCTATAATGATTCCAATGGCGTTAAAGATGATTTACATGCCTGAGACCAGCTCGTTATGCAGTGCAACAAATGTGGAACAATCATAGTATTTAAATACATACCAGAGGCCTCATAAGTCAGAGAATCTCTATGTATAAAAATTCTTAGATTGAATCTCAGTGTGGTTTTTTAATATGGGTTTTAAAATTAAGGTTCGAGTCCAACGTGATACCCAAATATTTGAATTCAGTGGCGTTTTTATTACTTTGCCCATTTACAAAAAATTCTAAAACATTTCCAACTGTATACCTATTTGAGAAACACATAGATACAGTTTTTTCAACATTTAAGGTGAGATTTGAATTTTGCAACCATTTAAAAACATTTTGCATTTTATTTGTTAATTTGGTAGCAACTTCTGTATTTTTTCTTTAACCGTAAAGCACAACATTATCAGCATACATTAATAAATCTGCACCAATGCATATAGCTGGTAAATCATTTATATAAATACTAAAAAGTAAAGGTCCTAAAATAGATCCCTGAGGCACTCCTAATTTAATTAGTTTAAAGGAAGATTTAACATTGTTAACTTTAACACATTGACTCCGATCACTCAAGTAAGATTTTATCCAATTTAGTGTTTGCTTTGAAAAATCGTAATTGTTTAATTTGTTAATTAAAATATCATGGTTAACAGTATCAAATGCCTTACGTAAATTAAGAAAGACTGAATATAGTTTATATAGACTGAAAATTTTCTGATTGAACCACTGAAGGCATATGCTCTATTTTGAGTATGTTTTTTGGTACCATTCTGGATTTTGGGCAAGTTGGGACCATTGCTGTCTATGGAGGATGAGGGAGCTCTCAGATTTTTGGGTGAACTACCACTTTAAGGGATACTAAATCTGTTTTTGTGAAATTAGTAAATAAATGTTCGCATTTTAGCTAGAACAAACAATACGTGCTATGTTTACGCATTGCACAAACCACATTTGAATTAATCCTGGTTTCTTTCAACATAGGGACAGTAGTGATATCAGTTTTAAATATATTTTCTAAATTAAAAAGTAATGCATTACTGTACTATTTTCTAGAATTAAGATTGTGTAACTTAAGTTACTTTTAATGCATTACCCAATACTATTTGACAAATTATTAAAATGTGTATTTAATATTTATTATATATTCTTAGGCCTCACAGTGGCGCAGTGGGTAGCACGTTCGCCTCACAGCAAGAAGGTCGCTGATCGCTGGTTCGAGCCTCGGCTGGGTCAGTTGGCCTTTCTGTGTGGAGTTTGCATGTTCTCCCTGTGTTGGCGTGGGTTTCCTCCGGGTGCTCCGGTTTCCCCCACAAGTCCAAAGACATGCGGTACAGGTGAATTGGGTAAGCTAAATTGTCCGTAGTGCATGAGTGTGTATGGATGTTTCCCAGAGATGGGTTGCAGCTGGAAGGGCATCCGCTGTGTAAAACATATGCTGGATAAGTTGGCGGTTCATTCCGCTGTGGCGACCCCAGATTAATAAAGGGACTAAGCCGAAATGAAAATGAATGAATGAATATATATTCTTAATTAATTACATTAATGCCAGCATCAAGCATTGTTTATCTTGAGTATTGTAGTCTTGAGCATCCGTTGAGTCAATTACATATCCAGTGCTATAATGCATTTGGAATCTGCTCCAGTGCTTATCGTATCTCTTGAGGTGTATTGATGTGGTGTGTGTATCTATGCTGATGGAACAGATGCAGGGATTGGAGAGAGGTTGTGCTGAAAGCTTCCAGTTTAGTTTGATACTGTGCTCCATTACATAACACAGTCCTCATGGCTGAGTAACTTAAAGGGATAGTTGACCCCAAAATGTAAATTCTGCCATTCTATTTATTCACCCTCCACTTGTTGCAGACCTGTTTGTTTATTTCTTCACTATTTTGAAAACTGGTAATTTATTTTCTACTATGTAAATAAATGCATGTGTTTATCCTCAAATAATAAGATGGCAAAGACTGACAACACCATTCCAAACGTTCGTTCATTCATTCATTCACACAGACTCATAACTTCATTTTTTTGTGTGGTTTTAAAATTCACAAACAGCAGTCTATATTGTGATTTGAGTAGGTGTACAACACTTTTATTCAAAATCAAAAAATATTTTATGACTGTATTTCTTAATTCAGTTTAGGGCTGTACGATATTGGAAAAATTTGACATTGAGATATTTTGTTTTTCTGCAACATATATTGCAATATGAATACATATTCATGAGTTGGCTTGAATAGCTATATTTGGAAAGAAATCATTCATTTAGATTGATTGGGGTGATTTTGTAAGTGTGTGAATCACGTATAAAAACAATAAACAAATTGCAAGCAAGAATAATTACAATATAGCAAAGAAAAAAGTGAAATAAACACTGCTTTATGGTTTTCCGTAGAGTCAAAAAGTATTCAGGTACAATACCAAAATGTAAAATAACACTGTATAGTCTTCATTGTATTAATAATTCAGTAAAATTATTCTTCATTAAAGTTACAAATGTACTTTTTTGTGCCTGAATGCTTTAAACTCTCTTGAAATGTCTTTCAAAAACATACAAATGATAAAATTTCACTCTGTTATGGTTATATTTAGCAATGACTCCACACATCTCATGTATTCTTAATTGTTGTGCTGCATAACTATAATCCCATTTTAAAATTGCATATGCGATGTGACTACACACATTGCGATATCGATGCTGAAACGATATATGGTACAGCCTTAATTCAGTTATAATTTTCTACAGTTCAGAAATCATTTGGCCCTATATAGACAGCTGGTTTCCTTATGACATCATAAAAAATAAAGGTACTGGGCTATTTTTGAGTGTGCTCATGTGTTCTATGGTCAGTATATAATATATATTGACCATAGAACACGATGTATAATATAATTATACAATCCGGAAGTGTGCTAGTTTTTGCTATTGTTTTAGAACTTATGATTCAGTTGCCTATAGGAGAAATGACAAGGAATAATAACCGGCAGAAAACATTCAAACTACTTACTCTACAAACAAGTGTGTTCATGATTATACATAAAAAAGCCAATTAATAGAATAAGAAAATATCAGTTTGCAACATGAAGCAGCAGAACGAGCTGTTTTTAATGTTTAAAAATGAACGGAAGTGAATGAGACCGGACGTCTTGAGCCAAAAGATTCAAATGTCTGCGCCAGCTCTTATGCAAAGAATAAGGTCAATTGAATTACAAGGAAACTATGCAACTTTTTAAAATCTGGATTCTCTCTGCATTTTGTTGGAATCCAAACACCCTGAGAATACAAGTGGTGATTTGATTTCATTTGGTAATTTTCTTTGCTAATTAAATAGAAATGTTCATATCAGTACAGTATCAAACATCCCATCGGCAGATGCAAGATGCCTCAAAATGTTTCATTCTGAAATCCGAATGAACTCAATTAGCCTTGTACTGTAGTTCACTGTGTGTGCATTTTTTTAAAATTGTACAGCAGGCTATCTGCAATTATTTCAACACTGAATTCTTTAGCAGCATGCATTTTGGAGCAGAAGTATAAATTGTTTTTTTTCCTAACTTTATACCTGCCTCCTTAGTATAGGTGATATTATGCTGTTTGTTAGACCAGCCCAAAGGAAAGCAAATATTTCTCTAAGTAAATGTTATATTACAAGATGTATTGTTATCGCAGCACTCAACAATAGTTTCACATGTTGCTTTTTTCCCCAGTATTGTGCAGCCCTGTTTTAAATGGATGATTATTAATTAATACAACAATATTGCATGCATTTGGCAATTATAATTAAACAGACATAGAAGCTACACTGTCTGGAGTCAGAAATAGCTCTTTTTCAATCAGGAAATAAAATATATTCATCATAACCTATTTAGAGAAATAATAGTTGACTGTGTAGGGCTGCACGATAATGGAAAAATCTGACATTGCGATATTTTGTTTTGCTGCAATATATAATGGGACATATGACTACAATTTAACCAGATGATTTGAATAGCTCAGTTTGGAAAGATGTCATTAATGGCATCTGCATAAAAAAATAATAAATTACAAGCATATATAATAGTGCTTTATGGTTTTCTGGGGAGTCAAAAAGAAATTGCTTGAAATAATTAAAACAAAATAACAATGTCTGAATAATCAAATGTAAAATAACATGTTCATTATTGTAGACAAGTAATGTAATTTTTAATATTTAATAATACCTTTTAATCTTTAATAAATAATCGTATCCTCTGATGTGACTATTGCGGATACACGCATTGCGATATCGATGCTCAAACGATATATTGTTCTGCCCTACTGTGTACAATCAACATAGTCAATTAAATGTTGATTCTCAAAAGCAGTAATCGATATTTCTTCCATGTAATTCATATTCAGAATTTTTTATTATGCATTTAAGATACAGAGTTGGTTTCTGTTTAAAAGGGTGTCTAAACAACACTGATGTGAGTCCACAGTATGTTACGAACCAGCGTATAATGGAAAAAGGCCATTTCTTTAGAGCTCTTATAAATCTGAAGCAGATCTCCCTCTACTGTGTACTAATCACAATAGGGACAATCGTCTGTTATGTTTGGTGAACATCTGCTCTGCAGTATCAGCATAGATCCGTAAGTATCACTGACTTTTAATCATTCTAAAGCAGTGAGTGATTTTTCTGTTTTCTGTTGTACGCTGCTGTCATTTTAATAATCAAATCTAATGTAAACTTTTGTTTCCCCTTCAGTTGACATTTACAAGTCTAGTTATTAGATGTGTTTGATATTGCCTGTTGTGTCTGTTAATTTACAACATATATAATATTTAAAATAACTTCTAATACTGTGCCGTATGAAAGCCATCTTTCTGTACGTTCACTTCTATGTGAAGATTTGAAATACATGCAATTAATAAACTTTGTGCAGCTCCACATAAGCATTTCATTTGCATGTAAAGAGTCACACACTAATACAGTGTGTTTCTGCTTAAAACTCAAACATGGTCTTTTACAGCATGGTATAATAAATAGAAAAACAGATTATTGGGACAACTGAGACTTACATCTTTTAGAAATTGGCGTAATACAGTAGGTCCTCTATTAATGTACCATGTGTACCTGAAAAAGATTAAGTATAATATACAAGTCTACACTCAAAAAATATTCAAGCTACTTATTTAAAATGAGCTGAAACAACACAATTGTTGAGGTTTTGTTGGGACAACTTAATTGTTTTATGTTCAGTCCTCTTAAATTTGTAAAAACCAATAAGTTAACTTAATTCCTTCATCTTGTCCCAATCCCAACACAAATCAATTGTGTGAAACCCAGCATTTTTTTACAGTGTATGAATGAATTCAACCTATAGAATTTCAGAAAAAGAGTGTGTAGGATTAAGTAGGCAAGATCTTGCATGCAGAGATTCATTTTTCATCCAGAGTCAACCTGGATATCCAGTAGCATACTAACCACATTTTGGAGTAAAGTTATACACGATGTCCTAATGTTTCAGCCAGAGCAGACAGACTTGCAGTCAAATGACTCACAGCCTCTTATGAGATATAAACACATACGCACTCGGTCAGGTCACATGACGTTCATTTCATGTTGTGGGGGTGCAAATCGTCTGGATACTAATTGACACAGACAGTGCTGCACTACAGGAAGCATCTCGGCTTCACGCTATCTTTGTCCCTTTCCATCAAGTGTCAAAAGGTTACAGCAAAAGACAACAGCTGGATTAGAGAATTGCATGAACTGCATTTCCTGTCTCCACAGCTAGACCATCACAGTAAAGTGCACACAAGACTATAGCCAATGAAAGTGACTCACTCAACTTCACTCTCCCGTCTTTCTCACTCACTGGGCTGTTTTGTCTTCTTTTCCTAAAATGTAAACACAGCCTGTTTTCTCCGGTCAGCGTGAGTGGAAAAATGTTCACGCAAGTTAATTTCAGTCCAAACTAATGTTAACCCACTGACATCTGCTGCACACCCTGTGCTAGCAAAAGTCAGCACAACACATCTGTTGATAATGCGAAACATAGGTTGGCCAAAAAGGTATTGGATAGACCTTGAGATCAGAGAGGCTAGCATCGAATGAAAGGGATTAGGAGACATTTAAATTAATCAGAATTGAAGAATATTGAATTTAGGAACAGTTATAGACCATTTTGAGGGATTTTAAACACTATCAATGGTTCTAACATATTTCCTGTTTTACATTTTTAATTTCCATAGCTTCTGAGAATCCAAAAAGGTAAGGTAAGGCAAGGCAAGGCAAGGCAAGTTTGTTTATATAGCACATTTCATACACAATGGTAATTCATAGTGCTTTATATAAACAAGAATAAATAAAATAAAATAAGAATGATTAAAAACAACAACAAAGAATAAAAATGATTAAAAACAGCAACAAAGAATAAAAATATTTAAAAACAGATTCAAATGTGCTAAAACAGGTTTTAAAGGAATGAAATAGAAAAGAAAGACATAATAGTGTGATCTGTCAGATGTAGCACAGTGCTCATTGAGTAAAGGTGCAGCTAAAAAGATGTGTTTGTTAGTCTTGATTTGAATGTGCCTAATGTTGGAGCACATCTGATCATTTCTAGAAGCTGATTCCAGCAGCGCGGGGCGTAGTAACTAAGGCGGATTCACCCTGCTTTGACTAAACTTTTGGAATTTCTAATTTACTGGATCCTAATGATCTGAGTGATCTGTTAGGTTTGTATTCAGTGAGCATATCTGTAATGTATTGAGATCCATTTAGTGATTTATAGACAAGTAATAATACTCTAAAAACTATTCTAAATGTAACTGGGAGCCAGTGTAAAGACCTGAGGACAGGTGTGATATATTTAGATTTTCTGGTTCTGGTCAGAATTCTGGCAGCAGCGTTCTGGATGAGCTGCAACTGTCTGACTGTCTTTTTGGGAAGGCCAGTGAGGAGTCCATTACAGTAATCCATCCTGCTGCTGATAAAAGCAGGAACAAGTTTGTACAAAAAGGTACACATATTGATAAACAATGTTATGACAAAATTTTGGGCCTCACAGTGGCGCAGTGGGTAGCACGTTCGCCTCACAGCAAGAAGTCGCTGGTTCGAGCCTCGGCTGGGTCAGTTGGCGTTTCTGTGTGGAGTTTGCATGTTCTCCCTGTGTTGGCGTGGGTTTCCTCCGGGTGCTCCGGTTTCCCCCACAAGTCCAAAGACATGCGGTACAGGTGAATTGGGTAGACTAAATTGTCCGTAGTGTATGAGTGTGAATGGGTGTGTATGGATGTTTCCCAGAGATGGGTTGCAGCTGGAAGGGCATCCGCTGCGTAAAACATATGCTGGATAAGTTGGCGGTTCACTCCGCTGTGGCGACCCCAGATTAATAAAGGGACTAAGCCGAAATGAAAATGAATGAATGAATGACAAAATTTTTTACTTAATTGAATTGCCTCTTATGAAGTAGTTTGAAAACAAGCAGGAAATGTTCATTCTTTAGGATTTTAACTGAAAAACCTAGTTATTTAATTAATTAGCTAACTGTTAAGAAATTGTTGTGGGGATTGTTAACTATAGGGCATTTGTGTGTGTAAAGTAATCAAAGTAATTTCTTTTTTGAACAGCTGGTAGGCAATATGATCATCTTTAAATGCGAAACAAGTACATTTTTCAGTTCTTTTATTCCGTGCTTATGATTTTGAATTATGGTCCTGTAGTCAAAGTTTTAGTTACCCTAAAACCAGAAACAAAGTTTACATACGTTTGTTAGTGCAATGAAGAGCATTTGGTCTAGTGTTATGTAATACCGTCTGTAAGATCACTGAAAGATGATATTATCATCAGAGCTTAGGGGTCATCTAGTTTAAGCCTATTTGTTTTTTCAAATAGTCAGTACATGAACATAAACATTAGATTTACATATTGTGTACCTGCAGCACTTCTTAGAATGAAGAAACGGAATTTAATACTATACACTCAATTTATATTTTAACTTATATAATTAACACCCTAACAAAACAAAGAAATAACTGAGAGACAATGATAAATATATGCTTAGTTTTGTGACAAGATTAAGAAAATCTAGACTGCAAAAAAAGTTGATCTTGAATTTGAATTTACAAGTGCATGATGCTTTCTTTTCACTGTGAGCATGCATTTTTAAAAAAATAAATGATAACCTCTTACAAAGATACATACAAACACACATACACATATGCATACATGCATACATATTGGGGAAGTTTTAATTTGAATAAATTTTAGTCAAATTCTATCTAACATTTCAGCATTACTCTCCCAGTGTGAACAGACCTGTAAGGAGGATGTAATTTGAGATCTGGTATAGCAATACACCAGAAATGGCTACGTATTGTTTAGGCATACTACTTTATGATGGCTACATGCCGACTTTCAATGCTTGTAGGTTTGAATATTCCTCATACTTTCTCGTAAAACCGGTTGGGTTGTATTACATTCTCAGAAAACAGTCATTCAGCTAATTTGTGCCCAATTATCATGTTGCAAGCATGTTTCATTTAATGTTTGTTTTCTCTTACAAAACATGTGGTGCTTTTACAGTGATATCATGCTCACGTGTAATGGATCACATCAGAGTTTGCATCACCACAGTTGCCCTGTCGTCTTGCAGCATGTGTGTATAAAACATTGACATTCTCAATTGGATTAAACCCCTGTTTACGTTTACAGTATGTTGTTGCCCTCTCTCGGACCATCAGTTTTGTTTACACGTGCCACAGGCAGCATTTTTCCTCCTAATGAGGAAAAGTCCACTTCATGAATCACCTCTCTGGCTGGTTGCCTCCTAACTCTGCGGGCCACGGCCTAAACGAAAACCATCTGTTGGACTCGGGGTGCCGCCATGTGCACGGGGCGGTGGTGACTGACTATAGCTGCCCCAGAATTTGAGCATGGAAGGCCTAGATCACATGACATGCTCTTTTCTCCCTGTAAGAAAAGCTCCGGCAAGGCGTGATGTGTTTCTGTCTCAAACAATAAGCCAGACCTGAGGGATTTATTTTGCCCATTTGAGGAATTCATTCTCATCACAATGTAAAATGAAACGTATTCTTTTGCGGTCAATGTTGATTTGGGTAGTGTAATGTTAGCTCTGCTTTAACCTAGGAGATGCTAGTGCCTTGTGGCTCCAATTGATGGCCTCTGACCCTATAAAGACCAGGCTGAATTCCCACTTTCATCCAGGATTGTGAGCCTGGAACTGTAAAAGAGATAATAGTAAAATGTTGAGTTTAAAATATGTTTATAGAATGAGCTCATCACTTGGTTATGGGATGGACTGTTGAGGGTTTATAGTTGTTTTTTTAAAAAGCAGATTGACCTTTCTTTCTTTCTTTCTTTCTTTCTTTCTTTCTTTCTTTCTTTTTTTTTTTTTAACTCACAGTTGGTTGGCTATGATCACAGGTTTGTTTTGACAGGGATGCGAGTTCACTTCCATCAAGAATACACTACCTGACAATAGTCTTGTGGTCAATCCGAGTTGTAAGAGCAACAAATAATAAGCTGACTTCTAGTTGATCATTTGGAAAAGTGGAAAAAGGTAGATTTTTCAGATGAATCATCTGTTGAACTGCATCCCAAATACTGCAGAAGACCTATTGGAACCTGCATGGACCCAAGATTCTCACAGAAATCAGTCAAGTTTGGTGAAGGAAAAATCATGGTTTGGGGTTACATTCAGTATGGGGGCGTGTGTGAGAGATCTGCAGAGTGGATGGCAACATCGACAGCCTGAGGCATAAAAAGATTTGTGCTGCCCATTACATTACAAACCACAGGAGAGGGCAAATTCTTCAGCAGGATAGCACTCCTTCTCATACTTCAGCCCCCAGATCAAAGTTCCGGAAAGCAAAGAATGTCAAGATGCTCCAGGACTGGCCAGCCCAGTCACCACACATGAACATTATTGAGCATGTCTGGGGTAAGATGAAGGAGGAGGCACTGAAGATGAATCCAAAGAATCTTGATGAACTCTGCGAGTCCTGCAAGAACGCTTTCTTTGCCATTCCAGATGACTTTATTAATGTTATTTGAGTCATTGCAGAGATGTATGGATGCAGTCCTCCAAGCTCATGAGAGCCATACACAATATTAATTATTTTTCCACTGCACCATGACTTTATATTCTATATGGGACATTATTTCTTATTGTCTAAGCAAAGTCAGACCTTACTGTCCTAATTTAATAATTAAAAATCAAGGCATGATCATATTTTATTTTGATAAAATAAGCGTAATCTAGAGACCTTTGCTTTTCATATAAGCCACTTCTGATACCAAATGATCAGCTAGAAGTCAAGTTATTATTTCTTGTTCCTAAATCTTGGATAGGTGACAAGACTTTTGTCAGGTAGTGTACACTTGGGAGCTATTTACACCTGGCCACTTTGTGTTTTTTCTCATTAGACAGCTAACCAATTGTGAAATGGGCAGGTGTAAATGCCCTCCATGATGCATTTGCGATTGATACAACACACATAGCCTAGTTCAAACAGGCTTTGACTGAACGTCACATTGTGTGGGCCACACACTGGGTTTGAAGCGCAACACTGCACCTGAAAGCTGTTTTTATTTACTTTTGTCTGGCTCTGCAGATATTTCTTTCTGATTTCCGATTTTCTGACATGCACCCTTTCACCACTGGTGGGTTTGTACTAGGCATTTCTAGGTATACCATGGTTTGGAAAAGTCAAGGTTTTAAAACCGCTAAAATGTTCTGTTATACTGTTTGGTATATATATTTTTTTTTGGGACAATAGTAGCTCCAGCAGAAAAGATATTCAAAGATGCCTTTTCAAATTGTAAAGAAATCTGTGTTTTTGAAACTAATGAAGATAGCAGAGGTCAATGATTTATTTTAATTATTTAGCCTGACCTGTTTACTGTTCCAAAATATTTAAAATGTTTCTCAAAATGAAATATATTGTGTTCAAAGGGGAAAAAGTAGTTGTTTTTTACCCAAGAACATATTTTTGAGCAGTAATCACAATACCGTGAAACCGTGATATTTTTATCCAAAGTTATCATACTGTCAGAATCATATACCGGCCCATGCCTAGTTTGTGATCACTTGTAAACGCATAACCATGCAGAGACAGAAATGATATGATGCCATCCCTTAAATAAGATAAATACCATATGGCTACGTATTTTGTTGTTTAATTAAAGAACAAAGTACAGACCCTTTCTGTAGGAAACAAACCTTAAATTACTTCTGTTGTGATCTCGTACTATGTAGAAAATAAAATGACATAAATTGACTTTTTTGGGGTGTCATTAATATAATGGTAGAGGATGCACTTCAATTGCAATAAGCAATAGAAACGTCACATATTACAGTTTGGGATGTTTGTTTCATCATTTTTAATTTTTTTATTAATTAATAAATGTTTTTGATGATCAGTAAGTGTTTTTGAATGAAGTCTTGCACATATCTGTATGAGATGTTTTGTGAAGCTAAAGACGTGTAGCTTACAGTTATGTAAATAATAATAAATAAATAAAATGCTGTGTATATCTGAGGCTTTAGTTGATGTAACCTAGTTAAATGCATGTTTTGCGGAGACACATTTATGTGGCCAAATGTAAACGGAACCATTTTTTCAAATAGCTATTTGATCAAAGAAAATGTGACCAGTTGTAAACAGCCCCAGGGTTTCACAGGAGTGGTTGATGAAATGTTTCTGTGTTTTTTCTAGGACAAATTTTCATACTTTTGAATTATGAACGTTTTTTTCTTTATTGGTTAATCAGCTGATACCTAGTGTGAATTTTGTACCCTGAAGCAAAACCATTCAACAACCACAGACTGAACTGCCATATGCATGAAAAATTTAAAGTGTGTTCAGTTTTGTATATTTCTATTAGCATTCTTTTTTTCACATATACACTCATATCTCAAGCAACTGAGAATTGCGACACTTGTCTCCTGCATAGTTGTGGCAAATCTTCACTTCAGCAGTTTGACATTGTTCAGAAATACAGTTACTCTCTCTCTCTCTTTTTGGACAGCTGTCTCTTTTTTCAGCAGAGTCATTCTCCAGCGTGTTGACGGGGTAAATTATGCAGAGGTACAGAGTGAATATTTAATGGTGTAACCTGAGGGCTAGAACAGACCCACATGGGAACCATCAGCACCAACACTGCATGAGCAGCTTCCACACTCTATGAAGACTTAGGAATAGCATTTTCGAGTATAACATCCTGTTAATTGAAGACGTAAACTTTATCACAGTACATCTAATCTCTCACTCTAATGAATGATAGAGCATGACCCTAACTCACATTTAAGTGTCCAGAGAACTAAGCAATTACAAACTATCATAAATATAATGTCATTTTAATTTCTTCTTGTGAGCTCTGATACGATATGACCATATTATGATGTATACATGTTATTCTTTTTATATGAATTATTATAGTTAAGTAATATTTTTAGTTTTTTCATTTGTGTTCCACAAAAAGAGGGAAAGTCTTAAGTTTAGGAAAATGCTGAGAATGAGCAAATCAGTGTAACCCTTTCACGCATGAGTTTTAAACACTCCAGCTTACCCTCCTGCGTGAGTTTTGTTTTTGTGACCGAACCCATTGCATTCTAAAGTTCCCATGACAATGCATCAAGTTTATCACGTGACCCACCAGCCCCTATGATCTATGTATATATCATATTTTGTTTCTTTTTGCGCTTTTCTGTAAATATTGACAAATGTTTCTGATACTCTGATTCTCAAATATGTGATGGAACATATATTTTGTCTTTTAAACAGCTTAATAATGATCGTATTATTTGTTATATGATAAGTAATGGGCGCCGTCGTTGTTGCTAGAAGGAATAAGAAGTACTTATGTTATTTATTAAATTACACATTATTATTAGCGTCTACCCCTACCTCAACCCTAAACCCAACCCTCAGGCTAATGTAAAAATGTTATTTGTTGTACAGTGTCACAAAAATTATTCTATTTTGATGTGAGTATCTTCAGCTGTATCCCATCTAGACTTCACCCTCTCCTGCAGCACGGTGATGTTAATAAAATACAATTAATTTGTAATTTAATAAATAATATAAATACTTCTCATAACTTCCAATCATAGCTGTATCCCTTCTAGCAACAACCGCAGGAGAAATCTGAGCTGGTGGATTTACATAATGTTAATTTATAATTTTCTTCCGAAATACATGAAGGTAAGCAACTGTTTATCTAGGAGAGGAATAGAGAAAATATTCTAGTAACATAAACAGTGTGTATCTTACAGGAACAAAGCACATCGTCCGGTTATATTAAAAAATAATTATTATTGCTGTCTCCATAGACAACTGCGTGTATTTTACAAACCTTAAATGGTATGTTTTGCTTATAGTTATATGTATTTAATGTCTGAAACCTAAAATAAGTGTTTTTTTTGTTTGAAAGCATGGTTAAATTGTGATTTATGACAAGCGCTGCACACGTCTTTCTGTGCCTCAGTGCAAGCCGTCATATTTGAATTTTAGCTGTTGATGACATGCGCTCTGAACATTCTAATCACACCAGTGTGATTGTACACTTCAGGGACCAGCCAAGGCTGATCACACCGGTGTGATCATACTTGTGAAAGGGTTAAATTTAGTATTTCTTTAATATGTAAATATTCTTCTCCCTAACAATGAAACTAATAACAATGTGGCTTTTTGTGAACTGTGAATTTTGTGTACTGTTACACCCATAACATGCGTTAGTTCATATTTTTATGGCTTTTTCCATTTCCTTTTTAATTTAATTACTTTGATTTTAGTTTAATTGTTTTCTTCAGTTTCAACTTGACTTGAATTCATACCTCATTTTAATTTAAATCTCATATTTCAGTTTTACATTTATTCTTGGCTGTACTTCAGCTTTTTTAAATTGATTTGCCATTGCAACACTTAAATTTTTTTACATTTATTTATTTATTTATTTTCAATTGAGGTTTTTCATCTACTCTTTATATTTAGATTTATTTCAGCTACAATAACACTGGTCTGAATGGTCAGAGAATTTTAACCGTCTCTTTAAAAGAAATACATCATAGAAATAAAAAAAAACTGTGCTTGCACTTCTGAAATAAACATGTTTACCACACTCTGTGGTGTAAAATATGGCTCCTTTAATGCTATTTAAGGTATTTTAGACATCAGGTGGTATATTTTCTGTGGGTTTCTATAGCAACCTTTTACTTATAACAGAAAAAGAACCACAACAAGATCAGATCAGATCATAATTTTACAATTACATAATCACATATTGTTAGGGCTTGCCTCTCAGTCTATTTATAACCGTCTATATCTCTGATCAGTCTGTTGCCTGCTATTATTGTAACTTTCCTAACAAAAGAGGGACTACCCAAGATGTTTAGATAAGGCATGCTTAAAATAATCTGATGGCAAACCTGCATCCTTTCCTGGCAGGACATGGTGACATGAGTGTAGAAAGAGTCTGATTAAATGGCACACCAACTCCGTGTGTTTCCCTTTTCCTGTTTGAGATATTCTCTATAGTGCAGTTACACTAGGGCCGGGAGATAAGTTAAAAATAATTTATCGATAATCATCTTTAAAAATATATTGTTATCCGATGAAGGGCGACACGGTGGCTCAGTGGTTAGCACTGTCACCTCACAGCAAGAAGGTTGCTGGTTTGAGTAGCGGCTGGACGGTTGGCATTTCTGTGTGGAGTTTGCATGTTCTCCCCTTGTTTGCGTGGGTTTCCTCCGGGTGCTCCGGTTCCCCCCACAATTCAAAGAAATGCGGTATAGTTGGATTGAATAAACTAAATTGTCCGTAGTGTGTGTGTGTGTGTGTGTGTGTGTGTGTGTGTGTGAATGGAAGTGTGTATGGATGTTTCCCAGTATTAGGTTGTGGCTGTAAAGGTATCTGCTGTGTAAAACATGCTGGAATAGTTGGTGGTGGTTCATTCTGCTGTGGCGACCTCTGAAATCGAGACTTACAGTCATGAATACAGCACAAACAGTCATACAGTCACCCTATTCTATAATGCTTTAAAACTCCGGAGAAGGTGAATGTCAAGAAACTTATTGTTTTGTGATGTTCTGATGTTTAGGAAATTTACACTAGGTTCATTGTAAATAATTGTAACTTTTATGTTTTTTGTATTTTTAAGCAAGCTATAGGGGAATTACCAACCTACGTCACACATGACGTCACACGGGTTCAACCGTACATACCGGTTGCAAAAAAAGACCGGTTGCAATAGCAAACATATCGTGTTTTGCGGTAGAATGCCAAAATCGAAAGTCCAAAACTAGAAAACTTACATTTTACCGTACACCACACTGCTTTTAATGTCAACCGCAGACGTCTTTGGCTAACAGCCATCAAAAGAGCTGAATGGAGTGAGGACCAAATTAAAAATGCCCGACTCTGCAGTTCTCAATTTATATCAGGTAAATTCACGCTATGCTGAATCATACACATTACTCGTTTTTGATAGCAGCAATGATTTTAGCAAAAACAGTTAAATATGGTTAATTAAACTGCGGACACTGAATGCTTAGAATGAAATGTAAAAATGTAAGTTCACATATCCTGCCGTACAGGTGCAATTCGCTGTCAGATGAACGGCGCTCACTTTAACGTTAATTTTGCCGAATAACTGTGCTAATCACTGGGTGACAAGCTGTTAATATAATATATATAATATGTAATCAATGTTCTCAACAATCAACATATCTCTAATACAACAACAAACTCTGTACCGCATCGGTTATCATTCCCTCACTGTAAATGCTAGCGCTCCCATTTTTTTTCTGCAACCTCGATGCGTGCGATCGGTAATTGGTCTTTTGGAAAATTCTCAACTCTGTTGAACGTACACATTATTCATTACAAAAAAAACCCATTCAATACCCTGAATGGCATTTTGTTAAATGTAATTTGTCAAGTTAACTGAATGCAAGACCGATGCACACTGAATAAAATAAAATAAACATTTTTTCTATGGTCTCAGCTCTTTTTGGCATTTGATGTGATATTGCTTCTTTCCCATTTCTCATTTAGTTTCATAATTAATTTTAATCATTTATTTATTTATTTTAATTTTATTTGAATAATTTTTTTAGGACTAAATAACATTAAGCACTGCCTTTATGTCTGACCGAGGCCGCTGGAGGCATCAACATTAATCTATGCATTTGTACTGTACATTCCTCCATGTAACCTAAATGTTCACATAAAGAAGATGAAAAATGAAAACACTGGCCTTTACTCTATATGGACAGTCGTGCTTTAACCTTTAGCTTAATCAGAAAGAATCCAGTCAGTCATTAAGATTTTCTGCATGCTATCGTGCCCTTTGCCTTGTGCTCAAATCATGTTTTTTTCTCTGACAGGCCATGTGTAAATCGGACTGAATAAAATCCCCCAGTAGTAAATCAGTGGTTTAACCTCTGAGTTCACATTAGAAAATGACAGAACTCAATGGGTCATTGAAATATTTTCTCTGAAGGCTCACAGTCATCTTGCAATCTTGTATAAGCCTGTAGGCCAGATCTCTTAGAAATATAGTGACTGCAGCGGAGTGCTGCTAATGATAATTTCAACTTTAACCCTCACCGGCAATGCACCCTGTAGATTCTTCTCACACCCTTACAGATGCACGGGTTTGGAGGTCTGTTGGGGTGGCAGGCAGTACGGCGGTGATGAGCGGTCCATGGCAGTGGTCCAGACCTCACAGCTGTGTTCTGGTCTGTCTGTGGCCTCTGCCAATACTGCATGCTGGAGAGAAACAGACCCCAGTGTGTTTGCTGGTATGTGTGTGATTGAGAACAGGGCATTTCACACACGCACTGAGCCGAGAGCAACTGATGTGGGCTGCTTATTTAAAGAATGCGCTGTATTTGTTTGAGCCTTATTGCTTGACCCCTAACAAATGATTTCATCTATTTATTTAGGCACAGAAACTTCTAGATGTTAGATTTTCAGAAGAAAACCATGTGATGATTTCTGGCGCTGGGAAGTTTAAAGTGGTTGCTTAATAACCCCTCCCCTCTCAAAATACTTTTTTAGTAAATTGTATATTTTATTGCACAGAGGTAGGGATGCTCAAATCGATTGGTATTGGCTGATAATCATGTTTTAGAACTCGATCGGTACTCACAAAATCTGGCCGATGTCATAAATCAATTGAAGTTTGATTGTTTACAAGCAGAGGGAGACACGCAAGCCCATTAGGGGTGGGGATCTTCAGGCACTTCACAATCTAATCTGATACGTCTTTTCTCCTACTCCTACATTTTAGCAGGAATTTGAGTTCCCGTGTTTCTGTTGATGATTGGAATCTATGTGTGACAGTGCTGCAATTTGAAATATTATTTATTTTATTAACAAAACTATGTTCTGAATGTAACAATGAACCGCCGATTACATAGTGCTATTATAAAGAACTAAATGTTCTTGATCCAAAAAGAGGGCATCGTTTTTTTTTTTGTAGTTTTCTAATCTCAACAAAGAAAAATCTTCAAATAAAATGTTTGGATAACGATATTTGGAAATTATATTGGAATTGTTTTTTGTTTGGTGCCACATTGCGGTTCCCACACAGACAAAAAGCACAGGTCTGCGTCTGCGATGACTCATTGTTTCTCTTTATGCTGCAGGAGGAATTTGATCAGCTTCCTGAAGCCAGTCGCACACCAGATGAGAAGCTGAGCGCAGCACCACGTTACATCTTTACAATTCTTACGTTCGTTCATGCTTGTCCAAATTAAGGCCCAATCCCAATTCTATTTTTGTACCCCTACCCCTTCCCCATCCCCTTGGCCCTTGAAACAGACTGTGAAGGAGAAGGGCTTCAAAATTAAAAAAAAAAAAATAATGCAACTGGAATAACTACAGCAGTTGCCATCGTCGATCTTATATGAAGCAAGAGATCGTGACAACATATGATGACATGTGCAGGTGTTGTCCCATTTCTTAGGGGTAAATTTTAAAGCCCTGAAGGGGAGGGGCTGCACCTGCACACGTCATCATATGTCGTCACGATTTCTTGCTTCATATGAGATCAACGATGGCAACTGCTGTAGTTATTCCAGTTGCTTTTTTTTTTGTATATTTATCTTCAGGAAATCACTGAAGGCAACGATATCATGTTATCATAAGGATATAAACTGCTATATCCTTTATCCTTTATACACTGCTATAAAGGAGTGATTATTAGGGATTATAGTGAAATTTTTACAGGTTTTTTTAAAGCATGATGGTAAAACACGAACACCGTTATGAATGTATTAAAACATATGCTTGTTTGTCGTAAAAATTCATAATAATGACAAAAAATACTAATTTCTGCATCTCCTTACTTCCGTGTGTAGCCATGCTGTCGTTGTAGATGGTGTATTCTGGGAAATTTTCTTACCCTTTGGTTTCGAGTGTGGTCCTGAAAAATCTCCTTTTCAAGGGCTATCTAACCCTTCCCCTTAGCCCTACGCCTTCAAGCTAAAGAGAATTGGGACACTCCTACCCCTTCACGTGATCGCGCAAAACGAGGAGTGGGGAAGGGCTAAGGGGTAGAATTGGGATTGGGCCTAAGTGAATTCGGCAGCATATACATACATGCGCTTGTCAACATTTAATATTTTCGTGCCTACGCAGGCCCAGAATATTGTAATCTTATTTGAATACACAATTGATTTTGAACTTTCAAAAATCGGTTCAGAATTTCTAGAGAAAGAATGTTGTTGCATCGATGAATCGTTTGGTGTGAATCGCTACAACATGCAAGGATGTAAATGATGTGTGAGGGCATGGCCAGTAGCTGTACTTGCATCAAAGATAGGAGGGATAGCCTCTTTTTGAATCTATTGCAGATCCATTGTTTTTAGCTGCTTTTAAGAGAGCAGAATAATCTAGTGTCTCATCCTACCTTATGACCTCTCCTGGAAGGTTTTGTGAGTCTCTCAACATATTCATAATGGCTCCGTGACATCCACAAATTAGATATTTTATCCCAGAAATCATGAATGACTGAGCAAGAGGCACATGCAGTGATGTTCCAAGCATTACATTTGTACGGTTAAATGAATAGCACAGTAAATGTATCTCTAAGTTCAAATCACAACAGGCATCCATCCCTCTAACTGTCATTGTGCGATTGCTCTACTGTCAGTGGTGCTGCTGTGAGTCTCTCCGGGGCTACGATCACAATATCAAATCTGCTCGCTTGTCAGGAATATGCACTCAAACCATTTAATTCTGCCAAACTTTCTATTAGATAATGATGTACTGCTATCAGTAGTTGGAGATAGGGTTCGGCGTTGTCGAGCAATTTGGCATCGCACGATGTCTAATGTAAAACATTGGGATGGACAATGGCATCGTTGTCGTAGGCAGCGGTGAATTAATTATTTGCAGCCTACCGTTTCAACTACCTGACCTGCATGGTCTTTGTTTTACCCATAACCATATCATAAATAAATAAAGATAAGTTGCACACAAATTACCACCTGTCAATCACTTTTTCCACGGGACTCTGGCATAAATAGGCAGAGTGATCTGTGTCATTATAATGGCGTCGACAAACTCGGTTGGTAAAAAAAGGTGCACAACCAACAGGAACCAACCAACAGTATCTGAGGTTTTCGCTAAAATGACTAATTACACGCTTGTAAGTGTAAGATTGAAGCAGTGTACTGACGCTGTGACACGTTACCTGATAGATTCAAAAGACAGAAGAGTCATTAGATGGAGACAATATTAATTAAATATCATGTTTAACAACTACAGTAAGACGCGATCCAGCGGTACATCCTTGATAAACTGTCCGACGTGCACTGCTCTCTGGGGTTTTGTGCTCAAAGCACCCGCTGACTGCTGAAGCTCAGACGTGCGCATTCACTGCAGCGCATGACAGTGTGTGTGTGTGTGTTTGTGGTCACGTGATGTGCGTTTTTAGCAGTATAGTGTGGAAGGAGGGCTTTTCAGAAATGCTAGGTGAAACACCAGTGTGGATGTGGATAATTTTCATTCTAAAATGCCGTTTTAAATTTAAGTTGTATTGGTGTAAACAGGGCCGTGTGTATTTTTCATGAACGGGTTGCTGCTGCTACGGGGGCGGGGTGGAGGATCGCAATGCTGGCTCAGCATCGTGATGTCTATCGGCCATCGGCGATGGATGATGGCATCGTCTATCAACCCAACCCTAGTTGGAGATGAGCAAACCATTTGTAGGGCCTTGCACGTATTTAGGCCTATTTACACACAAGACTTGAAAGTTTTGTATTTAGACTAAAACCTGGTACTTTACTGAAGAAAATATGTCAGCTATGGTCAGCTATCACTGCAGGATAAAGAAGATAACGATGATAGAAATGGATAAATGGATCAGTAAACAGTAAACAAATGCTATATATGTAATATTTTGGTTCTTCAAGCCATCATGTGTATTTTATAAGCAGAAATTATATTTATGTTGCAATGCTAATTGACCTAGACTTTAATACTGTATTGAATACTATAAAATAGCATAATTTCATTTTCATATTTTTTTTATTGTGGGGAGAATGTTTTTTCAATTGATAAGACATCACACATCCCTAGATGTTAATTGTCATAGGAGACAAAATTATTTCTATTTTTACATAAAAGAGAGCCTGACTAACATTGTAAGAAGCCACACACAACATGCAGTCTATAATGACTTTTAACTGTGCGTTTTCCAGAAATAGGTAGTTTCCTAGCAAAGTGAACTATTTCTTTAAAATATTAGGCAAAAATCATCTCACTTGCAGTGAAAGGAAGCATTTCATTTTTGCTTGATGTAATTTTTCTCTTATTAGGAAGTGTGACACCATTCTGCACTAATAATACTGTTTATGACAGTAAATGATCTTGCTAACATGAGACTTCCCTAATGTTTAGACTGAGCTGTTTGTGTGCCCATGGTTTGGGAGTGACGCATTATGTCTGTGTCAGCCGCCTCACAGATGGTCTTCTCTATTGCCAAGGCAACCGCGCAACTCAACAACTCCCTCATGTCTGTGTCATCCCACACCACATGCTCATCACAGAATTCCAGAATGGGACTGAATGCTCCAGCCATGCCGGAGCCACGTTGTCATGAAAGCCAACAGCCTCTATCATGTGTGTTACTGATGAAAAAAAAATGAATTCCACTCATTGGATTTAAACACAGCGACAGCCATTGGTGTTTAATAGTAAAGCACTTTCTATGCTTTAGTTTTTATCATTTAGCAGGTCAAATTCATTTTTGAATGTTTACATTGGTTTCATACTTTTAATTTGTCTCAAAAGTATTTATTTTATGTTATCCAGTTATCTATTTTTCTGTTTATTGTCATATTTTCAGAAAATAAAACATAATTTATTATGATGGCAGCTGAACTTTCCACAAAAGAGAATATATGTCCTTCTGAAATCATTGTAATACAGTATGCTGAATTGTTCCTCAAGAAACATTTATTCATTTTATCATTTATGAAGGAATTTTACTCTTTGGGAAACAGGAAATCCAAAATAGCAGCATATTTGATTAGTTTTTCATAGATTATGAATATTATAGACTATTTAAACAACTAAATTTGAGCATTTGTTCATGCTATGTGGAAACTGGGATCATACTTGGGGCCTGTAGCATTAAGCTGGATTAGCTGGCTAGCCAGTTAAGTTTTAGTTTAGTTTGCACCCATATTGTGTTTTAGGAAACACAAAGGCAGCTTGATTATTACTCTTTGTTGTTATGGTATATTATGGAGCATCTGTGCTACCTTCATGGTACCTTAGACCAGTGTTTCTCAACCACATTCTTGGATGACCACCAGCTCTGCACATTTTCCATGTCTCCTTAACCAAACACACCTGATTCAGATCATCAGCTCATTAGCAGAGACTGAAACACCTGTAATGGGTGTGACAGACAAAGGAGACATCCAAAACATGCAGTATTGGTGGTCCTCTAGGAACGTGGTTGAGAAACACTGCCTTAAACCCAGAATTGAGTAAACATCCAGCCTGAACAATTTCACTTAAGGTGTTATTGTTATCACACTGTATTTATTGTTATATTATAGTAATGTTAAAGCTTACCATATCATAATTGTTATTTATATTTTGCATCCTGATGGGAAAAAATGCCTTATTGCAGAAAAGTTATTTAGATCATATTAGATTGTAGCTGGCCACTGAAACAAACTTTAATTTTGTGATTTGGAACTATTCTTGAATAGATCTTCGACTCAAAAACACACTGTAAGCTAGAAATCGCAGTGTTGTCAGTTCAGTATGCTTGATCGTATTTGATATGTAGAATATTCAACTGAAAAAGACCTAGATTTTTCATCCACGCACAATTCGCACGTCTCCTTAATGCTGTTTAATGTTTGATTGCGTCTGTTTCCTGGCGAATCCCCAGACTGAATGTTTAATGCACTGCTATTTTAGTGCCTTGTAAGTGCTCATTATTTTTCAGCTCGTCTAGAATAAAGTGGATAAATAAAGTGGTTTACATGCGCCTGACACATCATCAATGAAGTGAATTATTTAAAATAAAGACAGCTATTTCTCCTTTATGGTTTTCTATCTTTCTCCCCTCTTCTCCAGTGCATATCTTAGTATTTGTTTTTAAAGCACGCACGCATTTTGGTGGCGAGAATGTAGGATGCTATTTTCAGCCTCTTACCTAACATGACTGCAGTTCTGACCAAAGGGAC
Organism: Danio choprae; assembly: GCA_903798125.1. Taxonomy (NCBI): domain Eukaryota; kingdom Metazoa; phylum Chordata; class Actinopteri; order Cypriniformes; family Danionidae; genus Danio; species Danio choprae. The sequence goes on along the minus strand of CAIGQW010055747.1, from coordinate 6,284,503 downwards.
AGATGTGAGGGGCTGAATTATTGATGACGTGAGCGTACTGCATTCATTAAAGTACTTTACCGCATACAGTCTGTAGGTTTTTTTTCTGCATTTTGCAAATATCAAAAGAAATGTATTGCATTTCCTTGATGACATTTTCAACCATTTTGGATGTGATTGTATGATTCAGTGGATACTTAGAGTCCGGCTGGTGGTAAGACATCAGTACAAGTACACGTCAGTTGGTGATTCAACTGCCTGTTCAGAAATAGCTACTTCACAGGTTCGTCCTCCTAAAGGTCTCCTCATCCACAGTACCCTTTTTCTGTCATTCTGCTGCCACTCAAATTAAATCCGCGATCCCATAAAGCTATCATCTGCGAAAATGCCAGATGTCATTCTGGAGGTCAAAGCTATGTGAAAGTCGTATAAGGTTTATATGCTTCGCAAGTGCATTAAAGAGATAGACAGAGTGATAGACAGAGAAGTCAAACATGTTTATCTCTTTCTACTTAATGCGTGTAATGGTCAGCTTAGATTTAGCATGTTTATGAAAGCATCACACCGCGCACATACTGTATGCATGCTCATTTGTCTTTAAAGGTATCAAGATACATCGAAATGGACGATGTCTGTTGCATTTGTAAAAGCCTCTGTCGTTTATTTTTTTAGTGTAAAGTTGTAGTACATTTCTGGGTGGATCTTACAAAATTTGTCTTTAATGTGACCAAGTTTAATTATTGTTTCATGATAAATATATAACTTTTTTATTACGAAAACAAATCCATTAAAGGTCCTGAATTTATTGTTAAAAGGTCCTGTGAAGTGCTTTGAAATGTGCATTTATTTTATTTGATGTTTGACATAATCTCAACCAAAACATGAAGAGAGGGTGGGACATACATCCTCCCTTTAAAAAAAAAAAAAAAACAGCCAGTAGTGTTATGTTTTATCAGAGCTCTGCCAGTGAGAGTGGTTAAGCTCAAGAGCATCAAATGAAAAGCAAATGAGAAGGTGGCTTGATGGGCGAAAGGCCTGTCAGACAGTAGAGAGCATTTGATTGGTCACGATTTGATGAAATACTGAACTATGATGTGACGTGTAGGGCTGTGCGAAAAGTCAACACCTTGTGTTTGACAAGAGTGTGAGTGTTCATCTTGTGTTTGAGTCTACTGAAATGTGCATATTCTATACAAAGTATGAAGCTTGCAGCAGTTTAAAAAGTTGAGATGTTTTCAACCGGGTGCGCCTGGAATACACAAGTGCGTCGATCTTAATATGCGTATGCAAGCTGCGTGCCTCCATTGGAAACAAGGAACTTGTTTTTGCAAAAGATGCGTTATGTAAACGGCCTATTTCACGGCAGTGTCACAAAGAGGTCTATGATCTATGCATGGCAAAATAAATCTGTGGACATGTACAAAAGTACACGCAACTACATCTGATATGCGGTCAAGCAGAACATTGGAGCCTTGAGTTTGATGGCACACACACATACACACACTACCCATTTGTTTTGCCATAGGTCTGTTCTAGAGACAATTTGTTATACGTTTACTAGGTGATTTTTGTTTATTTTTTGCCTAATGTCTGTTTTAGAGACCGGTTACAGGTCTTTGATAAAGATCTAATTGTTTTCCTTTGGAAATATGTTTCATATTCACACTGTAAAATGTCTCTGTGTGTCAAAATCGTGATTAAAATCAAATTCGCAATACTGTTCAAGAAAATCCTGATAGGTTTCTTTTGCCCATATCGCACAGCCCTAGTGGCGTGAATAAAACTGTTGATCCATTTACATGCTTATATCAGCTTTATATCTTCTAAACGTGAATTTTGTCACTGTTTTGGTGCACACCAGCTTATAGATATTCTGAAAACGAACAATACTGATACTAATTTTAATTTCACTGGACCTTTAACCTCTGTGTTCTGTTGGCAAAATTTCACATACATAAACAAGTATCATCTCCCATGTTAATTGTTTTTTTGCATTGATTTTGATTCATTTCTTCTGTGATATGTATTAAATATTATATATAAAAAATATTTAGTGCCTGCTGATAATCTGTAAAATCCCTAATGCACAAAGAATTTACGCAATGCTCTTGTTTTTTTTTTGTATGTTCCTATTTGTTTCTGCAATAAAAATGCCCTCAAAGGAATAGTTCAACCAAATAAAAACAGTTTGTCATGATATTCTCACACTCCTGTCAGCCTGTATGCTGTAATTGATGAGTGTTTGTGATCAATGAGCAGAATGGAGGGTTAGTGGACAGAGGGAGAGATCAGGCAGTAAATGCCGCAGGGCTGTTGCTAAGGGGTTGGCGTGAGGAGTGTCATAATCCATCCTCTCCGTTGAAATACTTGTGTGACATACATCCTGCAGTGGTGTTAGCCGAACAGCTGTGCGTTTGTCTGTGTGTGTCTGATTATCTCTGCCACCCCATGAGCCAGACAGATCTGCAGATGGAAACTCTATCCACAAGGAACATAATCAGGACTCAAGCATCCATAGTGAGGAAAGAATGTCACAAGATTTGGCCTTGAGGTTCATCCAGAGCATCGTTCATGGCTGATCCCGGACTGCACAAATCACAGCTGAATGAATTAAAGCCATTGCCTGATAAAAATGGTCAGACATTGAATTTGTGTAGACGCATTTGATATGTTTCTTTTGTTTTGTGTTAATGGAGAAATGAATTCACATCACATTTCCTTCAAAAAGTCAACTCAATATCTTGTTTTAAACTAGAAAGGATCAAAATTCAGTGCTATATGCTGATTTGAAGTGCAAGTTGAGGGCTTTAATGCTGATAACTGCAGCTTTAGATGTGCTTTTTTTCAGAGGCTTAAGTAAAGCGTTTTTTATCGTTCCCTAAAAGAGGTATTCATCTGTCTGTTTAATACTGTCTGTCTTAAATCATTAATAATGTATTCAAATTAATAATTATTTTAAATAATTTTCTTGGTATTAATAGTAGTAGTTTCCCCCACAGTCCAAAGACATGTGCTATAGGTGAATTAAACTAAATTGGCTAAATTGTGTGTGTGTGTGTGTGTGTGTGTGTGTGTATATATATATGAGTGTATATGAGTGTATATGAGTGTATATGAGTGTGTATGAGTGTGTATGAGTGTATATGAGTGTGTATGAGTGTGTGTATGGATGTTTCCTAGTACTGGAAGGGTATCCGCTGTGTAAAACACATGCTGGATAAGTTGGCGGTTCATTCCGCTGTGGCGATCCTTGATAAATAAAGGGACTAAGCTGAAGGAAAATGAGTAGTAGTATCTGTCTATAATGGTGAGTGATCTTTAATCTAAAACCGACAGAAATTACACAATAGAGAGCTATTTGACAGATTGTGAGCTATTTGAATCATACAATGGGATCCCTGTTAGCCACACAAACAGGTTTTCCAGCTTCCCTGGTAATAATAACATTGCATTAATAAGAATAATAAAAAAATCTAAGTAAAATATCAAATTATTGATTGATATACTGAAAAGAAATTGAATAACAAATCACAGTAATTGAGTTTAACCATGTTGTTTTGTCCCTCTCAGAATTTTTAGTTGTGTTAGATAGCTTGTTAGCATTATTTATGGTTGGGTGATGCAGTAAAATTCTCTGCAGGCTGTATGCTTGGGGCGTAAACAGTGTCCGCTAGCGTTAGCGTAGCGCTCAGTATGAAGGAGGAGGAGGATGCTGTTCAGCCTGAGGCCCGTCTGTGTCAGCCTCGTGCTGGATTTAGCATCTGGGTGGAGACGCTAGTGGTGACTGTTGTCACTCGCCTTGAGGCTTCACCACAGAATCCAGAAGCGCCAACTTCCTCTTTAAGAAAGCACTGCACAGTACAGTTTAGCAAGCTTCCATGGAGGATCATTCATTTGGCCCCTAGAGATTAATCACGCTTGCCGTTCTAGCTTTCTAAGGACAGACGATGAAGCTCTATTCTCATATACCCTATTTATTCATGAATCTGAATGATTTTTATATCACTAATGTTCTGTTTGCTTCACACAGTGGATATCTCCTATTATAGGAGTGTTTGTGAATATGTGCGTGTATGTTTTATTTTTATTTATTTATTTTTTTTAAGCAAATGTAGGTCACAGCGGCCATAAGAGAATGGTTATATTTTGCACTCTACATTTAGTGGTTTAAGCGGCTAGAATCTTGGATGACCTGCTAAGAATTAAGAAATACCATTATAATGCCCTTATTGTGAAGTTTTAAAGTTACAAGCTGCTAATCATGTCAATGCTTACAAACTGCTAATTAATGAATACATGTAGATTTTTTTTCAAATTTTTTCAGATTTATTTATTAATGAATTTATTTGTAATTATTTACAGTCATCTTCAAGAATTGAGTGATGTGTGTGTGTGTGTGTGTTTGTGTGTGTGTGTGTGTGTGTGTGTGTGTGCATACTGTATACATGTATAAATACACACCCACACACACACTAATGTATAAATATTTTTACATTTATTTGGTTGATTTGATGGTCTTAATTTGCTAGTCATGCTTAAACCAATCACTTTTTAAACCGATTGTTCACACAAACTAAAAAAAGTTTTATTTATGCTCCAATTGTTCAGTTGTCTGGTTACCAGCATGTCAAAATATCTTCTGTTGTATTTATCAGAAGAAAACAAAGTCGGTCAGTCAATCAATAAACTGTCCCTTTAAGAGTTGAATGTCAAGTTAGTATGCATGTAGAAAAAGCAGAACCCTGTTTGTTCATGCATAAAAATGAGTTTAAACAACCTTTGCTTCTGCTGCAGATTTATTTATCCATTTCGTCTGCATTTCACATTAATAGAGCATGTAAAATGAAGTGTTTAGTGTGATTCTGTGTTTGTTCTGGCTTGGTCCACTCAATTTCACTCAGAATTTATACTAGTGTTTACAGTTTCATACTCGTATAGATGTTCCAACTACAGATATGAGCAACAACATTGCTGTTTTTCTAATTCTGTTTTGTGTCGTTTCAAAATGTAAATGTTCTTATGTATATTTGTTTCAGTATTTAAAATTCTTCCTGTTTGCTATAGCATTATTGCCTGGGGTTACTAATATGCAAAAAAGTTCCTATAGCCAACACAAAGGAGTCTGTAAAATAGCATATTTGTTTATGTTGTGGTATTAAAAAAAGGCTTCAATTTTCATGAAATTATTTCGGTATAGGTAGATATATTTGGATTTCCTGTGACCACCTTAGTTTCTGTACAATGTTTAGGCCAAAATTAGTGTCAGGGGGGGTTTCCAATAAAAAGTGTATGTATACAGCTATATGTAGTTTGTTTTGATACATTATTTATTCAGATTACATTATTATTATTTGTGGCTAAGAAATAATTATGTATATATTTATTTATATAGTTTTGGTGTGGCCAGAGAAAAAATTCTTAGTGTGGAACCCTAAAAGTCATGTGAAAAGCACATCTCATTTGCTCATGCACACTGAGCAAGGTCATACACAACACACAAACAAAGTGAAATGAATGAGGAGGCATGTGGACATGACACAAAATCTAAATCTAGTAATTTTTCTTCATCAAGCAATTATCGGGTGATTTTAGCATGCCAAAGTCAAACTCATACATATACAATATATTTTCCCAACAACAAAATTGTGGTTACTTATATGGCTTAGTGGCTAGTAAGGTTGGAAAACTTTAATTTAAAAAAAGTTAATTTCAAACCCTGATTAAGATATAGGCTTAAGATTGCTATATATTACTTTTAAAATGAACTTTACCCAACACTTAGTATATGATTCAGATGCATCTAAAATACAGTCGTGACCAAAAGTTTTGAAAATGACACAAATATTAGTTTTCTCAAAGTTTGCTGCTAAACTGCTTTTAGATCTTTGTTTCAGTTGTTTCTGTGATGTACTGAAATATAATTACAAGCACTTCATGCGTTTCAAAGGCTTTTATTGACAATTACATGACATGATGCCCCAAACAATCGGAAAGGGGCTTCATCGGAGAATATGACTTTGCCCCAGTCCTCAGCAGTCCATTCGCCTTACTTTTTGTAGAAGATCAGTCTGTCCCTGATGTTTTTTTTGGAGAGAAGTGGCTTCATTGCTGCCCTTCTTGACACCAGGCCATTTTCCAAAAGTCCTTGCCCACTGTGCTTGCAGATGCGCTCACACCTGCCTGCTGCCATTCCTGAGCAAACTCTGCACTGGTGGCACTCTGATCCCGCAGCTGAATCCTCTTTAGGAGACGATCCTGGCTCTTGCTGGACTTTTTTGGACGCCCTGAATCCTTCTTAACAACAATTGAACCTCTTTCCTTGAGGTTCTTGATGATCCTATAAATTGTTGATAGGTGCAATCTTAGTAGCCACAATATCCTTGCCTTAGAAGTAATTTTTATGCAACGCAATGATGGCTGCACGCGTTTCTTTGCAGGTCACCATGGTTAACAATGGAAGAACAATGATTTCAAGCATCACCCTCCTTTTAACATGTCAAGTCTGCCATTCTAACCCAATCAGCCTGACATAATGATCTCCAGCCTTGTGCTCGTCAACATTCTCACCTGAGTTAACAAGACGATTACTGAAATGATCTCAGCAGGTCCTTTAATGACAGCAAGGCAATGCAGTGGAAAGTTTTTTTTTTTCAGGATTAAGTTCATTTTCATGGCAAAGAAGGACTATGCAGTTCATCTGATCACTCTTCATAACATTCTGGAGTATATGCAAATTGCTATTATAAAAACCTAAGCAGCAACTTTTGCAATTTCCAATATTTATGTAATTCTCAAAACTTTTGGCCACGACTGTACAAACCTGTGTTTGTCATGTTTATCAGCTATCTAAACCCATGCTCAATTTGATCTCTATGCCTGAATTGCAAGGGCAAATCAAAGGATGTGGTTAGTGGTCTTTATCTGCATGCCTGTCCCTTAGATACAAGTTCTCTCTTGTATTATGCTTCCTAATGCATCCAAAATGTGTGTTTTGTAAAAGACAGTTGTGGTCCTGATTGCTGAGGGGTCAATACAGCCATGCTATGCTAGCAGCTGTGATCCACCAAGTGTCTCTGTTTCTATTATTGCTGCTAATCCACTGTGCATTGCATAGAAAGTTTGTACTTCTCTGCTCTGGCATAGAAAAATGCAATAGTTGGAAAAAAAAGAAGTTATTTTTCAACCAATTTTGAAGAGTAATCCATGAGAAGGAATGCTCATTTTGTGTATCTTAGATCTTGCAGTAGACAGAAAGTGGCTTCACTGAAAGATACGCATGGGAAAATCTAGTGGTATTGCGTTTGGGGCACAAAGAGGATGTTAGTGTCATGCCTGCTGCCTTTAAAGCTGTTATTGTGTGTCTTCCTCCTCCGTTTCGCTCCTCCACATGCACATAGATGAATTAGGCCAGAAAGTCTCAAACTGGAATGCAAGTGATTCTTCTTAAAATCCAAAGTATGCTGTGTATGCCCATAACGCACACTACTCACAGTATTTGGCAGCAACTTGGACATTAAATAATTTTTTTTTCCTTATGTTCTTTTGAAATAGAAGTTTAGTTGCTGATGTCTGGATAAACAAATGGTATTTCATTGTGTAAGAGAACTAAGAAGATAAATACATTGTTTGTTTTGTTAGTATTTGTTGTCACATTCCCACATATTTCTTTTAGGGGAAGTTTGCTTTAGTTGTCGGATCAGATGTGAAATATGTATAGGTAGATTTGCTCTGAGTGGAGTGGTTCAGGCTTTGGAGCAAACTTGCGTTTAGACATCCAGTTATAAAAACGGCTATTTATTGTATAAAATTAGAGTGTCATGGAATATGTGCTGGACACCAAATACTACAGTATGTAATATGGACTTGTGCCTGATTGTTAAAATGAAAACAAAGTTGACGATTTGAGTTATGGATATATGTCTCAATAAGGCAAAAATGCTATAGTAAATTCTGTTACATGCCTACTTTAAACTTTAAAGATAACTTAGTTTAATTGATCTAGTTTTTGACAGAAATATACTATTTAAATAATACTATTTTATAGTGGAGTGCACTTCTAAACAAATTTTTTTTAATGAAAAAATAGATACATTTTTTAAAAGAACATCTTAGGTTGCTTAGGTTTAATTTGATGAGTTAAACCATTGTTCAGCATTTTGACAAATAAAAAGAACAGTTTTAAAGATTTTATTATGTATTACTTACAATAAAGTTGTATTTTGATAAATTTGAATTAAAGATGTTGATTTTAAATACATTTTAAGGTACAATATGTAAGATTATGGAATTAAAAACATTATAACAGTGTTGTATATTTTGCTGAATTTTGTACTTGCATTATCCCATATCCCCCATTATCGTTCAAATCCAGAGAACTAAACATTTTAAGTTAGTGACACGGCTGTGTCCTGTGTCGACACGTTATTGGCGTCAAGCACCCTTCTGGTTTGGTTTATAGAAAACAGGGAAAAACCAAAGATGCTTGTTGTGTGTTGACTGCACAGAGCAGCATTATAACAGAACCTCAAGATGTATTTAGTATGATAAGATAGCAATGCTCTTTTCGCATCGTTCTTCCATCTTTGTGAATACTTAAAAATGACATACTGTGCCTTTAAATAAATAAAACATATCAGACATGTTAATCAGGCTTAGGTTAGTTTGTGCACTTATTTCTAGCTTGGGAAGGAAATCCTTGCTCTGTGTGGCCGGGATAAGAGTGCAAGCAGGAAACATGCGGCAGCCTTCACCAGTGAACTTTGACAGCAGTGACTTTGACCTCTTTTAGCCTAAACTGTGTGGTTAACTAAACATTCAGCAGTCAAGAAATATCATCTGCCTTTGTTTTGGCCTTGTTTTATTGTTATCTCTGCAAAACCATAAATTGAAATGTCACTAAAGAATTTCCTGAAATAACAGGGCTATTTAGGCTACAATTAGCGGTTAGCTGTTTGGATGGAGTTTATTAAGTGATTGATAAATTACAATTAAGGAACTTTAAATGACCTTCATTAATACAGTTTTTTTTAAATATATATATTCATTTATATACAGATGTTTTGATTTATGTGTGTTTAGTTTTTAGGCATTAGTATTGGTTTATAGATTACAGGTATTAAACCATGTTTAATTTGAATGTTAGTTATACATAATTATCATAAAAAAATAATGCATTCAAACTGTTAATGTATGTAATGGATCTGTAAAGTCCTAGCCTACATTACATTATATTACATTGCAATGATGAACATGAGGCAGGTCATAAACTAATACCATTAATCAAATACGATATTGATTTGAATGAATAAAATTCTAATATTGTGTGTGCTATATTTTAAATACAACATTATCTGCTTTTTTATCTGTTGCATTGTGATGCCTAAATTAATGTCTAACATTTAAAGAGGTCGAGTTTGATTTTGTGAACTTTTTTTTTTTTTTAAACTGATCTGTCTTTAATATTTAGACTTTTACTATTTAGGTTATTTTTTTGGGATGCCTAACTACCTGACTAATCAAAGTTTTATTTTCTAATTGGGAAATTCAGTGTAAAAATATTCAGAAAAAAACAGCGTCTGCTTAATCACAAAGGGACATTTAATTAACTTAAAATTTTGAAACTCTTTGCCTTGATATACTGGTGTCCAGTGTTTACGTTTGAAGCTGAAACATAACCGTGTAATTTATTTATTTTTAGTCCTTATTCACACAGAACACATCTTTGCGTCTAAAAACGTGAGACAGAGCTTAATAGTGTCTTTTAGTGGTGAAATAAGATGACCGTTTTGACTGAATGGGATTTTTGTAGGCTGATCTACAGTACATTGTTCCAAATTACTGCTTTTCATAACCCTGCTAATTTAACAAATGTAATTTGTTGTAATCAGGGTTGTAAAAATGTAATCGGGATTGTTTTAATTGCAACCTCTGTGAGATACTCTGGTATTTTGAAGTTTATTTTCTTAGCTTGAGTGAATAAATTAATTCGAAAGCATTTATACAAAGAACCCGATTCACAAAATGCACACACTACAGCATTTCTTTCTGTCACCTACTACCGTGTTGCTAGGGAATCTCTTCTGCACCACTGAAAAATGATGAAACTAGCAGGCTGTGCTTCACCTCAGTGTGGAGAGCTGTCAGGTTTCACTGAGAGGCGAAGATCTAGAGAGCCCATTGTGGTTTTGCGTGTCTCATCCATAACAGAGACATGACATCAGGATCGTTTTAATTGCAACCTCTGTGAGATGGGAATACGGTACCATGCGCTCTGTAAACAAACATCTGTCACTAATTTAATTGCCCAATTTCCAGTCAGGATCATAATCGGATAAATGTTAGCTTTATTCAAGCTGTTGTTGAGTGCATTACGTGTCCTCGCTCAAATCAAACCAGATTATTTCTGCCATTATGCTTTTGATTTGATTTGTATTAGAACTAGGGAACACAATGTTGTTTATATAGCTGTCACATGGCTTACTAAATTTGGCATTGGCTACCTTTTTATAACAATTTTTACATTCTTTTGTTTAAAAAAACCCCAAAAAAATACTTTATTTATTTTGTTTATAAGTATCAGCAGGATTTTTAAATACTTATAGAAAACCAGTGCATTGTTCACAGGTCTAATACATTCACTGGGCTAATATGACCATACTTTACTTTGTGGTTCGTGTAAGCACTGCTTCATTTTGAAACAGCTGGACCAACCAACAGTAATGTGTTTAAATAATATAGCTTTGTGCTTTCAGCTAGTCTGGCACATATTTTATATTCATGTCTTTGTCATGTAAAAAAATAGTTGGCTCCCTGTGTAATTTGCATTATTAGCAGACAGAACTTTTTTTCTTATGTATGCAAAATAGGCATTAATGAGAGGAACAATTCATGTCCATAGTTGAACCCAATCGAGAATCAAAATTAGAGGTGTCAAGATGAATCAAAATTAATAATTAGCTTCTGCAGTGCATCGTGATGCAGAAGAGGACGAATCAGTATCGGTTTGGTAACAGACCATAAGTGGTTATGATGTACTGATGGTTTTCTGCTGTCATTTGTTGTGGTAGCATGCTATGGCGAGGGATGTGAAATGTGAGTGTGAGTAATTAAAAACTATTTTAAAAGCCTAATGTCATCTGGGCACGTTTTGCTGCCTGTGAGTTTGCTGGGACAGTCTTTATGTGCATCATCAATGGATTGTCATGCATCATGATAGCGAATTGAACCGTATCGATGACATGATAGTTATTGCTTTACACTAGGGCAGCACTATATTGGAAAAATCTAACATTGCTATATTTTGTTAAACTGCGGTATGAATACAGTTTCACCAGATGACTTGAATATCTCTATTGGAAGTAATTAATAATTTTATTTCGACTAGGATGATTCTGTAGGGGACTGCATTGGCATAAAATCTAATAAACAATCTACAAGCATAGATAAATATAATAAAGAAAAAGATACAATTGAAATAAAGAGTGTTTTATAGTTTTCTGAGTCCAACAGTATTCAGCTACAGTAAATGCAAATAATTCAATAAAATTTATCGTTAATAAAGTTACAAACGGTACAGTTTATGTACTTTTGCCTGAATGCTTTTAAAATCATTATACATACACAGGCCTTAATTTTTCAATCCAGACTCCTATGATCACATTGCGATATATCAACATATTGATGCAGAAATGATATATTGTGCAGCCCTAGTTCAGACCCCTAATCAAAACCATACAAGACCAGTTACAGGTTTCCTCAATGAAGTATATTAGTTTTTAGACTTGTGTTGTCACGATACTGGAATTCGGTACTAATCGGTACTGAAATGTTAAAAACGTCAATTTACCCTTTAACATTTTAGCGCTGTTGAGCGTTCTTAAACAGCACTGATTTGCCATTGTGTTTGCATGCTCAACAGAAATTAATGTGATTGGCTGTGAAGGTCATCAGGTCACCGAACTCACCGCTGTTTACTGAGTGTAACCACAAATACAGGGACATTGGAGCGTTTAAAAGCAAAGATCAGCTGGTCTGTTTATAAGCTGACATACGAGCGATCCGCTGATGAATCGACTGATCTTCATGGCTTTAAAATGGTCCAGTGTCTTTATATCTGTAGTTACACCCAGTAAACCGCAGTGAGCAAACTGAAACTTCACAGCCAATCACAGTCATTTCTGTTGGGCACATGAACACAATGGCAAATCAGCGCTGTTTAAGAACGTGGACGTTAAAAATGGACGTTTTTAAAATTCCAGTACTAATTTGTATCGCATTCGAGTATCGTGACAACACTAGTTTAGACGAAGTACAAACGTTAAGAGTTTCTGAGGAGAGTGAGGGGTTATGTCATGCATAGTCTGTGCTGGAAGCTCACAGTTTAGTGTTGTTTGGAGAATAACTGTTGTGTGTGCGTTTGAGAATGAGATCCTTAGTTTGCATAAAACCAGAACTCTGATTATGAACTGCTAATGCATCATGACTTAATTAAAGTAATAACTTTTCTCTTGGCTAGACAGTGCTTTTCCATAATTATCTGATTTCATTTGTGTTTTTGTCTGTTGGGTAGAAAATATATATATAGTACCTGGACCACAAAAGGTTGTAAGAGTAGTCATAAATATCGTATGATTGAAAATGATAAATTTTTATTCTATGCCAAAATTATTAGAATTTTAAGTAAAGGTTATGATCTATGAAGATATTTTGTAAATCTGCTACCATGAATATATCGGAACTTTATTTTTAAATAGTAATCTGCTTAAGCAAAGAGCTTTATTTGACTTTATAGAACAACCCAATATTTTTATTATTTTTTTATTTACATTTATTTATTTATCCATCTTTCAGATGTGTACAAGATTGTTGTATAAATCCCAGTTTTACAAAATTAACCCTTATGACTGGTTTTGTGGCTCAGGGCCATATTTGAGAAAATAGATAAAAGGATAGGCTACAAACATGCTCTATGTAGGTCCACAAATGACAACAAATGAAGACTGTGTTTGTGCATCACTGCTTAATGGGTGCAATTGTTACTCTTAAATGTCAGTGCTACAGGATGCTGCTATTGAGGTAGTTAGCTGTTAATATATTGACATGACTAATTTGCTTAAAAAGATCAATCAAAAATTCGAATAAGATATCTCTGAACTTGAATTAACTATTTTTTTTTTAAGTTTCTTTTTTTGAAAATAGGCTTATTTTACAACTCCCCTGGAGTTAAACAGTTGAGTTTTACACAATTTGAATCCATTGATCTGATCTCTGTCTGGCGAGAGTACTTATAGCTTAGCTTAGCATAGATCATTGAATCGCAGTTTCAATAATATTGCTATTTAAAGCTAGACTCTTCTGTAGTCATATTGTGTACTAAGACCAATGGACAAGTAAATGTTGCTGTTTTCTATAGCTAGGATAGGATATGGCTATAGGAACCATACCCTCATCATAATAATCAAGAAACTTTGCTGCAGCAGGTGCAATGGAAGTTACCTAGCTGGGGACTATTTTCAGATGCTGCATAATGTCATTGCACCTGCTGCAGCCATGTTATGATGAAGCCTTTATTTGTCACATACATTTTTACATGTAGTGAAATTACCCTCCTGACCATACACAAACATCACACATTTCACACATGTAGTGAATTTACCCCACCCTCCCCTGACCATACACAAACATCACACATTTCAGAGGAAGACAGGTCAGACGATATAGCTTTTAGAAAGAGGAAATAAGACACATTTGATAATTGTTTTTTTTTTTTTTTTTTAGAAGAAAAAATCCCTCTCAGACTGTCCTTGTATTAGGGCAGTGTGAGATCAGGTAGAAAAAAGCCCCAGCAACCAAGAAAAGTTCCTTGATTGTGGAGTGGAGTGTTCCTTTAAACTGTAGTCTAATTCCTGTTGTAGTGCCTCTTGTGGCAGTGGTAAGAATGCAGTAGAAAATTGGGCTTTGTATCTCGTTTCACATACTTGTGCTGCTTTTCAGCATCTGCCTAAACATTGTATAAAACTTTCCTTTTTTTATTACTTTGTTAATGTTACTCAGTTAAGTGGCTGAAAGCAATGGTCTGCAATCAGTACGGTCCATTTCTGGGAAGAATTCTTGGCACAGTTTGGTGTTCAGATGGCTGTTTTTTTTGTCTTATTGATTGATGTCTTATTGTGTTGAAATCTTATACTAACATGTTAAAGTACATCTTCAGAAATTCACATCTCTCATCTGTTTGTCCACAGGCTTTGGATCAGGACAGAACCTCTTTGCAGAAGGTCAAGAAGTCAGTCAAAGCCATTTACAACTCTGGCCAAGGTACATAAACGCACGCACGCACGCACACACACTTTAATGCTGTACTTCAAGTATACGCTCCAATTAATAGTCAAAATGAATAGGCAGTATCAAGGGTATGCTGTATTTTTAGTCCTTGTAGAGGAGTCTGTCTGTAATATTATTGAAACAAATTGCCAGATTACAGTTAGCATCAACATGTTCTTGGCTGATATCATGCAAGCTATTTTATCCGCCCCCACAAACACCCACCTACCTAATCTCTCCTACACTTATACTGTGTCGATGAACGCTTCACTCAGGTGTGTTTAACCTATGCCTGGGCAATATGCCAAAATATAAATCATTAAAATAATGTCTCGCAAACATGAAATATCCAACATATAGTTGTAGTTTTCAAACCACTGCACTGCTTTTTTAATTTTTTTCTGTTTAAACATGCACATAGTGGATGTGTTGTTGCCCACTGAGTTCAGCTGCTTAGGACTAGCAGTGTGCCCTGCATTTGCCTTAATATTTTCACTAATTTTATTCTGTTCCATATGTTCTATTTATATATTTTTTTATATATGTATACTTTTAAAAAGACCCAAATTTAATGTTATAAATGCATCTGCTTCTTGATTTAATTGCAAGCTCAACTGTAGTTTTCCATCAGTTGAATGGTTGGAATGTGTCAGTTGCAGGAATATTGTGGTGACAAATAGTTGAGTGTATAATCAATAGGATTCTACCAAACAGACTTTTTAGACCAATGGTTAAAGACAACGCTTCATCATCTGTTTGTATGTCTGTATAAAAACTGGCCTCAAAGGACTGCCCTTAGAGCTACCAGAATGGAACCTCTTGTGTTTCTTCTGTTTTATTTGTTCCCTTGCTTCGAGAACATTAAATCTTTCTGGGTCTTGGAAAATGTTTTGATTCTGACACCTTCTGTTTTGGATGTTTGTCATTGATTAGGTTGCACTTTAAGTGCCACTACTGTAAGAATCCTTGCAGTGGGTTAAACTGAAATTCCCTAAGCCCTCGATTACTTAGAATCAGCTATTTATTATTTATTTACCTCCCCCCACCCCCTACTCTCTTATAAGTTTGTTTGATACTCCATTCTTTATGTACTGTTTGTAAGTATTAAATATAATTAAAAATAAGATGTTTGAGGTGAGGGATAAAATATGAAACACCTAAGATGTCACTTAGTTACATTGTGGTACAAGAACATACTCAATCCCTCGGTCAAAAGTGATAGATTGAAAATCTGTTCACTTTATGAATTGGAATGCTCTTCCAAATGCCAGTGGGGATTCCCCATAGAACGAACTGCTTAAAGTTCCTGTGAAGTGCTTTGAAATATGCATTTTTCAGACTCATGACAACCACAGTCTATATTAGTAATAACGAGTCTGACTTGCCATTTCTCATCTTTAAAACACAGCTTTCTTTGTAATTTTAATGGGCCCGGGCTGTCATCTCTCTGGGCTGAAGTGGACCATACCTGTACAGTGCAGTGGTCCATGTGACATTAATGCAAAATTCACCCCAAAGGAAAACATATTTACACTGTCTGTTTCCTTATGTAGTAATATTCACCAAATAAAAATGTAATCCTCATTCCCTGCATACTGACTGTGTATGATTTGGGTGTTAATATCTTCTAAATGTGGATTTTGTCACTGTTTTGGAGCACATTGGATTTTAGATTACTTTAAGATTAACACATTGATACAAACAATAAATATAAAACAAATAAAGCTGCGGAAAATTGGGGGAAAAAATCTACTAATAATAAGAAAACAACAAAAACAAATTGTTGTTAAATTGAATATCTAAAGTTTCAGTTAATTGGACATGGTTTTTGACTGCTACAGTACATTTTAATGTCTAAATTGGAGTACAAAAAAACAACAACTTTAGTTTTGATTTACAGTGATTTTATAGTATTTTGCCAGTGTGTGTGTCTAAAAGCTAAGTGGA
>CAIGQW010055747.1:6209301-6263258 GCA_903798125.1 Danio choprae | reverse complement strand
TGTGTGTGTGTGTGTGTGTGTGTGTGTGTGTGTGTGCATATATGTGAATATATGTGTCTATATGTCACAACTTTGCAGGGTTTTCTACCAGTGCTCTTAAATATGGTTTTCTGAATGTGTATTTTTGCTTTTGCTGTCATCTTTTCTTGCCAACAACAGCACTAACATTTCCCTTATTCATTTCCTTTGGTTCCTGTTTCATCAGTATATCCTCTCCATTTCCACAATGCCCTCCTGAAGGCCGGCCACAACTTCTCTGGAACACTGATAGTCTAATATAGGCAGATTACACACACGCTTGTCTTTCACATTGAGGCCTATCTGCATTCACACTGTGTTTGCTAAGTCATGGAGCTATTGGCGTTTTGCTGTGTGGCCAATTGGATTCTTCCTGCAACTGAGACTTGAAATAAACATTTAAGCTCAATAGACTTTAGTCGTCAATAACTTTGCAGCATGAAACGGGGTTAAACTGCAGAATTCATTCTTTTGGTCTTCTGCTATCTCTTCTGTTTCTTAGAAGAAGCACTTTGTTGTCTGGCAGCGATGCATTTAGACTACTTTGGCACTAACCTGAGGTATTTATCACTCTGAAACAAGAGCCTCCATTTAGAGACACTGAAGAATAGTTAGGAAGTGGACAGAAATACTGATATGCTTTATCTCCCATCAAACCATTCCTCATTTATGAAAGCTTCACATTTATTTGAAATGATAAAGAACCACAATGCAGGCTGCTGTTAGTTTGTGTTTTAACCAGCCTTTCTGTGTGTATTTTCATCTTAATTTGCCATTGGCATTATTAGCTAGAAGAGCTATTTTTCACATCAGATACTTGCCACATACAAAAGAGAAAGGACTTTAAATGTATTTGAAGGTGCCATAGAATGAAAATCTGCTGAATAATTAGAGTTTAGTACATGGAAAAGGCCTTAGTCTGAAACGCAATTGTTTCTTCGTTCTTCGATGTAAAAGTGTAAATTCTCAGTGAAAGACAGGCCAATTGGAATAAAACACCGACTGTGATGAGTGATGCCACATGGCATCATAAATATGCACGCCCCAGGCAGCGTTTGATTGGACACACATTTCTTAATTACAACAATGATATTTTCCCATTATTTTTTTATTTTGTTTAACACTACAACTACAGTGACAGTCATTTAGAACATTTTTAAATTTTGTAATTTCATAACTTTGATAAAATAAAACCCATATATAACTATATAGTACCCTTTCCTTGTATATTTCTTGATGTTTTTATTTTGCATTTCAATATAATTGCCTCTGTTGCCTAGCAACTTTCTGCTACAAACATAACATAAAAACATAACTTTCTGATAGCAAAAACATAACTTCAGTCATGTTTTTTCAAAAAAGAACCTTGTACTTCTTATGATGGATGGTTTATTTAATTTTTTTGTTTTATGAGAACAGCAACATTTTGTTTGTGTTATGTGTTTGTATTTGTCTTTAATGTGAAACTTATTGTGTGGCCATTTTGGCCAGGACTCCCTGGAAGAAGAGATCCTGTATCTGAATGGGACTATTCTGGTAAAATAAAGGATAAATTAAAAATAAGATAAATAAATATTCAATGCAGTGAAAGAAACCTTGCTCTCCTTCTTGCTGGAAAATGTGAGGTGTGCACCTTCATGAGCAGTCTAGTTACTCGCACATAATTATAGGCTGTATTACAGAAAAATATAGTATTTTTAGGGTTATGACTTCATAAAATATGACAACAGACATTCAAAGATTATTAATAAATTCTCAATAGAAACATTTAATTTAAATGTGACATGACAATATGATTTCTTAGGGATCGTTCATATATCGCATCTAAAACCGTGTGGAAAATGTGAGGCTTGCTGCTTTCTTCACTGATTTTAATGCACTTCTGAGCTTGCACTTTGTGGCATCTGTCTTTGCTAAGCTACCATCAGTCGTGCTCTTTGAGGATCCACCACTGACAAACACTTGCAGCAGCTCTGATACACGTTTTATTTATAGAGAAAATTAAAAGGCATTGCAGTGTTTTGGTGCTCTGCGTTTGTCTGAGGTAATTAGTTTTCCGTGTAAAGCTCATTAGTTGGTTCTTTTCATGTGAATCGTGGTAGGCTTGTGACATTCTGAAAAGTTTTCAACTCTTGCTAGCACGTCAAACGTCATCCAAGTTGCGAATGCGCCGCTCCCTATTTGCGCACACATATTGTGCATTTCCAAGTTATTTTACTTAATACAAGTTACTGCTATGGCCTATCTAGTAGTTATATAATTCTGGTAGTTCCAGTTTTGAGCTTGCATTGTACAGTACCTTGCACGTGGGACTCTTGTTTTCAAACAAGACATGGAGTGGAGTATCTCATCAAAGACCATCATTAGAACTTACAATTCAGAAAAAATGTATTATAAATTTAGTCAGCACTTAACATCTGTTTTATTGTATCTATTGTTAGTTTAACTTTGCCATGCATGTTTGTAATGAGACAACAAACACACATAGACTGCTAAATATAAGTGTTTAATGCAGACAGGGTATAACTGTATTATGGTAGAAGTTTAAGTGCTAATTGAAAACTAATTGAAACAGTGACACTGTTCTTTTCACCAAATGAAGGGTAAAAACTGTATAAAGTGATGTAAATTTATCTGACTGGATTGCTGGTGTGAACCGTATTAATACAATTTAAATGGGTGTAATTCCAGTATCTGTCCCAAATGTATCATTGTTCTGTCACAATATTTTCTTTTCTGGTGATTTCTCATATGCTCTCTTATAAGACAGCAAAGTACATCACAGTTTGTCTCTTCTGGTTACTTGAGTCCAAACTATCTGGCCTCTTGGGTCTGAAACATTAATGTTTATTAATTTAACTGTCCCAGAGTATCAAATTACAATTCTGGTCAGCTCATCCTGATACGGTTGTGTTTCTCTCAACGTGCTCTTTGTCTGGATGCCTGTATTTGATATGTTTTCTCTCATTTCTTCTGTGCTGTGCTTATGCTGTGCCAAGTGTCATGTATCTTATTAACACAGTGTCTGCTCTGTTTCTCCATCTCTTCCTGCAGCTTCAGAGTTTAAGCCATAATGTGATCTTTACACTGGACTCCCTGTTGAAAGGCGACCTGAAAGGCGTGAAGGGGGTGAGAAATATTTACAGACTTTGACTCCTTGACCTTCTTGTCTACCAATTGTATAAACATAGTATCTCAGGGTGTGTTCGTTTCTCTTGGTCTTCTTGCCTCAGACAAAAAAGAGAAATGAATGTGATACTGATGACATTTCTTCCTAATTTTAAATAAAAATGTTTGTTGAATAAAGATTTTTTTTTCCCATAAAATGACAATTGACCCTTCACAAGGCCTCTTCTCACTTGTCCGACCAAATTTCAATATCAGCTATGGCACTCCCCTATCAATTTGTGCACTCCCTTGGGAAAAAGTGGATAATTAAAAAAAAATTCAGATAGAAGCAGACATAAAGGTCTTCAATATGCATATGAGAAAAAATATATTCAGGATGTAAACGTAACTCGAAAGGAGAACAAACAAAAAGATTAAAGCTATCTATATCCTACAGGTATAGTGCTGGGAAGTTTATTATAATTCATAATTCACAAACACATGCAAATGGTGGCATCTGGTACCAGACAAAACTTCTTTAATGTCTCTTACTATATGGAATAATAAGAGACATTAAAGAGTCTCCAGGCTATGCATTTTAGCAAGATAGATAATCTCACCTGTCATTTTCCGAGACCTCCGGTATTTCACTGTTTATTTTGACACATCATATTGACATATCATATCTTTATAAGCTAATGTTATGCAGACTGTGCTGGTCCAATAAAGATAAGTCTTGAGTCCTTGTGTTTTGAGATGTTCGTTCAGCAAGTGACATCACCATTGAATGACCGTTGACAGTTCACACAGCTATCCAAACAAATATTTCATAGATTTCTCTAGATTTCGGGAATGGATGTAATTATATATTGCCCAACCTTTCTGGATATCTGCTGTCTTTATGGCAAGCATGAGCACATTTTCACCATCTTTTATGATAATTGGAAATGTTTCTCTACTATGACACCTGTTGGACAAAATGGCAGGCAGTGACAGGGCCACAGAATGGCAGAATTGTGATTGGCCGCATAGCATGTCAATCAAATTGCCTGCGAAGGGTCAGTTGGTAATAATAACAACAAATGGTTTCTGTTTTAAGTTCAAAAGAGTTAAGAAAACAACCCTGTGTGTAGTGACAACCCTGATTCTCAGTCACAACAAATGAAAACAGTTATTTTGACTGCAAACTAAAATGCTCTAAATGGCAATATTTTATTCAACACTTGGAAGATATGTTTCAAAGGTTGGAACAAAAATATGTACCTCAATAAAAGATTAATAAAAAAGATTTAGCAACAACACATAATGAAGTAAAGTATTTTTGATTAACTGAAAATCTATGTGACCTGCTATAAGATGGAATCGTTAAGAGATTTTGATTTAATTGTTTTTTTCCCGTCTATAGGTTTGTTTTTTTTGTATTGTATTGTATTGTATCTTTCTGTCTTATAAATGACAGTGTAAATGTCAATTAAACAAAAAAGTATATATATTTTTTTTTTGGGCTCAGAAACTGACTACAAATATAAACACATCCTTAGAGGTAGGGCTGTTTTTCTGCGATATATATTGCAATATGAATACTCTATTTGAAAGACTTTATAATTTTATGTTGATTGGTATGGTTGTATAGGGGAGTGCATCTATGTATAATGTACAAAATTATAAAAGAAATAAATATTTACAAAATAAAATCAATTAAAGTAGAAAAATAAAATAAAACAGCACTTTACGATGGAGTCTAACAGTATTAAGGTACAGAAATTCAATCATTCATTCATTCATTTTCATTTCGGCTTAGTCCCTTTATTAATCTGGGGTCCCCACAGTGGAATGAACCGCCAACTTATCCAGCATATGTATTACGCAGCGGATGCCCTTCCAGCTGCAACCCATCTCTGGGAAACATCCATACACACCCATTCACACTCATACACTACGGACAATTTAGCTTACCCAATTCACCTATACCGCATGTCTTTGGACTTGTGGGGGAAACCGGAGCACCCGGAGGAAACCCACGCCAACACAGGGAGAACATGCAAACTCCACACAGAAACGCCAACTGACCCAGGCGAGGCTCGAACCAGCGATCAGCGACCTTCTTGCTGTGAGGCGAACGTGCTACCCACTGCGCCACTGTGAGGCCCAGAAATTCAATTGATTGTATAAATAATTAAACACAAGTGAACTTTATTTAAGTGGCAAACTTTATAATTTCTTGCATCCAAATGGTTTAAAGTCACTTGAAATTGCTTGAGAGCCTGCGATGTGACTATTGCAGATTCGCACATTGCTATATCGATGCTGAAACGAAATATTGTGCAGCCCCACTTAGAGGTGTGCACAAGTTTTCAAATGGCAGTGTTCACACCAAATTAACCTCACTAGCAGAGCAAACGCACAATCATTTACAACATACATACTCTGTTAATCCTTGGATTACACCCAAGTGCTGTTCCAGTAAGTATCTTCATGGCATCATAAAGCAGACTAGCCTATTGGAATTCTAATGTAATGGATTGGAATCAATTGTGGTTCAAGTGTGGTGTCTCGTCTTCAGAAAATGTGCTGTCTGACTTAACGGTAGCCAATCAAATTCCACTGTCAGTTACAACTGTAATGGTCATATACATAATTAGTGTTTTGAGAATTAATGATTTAATGAGGCGTAATGTGCGCTTTATCCATATGCATCAACATTCCTCAATGCTAATGCTGATGCAGATGGGTTAACATTGTCTTGATCTGTCTTTGTCGGGATATTTGGTGGATCATCTGCTTTGTTGTGAAGATGAGTTACCGCACATAGCTCATTACTGTTATTCCTTTTTTTTTTCTTAGGACCTGAAAAAACCCTTTGACAAGGCTTGGAAGGACTACGAAACCAAGTTGTATGTTTACTCTATGATTGTTGGCTCAATGTCTTTATACAAATGTGTCCATTTAGACTGATTACTTTCTGCAGGTTGGCTGTTGCAATTATAAGATGTATTTCACAGTAACCTAATTGCTGCATCAGTTCGAGTTTGTGCTAAACAGACACTTTTCTTTATTGCTTTAAAATATATATTTATTTTCTTCCAGTACAAAGATCGAAAAGGAAAAACGTGAGCATGCCAAACAGCATGGAATGATCCGAACAGAGATCACTGGTGCTGAGATCGCAGAGGAGATGGAGAAAGAAAGGAGGCTCTTCCAGCTACAGATGTGTGAGGTCAGTAGTGCACTCAACCTTGTTAGAGCACCTGCCCTTTTGATCATAAGCATGCAACAATTAATATTTGTTTTATTTGTTGTCTTTTTTTCTATTTGTTTTTATTAGGGGTGTAACGATACACTTAAGTCACAATTCGATACTAAACACACAATAAAATGTTATCTTTATATTGTATGCTAAAAAAGAGATTAATATTTGTACTATTATTGTTATTTCTCAAGCATATGGTAAATAAATAAATAAATAAATAAATAATAATAATAATAATAATAATAATAATAATTTACAGGTTCATATGGGTGCTTGAAATGTAGTGTTTTCAAAAAAGTGCTTAGATTTTGTTCTTGAAACTGCGTATATGTGTATATATTTATCAGATATATCAGACCCGTGATATCAACAAACATGCAGATATGCTTATACTCACTTTTTTATAATGGCAGTGGAAAACCTTTAAATATTAAGTAATTTTGGTCATAAAGATAAGAGAAAGACATCATTCAAAACAGTAAAGTCTATTTTTATTTGTGGGTACTCACAATTAAAACAAAACCTTGCTTTTATAGAAAAAAGAAAGCTTTGCCTTTCAGTCATCTCATTCTGTGTGATCTTTTTGTAGAAATGCATCACCAAACTAATGATTAAATC
Source organism: Danio choprae (assembly GCA_903798125.1). NCBI lineage: Eukaryota > Metazoa > Chordata > Actinopteri > Cypriniformes > Danionidae > Danio > Danio choprae. Next base: position 6,256,264 of record CAIGQW010055747.1, on the reverse strand, counting down.
TTAATGAATGAAAGTCTAAATGTCCTACTGATTTACTATATGTTTTGCTGACAGACCTTTGTGAGTGAATGATGCACAGTTGTGTGCTGGGCTTTTATTCTGTGGATATTTCCACACCCCTATGACATGGCACAAAGCAAAACTTGATTGGTTAGTTACCCTGTCAGTCATACAGTATCGTGGGCAGTCCTTGACCATTTAAATCGGCCAAAGTTTCTAGACCTTCAGCTGCCAATCTGAGGTCTGACTGTGTGAGACTAAGCCAAAAGGGACTGAGAATGTATATGGAAGTATGCACTATGAGAGTCTTGTCACACTGATGTATTCACTGGTGTATCCTCGACCTCATACCTGTGAATACATTATTATACGTCATAGTACATCAATATAGAATTGGCATTATTGGGAGAATTGTACCCCAGTAATACAGTAAGCTGACTCTTATAAAACAAGCTCAATTTTCTGTGAATCCATTTACAGCAGCAATATGCATAGTCACATTTTTATATTGCGGTGTATCATTACAGCCCTAGTTGTAGCTTTTTTCTTTCTTGTTTCTTGTTTTGGGTTTTGCTTTTTGTTGGTTGATTTTTTTTATTTTATTTATTTATTTATTTTTTGCTTTGGAGTCATTTGTATGTAAGTTAGTGAGAATAAGAAATTATCAGCGTATATGTGACATTATATTCTTTCTAAAAAATGCTGAAATGAATCAGACATAATTCCTTTTTTTTTTAAGAACATAAGCAACATTTTAATTATTAATGTATTATTGGAGTAATATGTTTGCAATAAAACCATATATTAGTAGTATGATACAGTATGCCTACTCATTGACATTTTTAATGATGCTTTATTTGAATGGATTTATGTACAATTGTTCACATCACAATTGTAGTTCACCATCAAGAAATATTCAATTCCACAGCTGTACAAATATATAAATGCATTTTGTCACACTAGAGTTTGAGCATGTGTAATTCTGTCGTACGGCACTGTAAAAAGGGCCGGGATTAAACAAGATGATTAGATATTAAAAAAAGCAAGTGATTGGTCCATATTTTACATTTCTGTACAGCGAGGTCATGATCTTCTATTGGTCTCACGCAGTCACGTGATACGATTTTGCAGGTCAGAGTTCACCATGTGAACCTTGGTGAACCACCAACTTTGAAACTTGTCGCACGAGCTTACGTTTTCGGTCTGTCGCTTCACATGTGTATAAATGGATCTATGGGCCAAAAAGTGCAGTGTGACTGCGGCTTTACTCACATAATCTCCATAAAAATAACAAATAATGTGCCGACCTCTCTGCCTTTCGTTTATTTATTTATTTATTTATTTTTTTTTTTATTTTTTGCAATGGTCAGTGTATAATCTTTTATGTGTAAGCATAAGTTCTCTTCATCAACAGCTTAGTTTAATAACATTCATCAAACTGCAGTGCAGCTTTGATTTACACTTACCTTTATATTTATGCATTTGGCAGAGGATTTTATACAAGCCCATCTACATTGCATTGAAGGTACACGTTTCATCAGTTCCACGCTCTATCAATTGAGCTATAGGAAGACCTATAGTACGGCTTTCTTATAATTCGAGTCCTCTAATGGATTTCTGACAGTTGCAGAGTGCTTTATTAGTTATGTCACATCACCACCTGTTATCGGTATTCCTTGTATTAATCAGGAGAATGTCATCCTGCTATGTCAGTGCTAATGACCTGTTAATCTTACAGCTTGAAAGATCCCCTCAGCATTAGAACAGATGGCAGAGTTTGATAGAATTGTTTGTTTTATGGCTTCATAATTATCATTGGTGTCTTTGTTCATTACAGAGGACAGCTGTGAGCTTGTCAACATGTTAATGAATTATGTTTGTCAACAAGAATTGCATCTTACATATATTTCATTCTGCTTCAAGAATATGTCAGGTTGCTTTCCAAATGTATTTGGACAGAATCAGATGATAAAATCTAATATTTAACGTGATTTTGAAGGGATTGTTTTCCTGATATCTGCGACTTAAAATGACTGAATGATTTTTTGACCAATTCTTGTGTTTTGCTGCCAAAAATCTTGTCAAACGTTTCTATTTTGATCTCAAGAACCATTGGACTCTCAAAATCCTGGAGGGACTGATTCAAATTCACCATTTTACCATATAGTTGAACTGCATTGGGGTATAATAATATACTGTGACAATTATAATTGATTAGACGTTTTATAAAATTAGCAGTCTTCTCTTTTGTGGCTGTTTCCTGTTGTCTGGTTATATAGTGGAAAATCAAAAGATGAGAGCACTTAAGAATTCATTATGCAGTGAGATGACTCATTCAGATACAGGAAGGAAACATCAAGTCAAGTCACCTATATATTTATAGCGCTTTATATACAGGGCAGATTGTGCCAAAGCTGCTTTAACAGGGACACAAATACATGAATGCACAAACACACACTAAGATGGACAGAATATGTGCCATTTCTCCCCAAGATATATTCAGTCATGTAAGAGGCCAAACAGGACGGATTGAGTTTCCCCAAAAAAATGTAGCTGGCTTGACTTTGCAAGATGTTCTGGAATTTTACCCCTCTGGGCTAAACCGGGATTACCATGATGTTTAATTCATCGGTTTTGTGGGATTGGTTTGTCACTGTTCTTTTCAGCAACAGTTTTAGAAGAAGAGATGTTTGTTTCTCCTAAAATAAAAACAGTGTGTAATTATTCAGTTGAGTATTTACATTAAAATATGTGCTATAAATGAATGTGCTTTCCTCAGAAAGACGTTTGTCGATTTGTCATTCATTACAAATATCTGTCTGTCTATTTCTGCAGTACCTGATCAAAGTAAATGAAATAAAGACCAAGAAAGGAGTTGACCTTCTTCAAAACTTGATCAAGTATTACCACGCGCAATGCAAGTAAGTGAGATGTTTGCAATCTCAGAATACTAAATATATCATGTGCTTGAAAACAAAAATCATAGGTCAACAGCAAGTGAGTATTTGACTTGAAGAAAGTGTTGATGGTTGGCTCTGGAAGTGTTGTTAATCCATGTACAGTGTAGCTTGCAAGTGTCACTTACCTGAAGGTCTAAAAATTAATGAGCTGAAAAGAAAGAACTGAAAATGTAGCAATTTTTTCCCCCCATCTCAATCTCTAAAGGTTACATTTATTCTGATCTAGTGTTGCCTTTGACTTGCAGATTCATCAGCAGGAACCTGCAAGTTTATCCAGCACTTCAAGGCTTAGATCGTCATTATTAGGACTGTCAAAGTTCATTAAATATGGTCACAGTGTTCTGCATGGTTTGAAAGAAAACCTTCATATCACCAGTGCCTTATTAGAGCTTGAATGCCTCACATTTTCCAAGTGGAGTGCACTTTTGTTAGTAAATCGTAGAAAAAAATGGGTAATTGACTTTTGTCGCATTTTATTATGATTTCTATATGCATAGTTAGCATTTTTATTTGTTGAAGTTTAATAATCAACAAATGAGAAGTTTACAATTATATAATAATAATAATAATTATAATAATAATAATAATAATTTAAAGAAGAGTGGAAGAAAGTGGGTCTTTTGCAACGTCAACTTACAATCATGTCTAACAAATCGCTTTTTATCAACTTGAAAAATGACTACATTTGCAAATATCTACATTAATCAGTTTATTAGGCAGTTAGCTTTCCTTTAAAAAGGAAGGGTGTTTTTTATGTATGGGGTGTAAATTGAAATATTTAAATTAATTCACAGGCAAAGTTCTTTTCCTTCTACATATTTTCTTTAGTTTTTCCCGAAGGTCACTAAAATGCAGAATCATGCTCAAACCTCAGACATTGACATCAGATGTGTCCTGACAGCAGAATGTTTGACTGCAGTATTTGAACTACTGACTCATCCGATTTGACTTTGACACTCTTGGCAGGTTGTTAGTGTTGGCACTACAGTGTATTGGTCATCTGTCAGTGTTTGAAATTAGGCATTATTACAGTAATTAACCACAAAACTGAGTGTTTTTAAACTTGTTAATTTAAAGGGTTTAATATTTCAAGGGAACTTTTGCAAGTTAGAGTGGATTGCTTAAATAAATTTCTAATCTTATGTACTAATCATATTTTTGTGAATTATTAAAGGAATAGTTCACCCAAAGATTACACTTATTTCAACATTGATTCTTCCTTGTAGTTTTAATTTTCTTTCTTCTGTTGGACACAGAATAAGATATTTTGTAGAATGCTGGTTACTGGCACCCATCGACTTGACTTCCGTAGTAGGAATAAAATTCTATAGTCAAAATACCAAGTGAATGGGTGCCACCTACCAGCATTTAAAAAATATCTTCTTTTGTGTTCGATGTAAGAAAGAAATTCGAATAGGTTTTGAAGATGTAAATTAAGGCAGATTTTTTTGTGTGAACTATCCCTTTAACTCAGACTCTTGTTTATGTGTGTTGTATGCACTCTGAGGTTGTCTATTGTCTATTTTACAGCTTTTTCCAAGATGGCTTGAAGACGGCAGATAAGCTAAAGCAGTACATTGAGAAATTAGCAGCTGATCTTTACAATGTAAGTACCTCACATTTTAACCTAAAAAACAAATTTTGATCAAAACCATTTTATCTTTCTTTATTTATACGGTATACCTGATGTAAACATATTTTATTAATCTTTTTCCCCCTCTTAAAACTAAATTGCACATCTGTGCTGGACACAGTCTTGCTTTTTTTTTCTATGATTCCTTGGTCAGATAAAAGTCACTCTGCCTTGGCTAATTCTATACAAAAAAATTTTAAATGCTCAAGTTGAATGTCAGCGTTCTTTTGCATGTCTTATGCAGTGTGTGTAAGTAAATTGTTTATTTTTGCTTATATATATGATTTAGATAAAACAAACACAAGATGAAGAGAAAAAGCAGCTCACGGCTTTAAGAGATCTCATTAAATCCTCTCTACAGGTGGACCAAAAGGAGGTAGGTGTACAGTGTGATGTGCCCCAGGGCTCTGTCAGAGGACCAATGTAAATTCTGAAAAAATTGCTCAAACCAAATAATCAAATGAATTGTTTGCAGTAAAATATTTCCATCAGTGATTAACCGTAAATATGTAGTACACATGTAGTTTAGATAGCTATTTAATGGCATTATATCGTACAGAATAAATCCTGAAGGGCTGTGGATGTAATCTATAAACCCTCCCTAATGCTCAACCTGTACAGGGAGAGTGTGAGAGGGAGTGCCCAGTGCTGTACCATGCTGGTAGCCAGTATGAAATAGGGCTTGCTGGTAACCAGTGTTGTGCCCCACTGGTTGCTCAGAAAAAGAGTTGACTGACTCTATTATGTTTTATAGGGGGAAATAAAGTCAGTTAATAGGTTGTTAGTTAATGAATAATTGTATGTGCCAACACATTGTCAGGGCAGCATTTAATTACAATAACAAAGTGGCGACAAGTTTGTAAATTTAAGTGATTCAGCTGTATGCCAACACACTCAGCTTATGTTATGTAGCACGCTTTTCACACCCTCTCCTGTCTCTCTCACCCGCTTCCTGTGTGGAATGAAGTCTAGAAGAGTAAGTGCTTTGCATGTACAGCATGAACTGTGTGTGTTTGTGTGTGTGAATAAGTAGCTTGTCAGATATAACTGATGGTGTGAAATTTTGAATATTAAAAATATACACAGAAAAATGTACACAGAATCTGTTTAGACTATTCAGTGCACATAGCTATTTAAAGCACTGTCTATGTGTGTTTGTACTCGAGCAGGACTCTCAGAGCAAACAGGGTGGCTACAGTATGCACCAGCTGCAGGGTAACAAAGAGTTTGGCAGTGAAAAGAAAGGCTATCTGTTAAAGAAGAGTGATGGGTACACGCATACACACTTTCAAGTTTACATGAGGATTCTGATTGAGTTTTCTCTGTATGTATTAGTGTAATGCAGTGTGATTGTTGTGTTCTAGGTTAAGGAAGGTGTGGCAGAGAAGGAAGTGCTCAGTTAAAGGCGGGATTCTCACGATCTCTCATGCCACTGTGAGTAACTCAGACACACATATTTGATTTACACAGTTTACTACTACTATATATAGTTCACCATTTACTCTCCTTCAAGTGTTTTAAAATCATTATGAGCTTCTTTTTTTCCAGTTGAACACAAAATAAGATATTTTGAAAAGTGTTAGAATGTGTTACCATTGACTTCCATAGTAAACAAATACTATGGGTGCACTCACACTAGACTATCCGAACCATGCCCGGGGGTGTTTCCCAGTTTGTTTGACAAGTGTGAGTGCTCTGAATCGTGACCAGGTGCGATTCAGTTGACCGGCTCTGGTCCGGTTGGAAGATGTGTGCCAGAGCGCGGTTCGGTTGAGCTCTGGTGCGTTACACTTGTAGTGTGAGTGCAAAGCGCGCCTGAGCCCGAAACTGAAGACACAACGTCACTTTTAAGGGACTGTTTCATATGAATTTATTAATCATTCTTACTTTTCAATTTACTTTTATGATAATTTATGAGCGTCAAAAGTGGTGGATCTGTTCCGCAAAATATTTGGCTGCGTGTCACTGCATCCCAAACGACTAAAAATAATACAAAACGATATAACTAAATCAATGTCCACTGTGCTGAGCGAGAGCGCTTCTCTTCCTGTTAAACTGAACAGTTGCATCATCGATGCCGTAAGCATGCTCCGACTCAGAAGGTAAAAAATGCAGTGTGAGTGGAGGGAGGACAGTATTCTGCACTTCGGCATGGTATATGGCAACTGTACCTAGTGTGAGTACGCCCTATGGAAGTCAATGGTTACATGTTAGAAATATCTTCCTTTCAGGGAAGTAAAAAATAAAAATAAACAGAGTAAATGTTGATAAAATTTCCAATTTTAGGTGAACTATCCCTTTAAATATATAATTCTATAATCAGAACACTAAAACAGAGATCTGACATTTACAATAAAAAGACCTCATCAGCTTTCTGAACTTTGAATGAATGTCACCATAACAAGCTAGACATCCTACTGCTGAACCTCTTGAGGATTGGATTTCGCCCACAGAATTTCAGCATTAATAACCTCACTTTATAATTGACTAAATCATACAAATCAGCATTGCTAGAATCTCCTTTTTGTTTCAGGACTCATCTGCAAACTCCATATCATATGTCATCACTTTTCTTCTTTCGCCAAGTGATGTCACTATTTCTCATCATGCCAGCATGTTAAATCATGTGGATTCTCATTTGTCTGTATTGAAATGAAAGGTCCAGTGAAATTCAAATATATATATATTTTTAGTATGTTAGTATAAGTATGTTTTGAGGATCTATATAAGCTAGTGTGCTCCAAAACAGTGACAACATTCACATTTAGAAGATATAACCCTGATGTAAACATCCAAAGCTTGCAGTTTGTCACTTTCATCTAATTAAATAAATTATTTTTTGACATATTTTGGTTTCTCATCAAATATTCTGACCTCTGTAGTATCTGACGTGTCCTGTCCCTTTCAAGATGCTTCTCTCGTTTGCTTTTCATTTGATGCGGTTGAGATCAACCACGCTCACTGGCAGAGGTGTGATGAAAAGAAACGCTCTTGACTATTGGTTTTTAATAAAGGGGAGGAGCTGCAATGTTGACTTGAGTTTACGAGTAAAACTGCACATTTCAAAGCACTTTATGGGACCTTATGCACATATTAAACATATGCATTGCAGTTTTCAACACCTTCTTTCAGTCAATGATGTGCCCGTTTGCACATCATTGCAGCCTTTGTGATTGAATCTGCATCATGTTCCCTATAGTTAAATCACAAACACCACACATGCAGGTGTTTTTTTTTTAAATAGAAATGCATGTATCATGGTCTACCACAATAATAAATAACCATGTTGAAAAAAAAGTCATGTTGATGTTGTATCTTTAAATATTTATCAATTTACAAAGTTTATAAGTTAAGGTATTGATAAAAATGAAAACAAATCTGCAACATGTATCCTTTTGATATTTCATGTGATTTATTTTTTTTTGTTATTCGAACTGTTTATTGAAATAAAACAATTAAATTTAGAATCCAAATATCAGTATATTTTTTTACTCCCAATACAATACAGTGTTAATGGTCGACGATTAATGGCACTAGATATTCTACTCTTTTCTACTCAAATGAAATAAAGTCTTAATTAAAATAAAATGCATACAGAGATAAAACATCTCCATGTTTAAATAAATCCATGTTTAAATAAATCTTTAAAAGGGATAGTTCACAAAAAATCTACTCACCATTGACTCATTAGAAGTTTATTTTTATTTTTTTGAAAATCAAATGAAGATATTTTGAAGAATGATGGAAACCTGTGCCCACTGACTTCCATAGTATTTAAAATAATTTTCATTTTTCGGATGAAGTGTCTCTTTAATGTTGTATAAGGGGCAGTGGTTGGATCTTCCATCAGGACAAGGCTCCGAAACAAAGATTAAAAACATCACAATAATTGACCAGCACAAAAAATAACACCATCATGTAACCATGAACCAGAATGTAACGTTTGTGAGAATGGTGTTTCATCTCAAAGTCTTCATTTTTATGAGACTTTCTCCAACCTCATGAGGTATTATAGGAGAAGCTTTATAGGATGTTTTGGCCATTGAGAATTGGCCACCTTGAATTAGAGGAAAAAAAGCATAATAACATTACCCCAACCTTGACTTCCAATTGTTTTATTTTAAAGTTTTACTAAAAGTGTTTATGAATTTATGAAACGCATATAATGTACATGTTAATGTATTATATACAGTATTTAATACATTTAATAAATTGTAATCTTTAGAACTAACTTATAACAAACACATTTAAACATTTAGCAACATTTGAGACTGTTTGAGCAGAAACATAATTTTCATAACATTCATTTCTTGTCATGTTTTTTTTTTCTTTTTTCCCCCAGTCAAACAGGCAGCCTGTCAAACTCAACCTGCTCACATGCCAGGTCAAGCCCAGTGCTGAGGACAGGAAGTGCTTCGATCTCATTTCCCGTGAGTCAGCAGAAACTACATGAGTGATTTAGTATCTTGGTAGCTATAATGTGTTTGTTTACTTTAACATACTGAATCTTGGAAGAAAAATCTCTTTTTTAAATGGCTGTTTAATTGTACCATTAATTATAACTTAACTATTTTCTGGTGTTTAGTTGGTTTAAATCAATGATTTTTTTTAAATGCAGACAGCTCATAATTTACTTGTCATATCTTTCAGATAACCGCACATATCACTTCCAGGCAGAAGATGAGCAGGAATTTATAATGTAAGATTTTATATATTATTTTATCATTATATGTTTTTTATTTCTATTCCTTTATTTGTCTTCAGTGTGGTCTCTAGAACTGTTTTATATGCTGATTCATGATTGTAAAACTTTCTCTGTGCAATGTAACAATCATAAACAATTATAGCAATGTGCCTGAAAGTGAAGACAACTTTCCTTTTTAGTACTTTTAAGGCAAACTAATACTAAACAAAAGTGGTCTGTGAAGTGAGAAGCTGCATTCGCTTGGGTTAAGTTGACACTTACTTATTGAGGTCACCGACCACCGACACCACAATGACATTTCCCAGACTCCTGTAGATGCAAACATTCTCACAAAATCAAAGCATCTACCATCTCACAACGTGTCTAAGTATTTTAACTGCCACCTTTACTTCTTACCCACAGCACTGTGAGCTTTCTGCTGTCCATCAAAGAACTGCCTTACTGCGCCATTTAATAGCCATTATAAAGAGCTCTTAAAAGCACAGAGGCTGATCATGATGAGACCCTTTAGCCCCTTTATACATCAATCCTGCATATCTTACACCTCTGCTTTAACTGAATTCTTATTAAAAGCCAGAAGCTGGTCTCATCAGCTAACAAGATGACATGACATAGTTTTGAGAACAGTATAAAATAATTCTTCATAGCCAATGATAATGAAAAAATTATCACTATACGAGTGGTCCAAACCTTTCTTTTGAGGAGTTTCTTTCTTCTGTTGAACACAAGAAGATATTCTGAAGATTGTTGGACACTGGTAACAATTGACATTCATTGTAATAATAATAATAATAATAATAATAATAATAATAATAATAATAATAATAATAATAATAAAGATTCCTTACATTTTATATAGCGCTTTTCTGGACACTCAAAACACATTGCTTTACACATTTTTGGGGGGAATCTCCTCATCTACCACCAGTGTGCAGCATCCACCTTGATGACGCAGTGGCAGCCAAATTGCGCCAGACTGCACACCACACACACCAGCTGATTGGTGGAGAATGATAAAGCCAATTATCATATGTGCATGGTTAGGAGGCCTAAGAAGGCTAATGGGCAAATTTGGCCAGCATGCCTGGGTTAAACCCCTACTCTTTTTTGAAGAACATCCTGGGATTTTTAATGACAACAGAGAGTCAGGACCTTGGTTTAACGTCTCATCTGAAAGACGGTGTTCACTGAGCAGCATAGAGTCCCCATCAATATACTGTGGCGTTAGGACCCACAAAGACCGCAGGTTGAGCACTCCCTGCTGGTCTCACTAACACCACTTCTGGCAGCAACCTTGCTTTCGTAGGAAAAAAACAAATACTGTGGAAGTCAATGGTTACCAGTTTTCAGCTTTTTTTAAATATTTTTTTTGTGTGTGTGTGTTCAACAAAATAAAGAAAGTCAAACAGTTTTGGAATAAGTAAAGAGTGAGTAAACAGAATTTTCAGTTTTGGGTGAACTATCCCTTTAAGAGCAAATAGCAAAGAAACAAAAGTAAGAACCAAAATGAGACGGTTTGAAATAAGGGCATAAATGTTGGTTTATAGTTTGTTTTGAATAAAAAAGCTGTCGGCTTGACTGGCGTTTCAGCATCATGCAGTAGAATGTTTTTAGATGGCTTGTCAAATTATAAATGATCCAGATTGTTCTACGCAGCACATCAGTATATGTTTTGAAACAATGGACTAGTCAAAAGGAGGAGAGGGATATACAGTGGTGTACACCAGCCATTCAATCAAAATTGACACTTTACTTTACTGACACATCTTTCTGTTTGCATGTTATTTTTCCAAAGCAAAATGTCTATGTGCTCTTCAGTTTATATGGTTGCCTTTATAGGGCTGCACAATATTATAAAAGTCTGACATTGCGATATTGAATTTTTTTGCGATAAGTTTAAAGGAACTCTGTACAGTCTTCATTGCTGATAAACTATAATCCCAACTCAACATTGCAGATACTCGCGATGTGACTATTGCGAATGCACACATTGCGATATAAATGCTGCAACGATGCTATTGCCTTTTGTTAATGTTTTTCCTTTTGTTAATGTTTTTCTGCCTCTACAGATGGATCTCAGTGTTAACTAACAGCAAGGAGGAGGCACTTAACATGGCCTTCAGAGGAGAGCAGGGTGGAGGAGATGATGGGCTGGAGGATCTCACCAAAGCCATAATAGATGATGTGCTGCGCATGCCGGGAAATGAATGGTGCTGTGACTGTGGGGCTCCAGGTAGGAACGCTTTGTTTAGCACTTTTTGTTGATTCGTCTCTCTGGTGTTTTGTGGAGTGATCCCCTTGAAACTAATAATAATAATACATGTCAACAGGTTTAAATATATATATAGTTTTATATTTTTAGAGTTTTAGAGCACAGACTACAGATGCTGTACCAGCTCATTGCAAAATGCTTAAAGCGTGGTTAATGAGTTGAGTGCTTGATCATTAAATTTTAAAAAATAATTGAAGTGGGAGAATTGTCTCTTTCTGATGGTTCTGATAAAGGAGAAATTAAATCCCAAATGCAGAATATTCTAATATTAACAAAACATTTAGAAAAACACCTAGGCTCTATCTGAAATCACCTCTGTACCCTTATTCACTATTCCCTACCTTAGCCAGCTAACTTAGTCCATTTAAGGAGTGAATGAAAATTAACGAGTGGATTTGAGCATTAATTATTGAGTTAAATGGAAGGGATGTCGTTTTATATGTGCTTTGCTGGTTGGAAACCATTATTTATCGAGCTGTCCATTAATAATGACGCAAATAATTTTTATTTCGGAATGCTAATTTAACATTTAATAATTTATTTAGAAACTTTCACCAAATCACTTAAACACAATTGGTGCTCTTGAATTATGAACACACACACACAGCAGAACATATCATCCTCTTCCTAGAAATTATGACTGATAACATTATTTTTACCATCTTTAAACTAGAATTTCTGCTGTTTCTTAGTAAGTGTCTGCTATTGTGGCTAACTCTTGTTGTTCCATCTTGTTGTTCCATTTAAGCACTGAGTTCAATGGAATAGATGCCATTTTGTATGTGCTTTGCTGGTTAAAAATTGTTATTTATCGAGCTGTCCATTAGTAATGAATCAAAGAATTTTTATTTTGGTCATGAATACAAATACGAATTTAACAATTACATGTTAATTTATGGGCCTCACAGTGGCGCAGTGAGTAGCACGTTCGCCTCACAGCAAGAAGGTCGCTGGTTCGAGCCTCGGCTGGGTCAGTTGACGTTTCTGTGTGGAGTTTGCATGTTCTCCCTGTGTTGGCGTGGGTTTCCTCCGGGTGCTCCGGTTTCCCCCACAAGTCCAAAGACATGCGGTATAGGTGAATTGGGTAAGCTAAATTGTCCGTAGTGTATGAGTGTGAATGGGTGTGTATGGATGTTTCCCAGGGATGGGAAATTTTTATGGGAATGGGTGTGTATGGATGTTTCCCAGGGATGGGTTGCAGCTGGAAGGGCATCCGCTGCGTAAAACATATGCTGGATAAGTTGGCGGTTCATTCCGCTGTGGCGACCTCAGATTAATAAAGGGACTAAGCCGAAATGAAAATGAATGAATGAATGTTAATGTGAATGAAATGTTAATTTATTTAGAAACTTTCACCAATTGGATTCTGACATGGATGCCATCTTGTGGTCAGACATGGAAATTCTTATTGCGTCCAAACACTCACAGTGCAATATGGGTGTACTTTAACCACTGAGTGTACATCGGTGGTATGCTCATTATTGCTGTGCATTGTGGGATTGATTGAGTGCACATCAGAATGTCCACTATAGCTTCAAATGCCACTACAAATGGCTGCTCCTTCAATAGTGTTCTGTTTAATGGGGCAATTAGGGAAACAATGTAGGGTTACAATTTATAAATTATACGCCTAATTTATATAGGGTTAAATAAAATAGGGTGGTGTAGTGGAAAAAGCTATAACCACAGAAAAAAAAACTGCCATAGTTTTATGAAAGCAATACATTCTATTTATTGTTTTTTCATCTAATAAATGAAATACAATAAACTTGACAGTACACATTTAATAACAGAATGTGTTTGTGCCAAATTTCTGCCAAAACATTGTATGTAAAACAGTTAGATTACTACAGAGCATCCGTGGTAAATGTCTGTGAAGGTAGTGACTGGATGACTTAAAACCTTCCATGACAGTATTGACTGTTGTTTTCACTAGGCAATATTTAAACTGCACCTGCTCTGAGCTTAGTTACTAAAGTATAGTTTAGTTTTTAGTCTTTTTTTTTTTAAATCAATGTCAAAGCTATCAAACATTGACTGTTGTACAATTTGTTTTTAATAAACATGCACATACATAATTCAACCTTAAAAAACGTACCTTTCGGATTTAAAAACACAATAATAACATTAGCAAAAGTGGCAAAATTACAAAAGTGACATTTAATTTAAATGTCAGCAATTTTTATGAACAAAACACAACCAGAGGTAGGTCAAAAGTAACATGGAGCAAAATACAGGGCAGCCTGTTGCAATGAATGGCACTGTATGTATTCCTACAGCTGCCTAAACTTTTGTTTTATAGTGGCATTTGACATTTCTACTCAAACAAATTAAGCAGAATAGGTTTGTGCTTAATTGAAGCACCTCTCTATTCAGTCATCTTAAAAAAAACTAGTTATTTTGTCAACTTTTCTTTTCTGGAAACTGACATCCTCACCCATTCCAGCTTTCAATGCAGTGAAGAGTGTAGCCCAATTATGGCAACCGATGTCATACACTCACTGGATGTCATGACAACAGCGTCACACAGAAAAGCTTTAAATATCATCTTCGTATCATTTCAGACCACCGCCGAAAAAGATATAAAAAAATGTAAACTAGATTACAATATTAACATTCATTCATCAAAGTAGTAAATCCACACTTTAATTTTTCATTTATTTTCCTTTGGCTCAGTCCCTTTGTTCATCAAGGGTTGCACAGTGGAATGAACCGCCAACATATCCAGCATATGTTTTACACAGCGAATGCCCTTCCAGCTGCAATCCAGTACTGGAAAACATCCATACTCATTCACACACATACACTACGGCCAATTTAGTTTTTTCAATTCACCTATACTGCATGACTTTGGACTGTGGGGGAAACCAGACCATCCGGAGGAAACCCACGACAACACGGGGAGAACATGCAAACTCCACACAGAAATGCCAACTGACCCAGCCGGGACTCGAACCAGCGGCCTTCTTGCTGTGAGGCGACAGTGCTAACCTCTGAGCCACCGTGTCACCCTACACTTTTAATCACTTAAACACAATTAGAGCACTTGAATTATGACGCACAAACACACACACACACGCACAGCAGAACATATCATCCTCTTCCAGTGGCACCATGTCTTTTTAGAAATTATGACTGATAACACCATATTTGCCTATGTTTAAACTAGAATTGCTGCTGTTTCTTAGCAAGTGTCTGTTATCGTGGCTAACTCTTGTTGTTCCATCTGGTTCATTGTTTTTAATGTACCATGTCTTCCATTTGCTTGTGAAATGTTGACTGAGGCCAGCATTGCCACCTTGTGGATGAGTTAATTAGTAAAAAAACAGCTCAATACTCGTGTGTGACCAGTGCATGCATAGTCTGTGTGCCCTCTGGCTGGTTGAAAATGCCACCAACTGAACAAGCCAGGCTTAAATACTCAAAGATACCGGTCTCTCTGGCAATGTTTCTCTGCTTCCTTTCATTCTCTCTCCTCTCAGGTCTCTTTTACGCTCATGTTCTGCCAACAGTCTGTCTGTATTTTTTTTTTTAAATCCTCATTTCTGTTTCTCTCGCTCTATCTGTCTGTCTCTCTCATGATGAAGCAGCAGTGTGAGTGTGAGGATCAGGCAGTCAGGACAGGCAAGCACTGTTACATCACTCTCTTATGTAATTGGCTCATGCAAGCTGTGCTGAAAGTTCTGAGAGGGCGGCTGCTGCTCCAGGGATTATTTGATCAACCTCGTTCTCGTTCATTGTTTTCTTTTGCTACAATGGGAGAGAGATGTGGCCCAGGAGAGGGTTCTGGTCCCTTTATGCTTGTTTTAGTTTGTCGCGAGAGAGATACATCATTGTTTAAATTTGTGAATAATGTGTTTGCATTTCTAAATGTATTTTGTCAGGGTTAACAAGACTTTTGAGATCCTGTTTGATTACCGCTGCTACTTAGTAGAGCCTGAATAAGCTTCAATTCCATATAATTTGAAGTCCACACTACAATTGTAACAGCACAGACCAACAGTTCAATTAGAATCATTACAACAAAAAAAGAATAGTGTTGAATGAAAAAAAAAAAAACACAACCAACCAGAATTAGTTTGACTTAAAAGATTTCTATAAGGCAACCGAATATAGTTATATTCTATAACTACTGTGCTGAACAGTAAAAGTATTTTACAGATACTGGATTGGTATTAGCACATTGGTATCTTCCACTGGGGTTGCTAAAATACTCAGGGATCAATAGGTGTTTTAGATTAGAATGTTGCTATGTTGTTAAGTTGTTCTGGTTTTTAGCACATTAATAAGTAGAAATATCAGTGCTTATTTAGCAAATTTGCTGTGTTCGATGTCCAGACTGCAGCTTTGCCCTTTTCTATTTGGCCATTGGAGAACTGGTCTCCCTGGCTGAGCCTAGTTTCTCCCAAGGATTGTTCTCCATATTAGTCAATTGGTGTAATTTTGGTTCCTTGGTACTGATAGTCGTCTCTGTTTCAGGCTGGTGGAGATGTGTTTTGGGGAAGCAGCTCTTCATTGAATTTCAACAACTGAACTCGAACAATGAAATTTGGTATTAAACTGAACTGAATCAGTTTTAATTTAACTACAACTACACTAGCATTCTACCACTACTCTCCTGCCTGCCTGATTTGCTGAAATGTTCCACTATCTGAAACAT
Source organism: Danio choprae (assembly GCA_903798125.1). NCBI lineage: Eukaryota > Metazoa > Chordata > Actinopteri > Cypriniformes > Danionidae > Danio > Danio choprae. The sequence continues at coordinate 6,240,034 of CAIGQW010055747.1, read as the reverse complement.
TATGATGTTTAATCTCTTTTCTTCATCTTAAGCTGCTTTGACACATTGTAAAAGCATTTTAGAAATAAAGATGACTTGACTTTGTTGGGGGACCAACAGTTTTAACCCAAAAATGACCAGTCTGTCAGATGAAGCAGAGCCGGAGTCAGAGATTCAATTAAAAATAAAAAAAGTTGAATGAAGTTTACAGCTTCAACATTTGCAAAAAGGTCTTAGGCCACTCTGCTTACAATCTTAAAACAACAACAAGTAAACTCTCACAAAACATCATTATTGCGTCATACATATCGGTGTTTTAACCTGATTGATTACAACACGGATAGACTTTTTCCAATTGTGTGTGTGTGTGTGTGTGTGTGTGTGTGTGTGTGTGCGTGTGTGTGTGTGTGCGTGCGTGCGTGCGTGCGTGCGTGCGTGCGTGCGTGCGCCCGTGCGTGCGCCCGTGCGTGCGCCCGTGCGTGCGCCCGTGCGTGCGCCCGTGCGTGCGCCCGTGCGTGCGTGCGTGCACAATTCTGAACAATATCTCAAGCATAGAAACATCAGACAGCCACTAGGCTGTTCAGAGCTGACCCCAGACCTGTGAATTGATCCACAAAGGGATAGAACGCACACACTCAAAGTACAATCTGTTTCTTACCCAAGGCTGAGTGCACTCTCAGCCGTCTTATCAAAACTGGTTAAAAACCAGTACAATCTACAGTGCATTCGGAAAGTATTCATAGCGCTTCACTTTTTCCACATTTTTTTATGTCACAGCCTTATACCAAAATGGATTAAATTCATTTATTTCCTCAAAACTCTACACACAATACCCCATAATGACAATGTGAACAAAGATTTTTTGAAATTGTTGCAAACTTATTAAAGATACAAACCTGAAAAATCACATGTACATAAGTATTCACAGCCTTTGCTCAGTACTTTGTTGATGCACCTTTGGCAGCAATTACAGCCTCAGGTCTTTTTGAATATGATGCCACAACTATGGCACACCTGTCTTTGGAAATTTTTGCCCATTCCTCTTTGCAGTACCTCTCAAGCTCAGGTTGGATGGGAAGTAACGGTGTACAGCCATTTTCAGATCTCTCCAGAGATGTTCAATAGGATTTAGGTCTGGGCTCTGGCTGGGCCACTCAAGGACATTCACAGAGTTGTTGTGAAGCCACTCCATTGATCTTTTGGCGATGTGCTTTGGGTCATTGTCCTGCTGGAAGATAAACCGTCGCACCAGTCTGAGGTCAAGAGCACTCTGAAGCAGGTTTCCATTCAGGATGTCTCTGTACATTGCTGCATTCATCTTTCCATTTATCCTGACTAGTCTTCCAGTTTCTGCTGCTGAAAAACATCCCCACAGCATGATGCTTCCACCACCATGCTTCACTATAGGGATGGTATTAGCCTGGTGATGAACGGTGCCTGGTTTTCTCCAAGCGTAACGCCTGGCATTCACTCCAAAGAGTTTAATTTTAGTCTCATCAGACCAGAGGATTTTGTTTCTTATGGTCTGAGAGTCCTTCAGATGCCTTTTGGCAAATTCCAGGCAGGGAGTGTCTTCCGTCTGGCCACTCTACCATACAGGCCTGATTGGTGGATTGCTGCAGAGATGGTTGTCCTTCTGTAAGGTTCTCTCTCCACAAAAGAACGCTGAAGCTCAGACAGAGTGACCACCGGGTTATTGATTACCTCCCTGACTAAGGCCCTTCTCCCCCGATCACTCAGCTTAGATGGCCTGCCATCTCTAGGAAGAGTCCTGGTGGTTAAACATCTTCCACTTACGGATGATGGAGGCCACTGTGCTCATTGGAACTTTCAGAGCAGCAGCAATTTTTTGTAACCTTCCCCAGTCTTGTGCCTCGAGACAATCCTGTCTCGGAGGTCTACAGACAATTCCTTTGTCTTCATGCTTGGTTTGTGCTTTGACATGCACTGTCAACCCTGGGACCTTATATAGACATGTGTATGCCTTTTCAAATCATGTCCAATCAACTTAATTTACCACAGATAAACTCCAATTAATTGATCAGTGGAAACAGAATGAACCTGAGCTCAATTTAGAGCTTCATGGCAAAGGCTGTGAATACTTATGTGCATGTGATTTCTTAGTATTTTTTATTTTTAATAAATTTGCAACAATTTAAAAAAATATTTTTTCACATTGTCATTATGGGGTATTGTGTGTAGAAATTTGAGGAAATAAAAATCTTTTGTGCTAAAAATTTTGCACATTGATACATTCATAGCTATATAGTCAAATGCCACACTGGACTGCTTCAGACAAGGTGCATCTGCCAGCTTAGGTCAGTGTGTCGTCACTCACAGTAATCAATGAGTTTTCAAATATGTCACAGCATCTGGTTATAAAAATAAAAAAATCTCTAAAAGAAATGGTGTAATCTTTCACAGATGAGAATGTATTGCTATGTGTTTTTATATGTATTAACATATTACAGGTTTCTGACTTTTATATTTCTAGTAGTTTTAATAGGATAGTTTAGCAGAATAAAACCTGCTGAAGTCGTGTGTATAGCAGTGGATGCAGATGGCCAGCTTGCTCTCGCATATTCACGAATCCAGTATGGTGAATAGCTTACATACAAGAGCAAAAGCTAATGAGACATTATTAACAACTATACTCCAGTGTAGCCATAAATAAAGGCATCTGGGTGTTTCTTATGAAATTGCTCTTTCTGTGTAGTTTTTTAGGTGTTCTGGGAGATTTTTGGAGTCTGCAGTCAGGTGGGTGTTAGCACATTGCTTTTCCATTGGCCTATGTTATGTGTGGCTGCCATTTTATGCACTAGGCATATACAATCAGTCTTTTTTTTTAGTGTAGCACAAAGTGGGATGAATTACATATTGTTGATGTTTGGTTTGAGTAAAAAATAAAAAAAACGTACTTGTCCATCTCATATTTTAAATGTGTAGGATTAAATATTAAAGGAACTCTTCAGCTTTTTTGTGTTTTGGAAATTTGCAGGCGCAATGATATTTTGCAGTAATCTACTATAAGTTAGTAAACCTAGCTGGGGACTATTTTCAAGTGCTGGAAAATATCATTACGCCTGCTGCAGCCATGGTATGACAACAAATTTCCTTGCTTATTATTCCAGAATGAGAGTATAGTTTCTAGCCCTATCAGCTTGAAAAATAGCAACTTTTCATTTTCCATCAGTTTTAATAAATGATATATCTACAGAAGTGTCAAGTTTTAAATAGGAAAATTATCAAAAACCTTTTTGGAATTTTTTTTTGAGCGAGATGGTAATGGTTTCATCTGATTTAGTCTATGCTAAGCTAATGGATGCTAATGGATTAAAAAATGGCAAAACTCAATAGTTTAACTCAAGGTCACATGTAAAAGAGCCTATTTGCAAAAAAAGTGGAGGTTTTTTTAGCATGTTAGAGGTTATTTAGAACACTTTGCTATGCCACAAATTAGATTTTGGGTGGTGAAATTCAGTAGGCATGTACCAATCACTAGATTTCCTCATTTAAGAATATTTTCAGAATAATTGAATTTTTGAGTGGCGAAATTTCCAAGAGTGGTTTACATTTTACACAGAATTAACAATAAACTATTTTAAGAAGTGACATTATTATAATATACGCATTGAAAATGAAACTTTAACACATTTTGCACCATGTCTTATGTACCTATTTTAGAGCGTAGAGCTTAAATGCCTCTAATAAAAGATGACATGCTCTATCTAAATGATAACCTTTGAATAACATAGGTGAATGCGGGTGCTGAGAATTAAATTAACCTCAGGAGTCCTGCAATATGTAAATATCAAAAATACATTAATAAATAATTATAAACAAATAAACAATTATTTATATACCGTATTGTAGCAACAAGGACAACTAAAATTAAAACAATTCTCTTTGTAATCCAGCTTCAAGTGTACAACCTTTATAGTGTAAGCATTTTGTGCAATCCAGCGTGGTTTAAGTGGACATCATCGTATTACAATCAACAGTCGTATTTGTATATGCTAAAAATGTACATAATATCTAACAGAAATGTTGTGCTTCTGTCATTTTGACTTTTATTTTTAATATAAATGTATTATAAATGTAGTACCCTGACTTTTCATATGCGTGTATATTATAGTCTAGCATTGTTTTATTAAAATAACAAAAACGCAGATGTTATTTGTTTTTTTTTACCTCAAATTGTCATTACAATTAAATAAGAAGTACAAATTCTAAACAGCATATTATTTCAGTGGAAGCTACGTTTTTCCATATATGTCCATTAAGGGTTTTACTGTAAATTTATTTGGTATTGGTAATGTTTATTTTAGTTATTATATCCTAAGATTTGTTTTCGTCTTACAAAGGAATTAACCAAATATTGTTTTACATCGAATTTGTAAATAGTTCTGTAATAATTCTGTAAATAGCTACAACGGCAAGTTCTGTTGTTGACAGTGAATTAATACATTGTAAAATTCATAATATTATATTATATTATATTATATTATATTATATTACATTACATTATTCATATATCAATCTTAACAAAACGCATCCATTTGTTCATGGATTTTAATTCTTGTAATGAATGCAGATGAATGGAGGTAAACAAGCTAACATGTTTTCAACCAACAAATTATTGGAATTTAATCCATATTTGTTGCCATTTTTTGCCACATTCATAACAATACTTTGCTCTAATGTTAGCTCTTATACAATTAAATATATATAATAAAAAAAGCCAATAGAACAAACCCATTCACTTATTCAAGCTGTGGTGATGCTATGACTGTCTAATCGGCTTGTAGGTCTGTGTTGATCTGTTGTTCATCCCCTCTGCTGAGGGCTAAACATACTAATCACTGCTGGTGTGCATGACTTGTTCAACTGTGACTCGTATAATGGAACATTTTTTTTTTTTTTTTGTTAATGATTCACTTAAAATCAAAGTGAATAAATGAAAGATTTTGATGCTGACACTAATTTTGTGTCAGAAATGAATGAGAGAAATGAAGGAGGAGTACATTTGGGATTTGCTCATCATGCAGAGAGAGCTGTTGGAGAAGAGCTGTCTATATTTAGATGCCGTGTGTGTTTGTGGCCTCTTATCTTTGTTGGCCTGTCACTGGTTCTGCTCAAGGGATCTTACTGGCATCCAACTACCGCTAACATTGAGATGCAGACAAATCATCTTCTCATACAAACACTGATAACATCCAAATCTAAATTCAACTCGCACGGTGTTTATGTTTCAATGTTCTAGAACATTGAAGTACGAGTCCAACGAGGACCCCTTGTGGTAAAGCATAAGAACAAAGGAGATAGTTCCGCCCAAAATGAAAAGATATGTTTATGACTTTGTTTCATCTGATAAACAGGAAAAGAACATATTTTGAAGAAAGCTAGAAACCTCTAAACTTTTACTTCCATAGGATTTGTTTTTCTTACTATGGAAGTCAATATATATATATATATTTCTTTCTTCAAAATGTATCTTCTGTAGTGTTTAACAGAATAAAGGTACTCTAAGGTTTGTAACCACTTAAGGGTGAGCAAATAGTGAGTACATTTAATTTTTTGGGGTGAACTTTTGCTTTAACCTTAAATGTTGGTTTCTTTGTTTACTAATTGCATTTATTTTATTACTGTTCATACATTTATTATTATTATTATTATTATTATTATTATTATTATTATTATTATTGTTATTATTATTATTATTATTATTATTATATTTTTTTCAGATCCAAAATGGTTGTCGACTAACCTGGGAATCCTGACATGCATTGAATGTTCAGGCATACACCGCGAGATGGGCGTCCACATCTCACGCATCCAGTCTATGGAGCTAGACAAACTAGGAACCTCCGAACTCTTGGTATGTTTGTTGGTGCAGACATTTGATTTTCAAACACAACATGACAGGATCCTCAGAGAGGCTACTAAGTAGTACTACATGGCTCTGTTTGATCCCAAACTACAATTTAAATAAAAATATGCGCAAATTAATTTTAACCAAAGGTAAGAAGCTAAAGTACAGCTATGTGTGCCTTTTATTTTAATATGTAGTAAGTAAATTAAAATAACATTAATAAGTAAATATATGTGAATGCTTATATATTTTTTCAGATCAGTTATTCATTATTATATTGTCCTTTATAAATAATTCTAAGATAATTATACTTTTATGGGCCAAATATTATACATTTTATTTTATAAATATACAAGTAATGACAACCAATTTTGAATGCATAAATAATATGATACTTACATCACAATTAGCCTAGGTTAAAATGCCTGAAAAAAATATTTATTTAGTAAAGCATTTAAATACAATTTTATATAAAATATTTGGCGTCAAGGGATCAGACCCATGGCAATATACATATTTCATAACAAACAATCCAGTTATATTATTATTATTTTTATTATTTAGTATTTAAATATTGCCATTTATACATCTTTCAACTTGTCGTCTTGTTGTTGGTTTTTTTTTGCTTTTAGCTGGCCAAGAATGTGGGGAACAGTAGTTTTAATGAAATAATGGAGGGTAGTCTTTCCTGCCCCTCTTCTAAACCCACTCCCTCTAGTGACATGTGAGTATACCCGACAGTCATTCTGGTCATAGTATAAAACATGTAGAATGTTTAAAAATCTGATCTTTTGATGCAAATTTATTACGTTTTTTAGGGTATTAAAACATTTTAATATGTAAAACATTGTAATTATATCTGTAATTATCTGTGTAATTGTAGTTGCAGAGACAATTTTGTAAGTTTTTGGATATTAATGGTAAATAATGTTTACGTTTCACTCTCTCTTATGGCGATCTTAGGACTGTCCGTAAGGAGTTCATCAATGCTAAATATGTAGATCATAAGTTTGCAAGGAAAACCTGCAGCTCAGCAGAAGATAAGAGGAATGATCTGTTTAAAGCCGTCGGGTCACATGACCTGCTAGCTCTCATCCAGGTGTACGCTGAGGGGGTGGAACTTATGGAACCACTACATGAAGGAGGACAGGTAAGAGTCAGGCCAATCATTAAGGGTTTATTTAATTTTCCTTTGGCTTAGTCCCTTATTCATCAGGGGTCATCCCAGCGGAATGAAACGCCAACTTATCCAGCATATGTTTTACACAGCGGATGCCCTTCCACCTTCCACACACATACACTATGGCCAATTTAGTTTATTCAATTCTCCTCTAGCGCAAGTCTTTGGACTGTGGGGGAAACCAAAGCACCTGGAGGAAACCCATGCCTACACGGGGAGAACATGCAAACTCCACACAGAAATGCCAACTGACCCAGCCGGGACATGAACCAGCAACCTTCTTGTTATGAGGCAACAGTACTAACCACTGAGCCACTATGTTGCCCCTCATTAAGGGTTTAGTAACACTTTATTGTTTGGTTAAAAAAAATCTAGTTGGCCCTGAAAATATCTATCAAAGCTTATTGTCCTGAATGTGAAACTGGAGGTAGTAGTGTGAACCAGGCTGTCAATTCACATGGTGGATGTCCCCTACACATCAGAGCTTTTGACGAGCTCAGATGTTGAGATCTGGTGCTTATCAGAAAGCAGACATGCTGGACACGAGTATAATCCTCTGCCTTGATCTTCTCCCAGTTTTCCACACTGAGAGATAATGCCGTTTCTTGACTCTGAGGTGAACAGCTGCTGCTGAGAGAATGCGGTCATAAAAGCAAAGTTTAAAATTATCTCTTTTTCTTGCCTTTTTATGTAGCCCTGATCTCTGTCAAAAATATGACTCAAAATATTGTGAACAATTATTACTATTGTGAATATATTATTATTTAAGTTGTATTATTATTATTATTTATATTGTAAAATGTACTTTATTCCTGTAAGTGCAACATTACATTTTTAGCAGCTATTACTTCAGTCTTTAGTGTCACATAATTCTTTAAAAACATTCCAATTCACTGATTTGGTGCTAACATTTCTTATTTTTAAAAATAATGAATGCGCGTCTTTGCTAATTAAAAGTAAAAAATTGTTAAGTAATGTTTATTATTTTATGAATACAATTAATAAAAAATCAAGAATGAATAAACATCTTTAAATGATTAATTTATTTTTAATTAATACTTTTTGATATTTCTGCTAGAATAAAAGCTTACATTTTTTAAAAACCATTTTAAGGTCAATATTATTTTTTTTCGATTGTCTACAGAACAAAACATCATTATACAATGATTTGCCTAATTTCCCTAACTTGCGTAATTAGCCTAGGTATGCCTTTAAATTGCACTTTAAGCTGAATACTAGTATCTCGAAAATATCTAGTAAAATATTATGTACTGTCATAATGGCAAAAATAAAATAAATCAGTTATTAGAAATTAGTTATTAAAACTATTATTTTTTTTAGAAATGTGTTAAAAATCTTCTTTCCGTTAAACAGAAATTGGGGAAATATTTATACAGGGGGGGCTAATAATTCAGGAGGGCTAATAATTAATCATTCTGACTTCAACTATATAGACGTGTGTGTGTTATGCTAAAAGTGATGCGATTTTACAGTAGAAGACAAAAAAATAGTTAAACGTGTTAACAAATGTTTTTTTTTTTTTTTTATGTGTGTGTGGTCTATTATAGGAAGGTGGAGAGACTGCATTGCACTATGCCGTGAGGACAGCTGACCACACCTCACTGCACCTGGTCGACTTCCTTGTCCAGAACAGGTATTGTTATTAACACCTACCTAATAACTACCAAAATCTGCAATGATCAGGATACACTCATGGCCATATTTTGATATTAGTTATCTGTTTTTGCAGTGAATGATGCTCAGTTTCCAGTCCTCGGTCAGCTCTTATTTTGTTCCATCACTGTTATCATGAAGAGCTTTGATGGTTAACCAGAACATGTTGATTCTTAGAATGACAGGTGTTCACCTTTGAGCTTCAGAATATTTTTAAAGGATTATTATGCAGATAATAGAGTAATTTAACTTCGGCTTTAGCTCTATTTGATCTCTGTTGGATGGATTAAAGTTACATAATAGCATCAGAAGTTCAGGTCATGCCTGAGCCAGAAATGTACTTGGATCACATTCTAGTAAATAACCATAATTTCTGTATTAAAACTATTGTTGAGTTTACTTTAAGAAGTTTGTCAATAGTAGAGAAATAAAGGTAACCCAAAACAACAAGGATATGTTTTTAATAACATTAATAAAGGGATAAATGTTATTAATAATATGGTTGTGTTCATGAATATATTTGTGAAAGCTTTAGGTTTAGCTTAATTTGGATCAAATTAAGAATAAAAAAAACATTTATTTGAAATAGAAATAGTTTGTAAAAATATAAAATTCTTGTCAATATAAAAGTGTCACTCTTACAGCTAAATATATAATTTCTTTCCTTTAGAGGGATAGTTCACCCAAAAATGTTGAACACAAAAGAAGATGTTTAGAAAAATGCTGTTTGCTGGGACCCATTGACTTCTATAGTAATTTATTTCCTACTATGGAGGTATAGAAGGGTCCCAGCCACCCGCATTCTTTAAAAATATCTTCTTCATGTTCATAAACTCATAAAGGTTTAAGGGAGAGTAAATAATAAGGTAGTTAATTTTTTGTGTGAACTATCCCTTTAAATGTATTATTATTTTAATTTCAGCAATATACTGTAATATCTGCAATAATGTAGTATCTGACAAACAATAAAAATGGTCATACTATCACTTTCAAGGGGCAAATATTTTGTGTTCAATATAGAAAATATAAAATTCTTTCAGACTTATAAAATTCTTTCAGACTGATTAGACCCCGAGGGACCTACCATACACCAGGTGCAATAAAGCGCAAGATGTGTATGGTGTAATTTGTTGCTATTTTCAGAGCAGCGCAACAGTAATTTTCATGTTTTCTGCCATGTTGTTTAAATAGCAAATCCATTTGCGCCACTTTGTGGACTCATAGGTGTGCTGGTCTGAAAAGAAGGTGTATTTCGGCACGTTGCTATTTTGAGAAACTGAAATAGACTGCACCATTGACCATTAAAAAGCTGGTCAAAACGCTTACACATTGCTTAATACACACAGGGTGTACAGCAAAACACAAATATCATTACATATGAAAAAAATTAAAGGATTAAAATGTTACAAAAATTATTATTTTCTACATAAATATAAAAACCACTACCTGCATGCCTTATTCATCTCGGGGAGGCTTTTTTCAGTTTATTGATGACAATTTGCATTTGTAAAATGTTATTATTAGTATTAGTATTATTTATTATATGCATATTTATATTTATTTTAATAAAAAACATGTTTAGATTTGTCCACCTGTGGGGTTTTGGAGATGTATGCATCACCATATGGAGCATGAAAATAAGACGTGTGTTTGGATATAACTCAGTTTTTTGACCACACTTTGTTGTTATTGTTCATTTATTAGTTTGCTGGCAATTAGAACTGAATTTAGAAATAGTTTTGAAACAAATCTTTGCCCTTAACAAACTAAATTAAATATGTAGGCTAGCGGATGTCTTCAGTAGTGTGCGCACAACACCGTTTCCTTATCCACGAAAGTAAAGGAGTAAAGTAAAGAGTAAAAGTGAAGTAAAGAGTAGGAGGCCAAATAGAGGAGGCTTGTTCTTTATCCTCGCAGTCCAGATGGTCTGTTTAACTGTTTTTTTGGTAGTGAAGCATTCAGGTTTTCCACTTACAAAGCCCACCATGTAAATAGCAAATGCAAAATGCAAAAACGACACAACTGACTCTTAAAGGGAATGTGAGATGAGACTCAGATTGGTTTAATGCACGTTATTCTCAAAACACATCCATAACTCATTAAGAAAATAAGCACAACCCTGTTAGACCATGCGCCAGGGCGCAAACCTTATTTTTATGTCCTTAAAATAGCAAAAGTGGATTGGGACACGCCCTTAATGCTTTTGCGCTATGTCCTTCAAACTTTGAGCCTAGAGCGTTAAAATAGAGCCCTGAATCTATCTTATGATTATTGATATTCACCAGAGAAAATGTTCAAGCTGAACTTGAATCTAGGGCAGAGAAATTTCTAAAGTTGTTGTCACAGATTGGGGATATACTGGTGTAGATGTCTAGCCTCTCTCTGTCCCTTTTTTCTGCTGCGAGTCTCAGTAGGTAAACAGAACTGGGTCATTTCACTTGCTCTCTCCCCATGTGTGCTGTTTATTTACTGCTGACCCAAATTCTCATAGAATACAACAGTGTGAAGTGGCTCATTAAGAGCGAATATGTTGTTAACGTCGTAGCCTCAATTAAAGCTTTTAAATGGCTGAGATGATCTTTTTTAGCATCATGTTTATTTTTAGTAGGTTATACTGGCAGTTTTGATTTCTAACACTTATGTTGTGCTTTTTTATAGTACTGTACAAAAAGCTTTTGTGTCACAAGGTCAAGGATGTGACTGCTTATGTTTTTGTCTCCAGTGGGAATTTGGATAAGCAGACAGAGAGAGGAAACACGGCCCTGCACTATTGCTGCCTGTACGAGAAACATGAATGCCTCAAACTGCTGCTCAGAGGCAAACCAGCTACTGATATCAGTGAGTTGTACATGCATGCTGTTTTTATTTGTTGACTTTTGATCACTTTTGTATTTTTGCTTTTAGAATATGTTTACTTATGACATGTACTTATTAAAGTAAATAAATAATATATATTAAAAACAGTGACATTATATCACTTAACAAAAATTTTTTTTAGTTATAGGCAGTTACACTGAATGGGTTTCTGTAAATAATGTAAAGTTATTGCTGTCACTATTGGAATAGTATAGTTTTTATTAAATAAAGTAACACAGGAAACTAATATTTGATAAAAAATGGCAAACAAGCAACAACAATTAAAAGCTCTGTTGTATTTTTTAATTGTGAATTTTACCATTTCGATGCTTAAAACCCACCTTTAGCCTACATACGTAATGCAGTTCTAAGGTTGTGAGTTCAAATACATGTACAGTGCTCAGCATATATAAGTACACCCCTCACAAATCTATCTTTTAAATTCATATTTTTTAATAGGAAGCTATACAATATTATATTTGTGCATTAGATTAGTCAGTACTGAAGCCAGATTTGGAGCTAATCTAACAAAATAACTTACGATAGCGGTCCAAAAACTAGTACACCCAAATTGATATGTTATAGAAAAATATTAAATACAAATTAAAAAAAAGAGGAAAAATCAAGAGAATAAAAAAATAGAAAAATTAAGTTGAAATTCTGTAGGTTGTCATTTTTTTTGCAATATTTAGCTTGAATTTAATTGAATTCTTTTTCAATTTCTAAATATGTTTGGTGACTAAAATATTATTTTAATAAATATATCTGTTTAATAAATCTGTTTTGTTTAAATGCACCAAAATACATTGCCTATATTGACTGAAAAATGGATAAAAATATTCATTTTCAAATCGGGGTGTACTCAATTATGCTGAGCACTGTACATTTGTTGTTGTTGTTGTTGTTGTTGTTGTTGTTGTTGTTGTTGTTGTTGTTATAATTATTTTTTTATTATTAGATTCTCTACCGTCATCTAGCAGATATTAAGTACATGTTTAGAAAAATAATCACTTTCCATATAATCAAAAATCACTTTTAGCATTTGAAATGATTGATTTGGTGTTACAATGTTGTTGTTGTTTTGTACTGTATGTTACTGTTTGTTTTGTTTAGATAAGATATTCTAGAATGTTTATGTTTAAATCTGTTATTGGTAGTAACAGTATTGTCATTGTTAAGGAGTATTACATTTTATTACACATTTAGTTGCAATTATCATGTACATTTGTAATCTGTTACAGGGAAAAAAACTTAATTAAATAAATTAAATAAATAAAAAATGTTTTACTCACAAAAATGTTAACAATTACAAAAGGGGTTAGGATAAAAAAAAAGCTAGGGTGTTTTGAAAAATATAAATTTGTTGCATTTTGTTTTTTATATGCACAAAGCAATTTAAGCAATGCCATTCTGTTGCTTCTTTATGTTTTTGTTTTGTGTTTTTTATTTATAAGATCAACTGTTTTGCTAGATGCCAATGATTCCTGTCACAACTATTCAAGTATTTGATTAAAAAACAAAACGGTATCATAGCTATTAAGCTGATTCTTAATATGATTTTAAAATCTGAAAAGATTTATCTTGTGTGTTTGAAATGTTTGAAATGGTTGAACACATTTATTATACATTTAGAAAAGTAATCAATAAATTAATCAAATGTAATCTGTAACTATGGGTGGGCGATATGGCAAAAATCTCATGATTTGTTTCAGGAAGTCATGGTTCACGATTTTATAATGTTTTTTTAAGATGTTAGTTTTACTATTCTGCAAGTAAATTAAAGGTGCTGTATGTAAGTTTTTGAATCTTGTAAAGCATAAAAATACCATAATATGTTTGCAGATATTTAAGAAACATGCTAAGTGTACATTCTTGTTTCTCTGAAAAACAATGCTGAAGCCAGTTATTCTGCTTTGAAAATGTGTTTTCCGTGCCAGAATGCTGTCTTTGTTTTGATTCTTTTAACCCGCCCAATGCCTGTTTAACCAATTATATTTCAGCACCCCGGGTTGCCTTCATGGAAAATCGCATATTTCATTCATTCATTCAGAAAGGCTCTCAAAGCATGTGTCTGCGACTGAAATGTGACCTCTGGTGGACAATAGCAGACTCCGAAATGAGACGTACATTCAGAGTTTCACATGAGGTTATTCATTAGAAAACAATAGAAATATTACAATTGTAAACATTAGGTGAGCAGGTTACACTGTAACCCCATGTCCTAACAACCTGCTACGTGAAGAAATTTGCAGTGATAAGCAATTTAGCTGTTTGCATCAGACGCAGCACAACAGAAATTTAAATACAGCCATTCAGAAGGACAGAATATGCACTCACTCACGAAACGGTAAGGTTTATAATTAATACATATTAAACCTCTTCAACATTATTAAATGTACATGCTGAATCAGTGATATGTTTGTTGCCACGCCTCCTTTTTTATATCGTACATTTTCATATGACTGTACGAATTAGCCACTAAATTGACAAAACGTAAAATAGTTACGTTTCCTTGTGAGAACACCTCAGTGTGTCATGGCAGGGCATAGATGTGCTCATTCTGTCTGAGAAGGCTGTCAAACTGATGCTGATTCAGGCTTCTGGATTGGATGAAATTAACAGTTTGCATCCAGTGGACACAATTGGAACAGCAGTTTCTTTTATTGAAAAATTGCAGCTCATCTTTATACTTGGAGACATTTTATTCGTTAACGATCAAAAAAATCTGTTACATTACTTCATACTGTCCATGTTTATTAATACAGTCAAGCCCAAAATTATTCATACCCCTGGCAAATTCTGACTTAAAGTTACTTTCATTTAATCAGCAATTTTTTTTTTAAATTTTTTTTCAACAGTCTCAGTCTCCTCCCAAAAGACAATAAGACAATGTATAATGACGAGCAGGCGAGCAGACAAGCTTTTATTTACATTTGAACAAAAACTTTAAGTCATAATTTGCCAGGGGTATGCATAATTTCAGGCTTGACTGTATATATTTACTAAAACATAGACACTAAATTACACATAGAAGCTTATGCTACATTATGATGAACATTATATACTAAATGTGCTCTGGTTAACATGTGGTCTCATGTTTCAGCCAATCAGAATGGGGATACAGCTTTGGATGTGGCTAGGCGAATGAAGATCTTTCAGTGTGAGGAAGCGGTGAGTATCCTCAGGTTTAGATGATACAGTCCTTCCCCTGGAAACTTGAACACATGTCCTTCCTGATATAAAAACAATACATAAAGGGCGTGAAGTTGTGACTGTTATTTTAAATCTGACTCATGTTTGTGTATGCGCTTCAGTTGGTACAAGCCACTGCCGGAAAATTTAATACTAAAGTCCATGTGGAATATGAGTGGAATCTCAGGTTGGAGGAGCTTGATGAAAGTGATGATGATCTGGATTACAAAGTAAGACATGCCCATTGAACCTATCTTAAAATTCTCCAAGCTTCTGTGACTCTGACCATTGTTTTTCATTCCAGCCCAGTCCCATTAAAAAGGATCGTTCACCCCGTCCGCAGAGTTTCTGCCACTCATCCAGTCTCTCTCCTCATGATAAGCTCTCTCTGCCTGCTTTCATTGGTCAGCGTGATAAGCAACGCCTCTCATACTCTGCATTCACCAATCAGATGTACAGCGTTTCCACCGACTGCCCGTCCTCTCCGGTCTCAGATGCCCCGCCTCTGCCACCAAGGAATGCTGGCAAAGGTAGCATGTGTAAAACTTGTTCTAACCAATCATGTGTTCTTCTAATGCTTTAATTTAAATAATGCTTTATAATAAAATAAGCTATTTGTAAGTACTGTATAATATTCCAAATCTCAGCTTCTGTCGTTAGTCATTTTTATATTCTATTTTATGATATAGAACAATTCGTTTAAAATGATGATTGGTAGATATTTGACCTATCACAATATTGTATTTGCTTTTTATGTGATATTTATTTACTTCGTAAACAAACTAACCTCTACATATGTTTGGTTTTAACCTCCTTCTCTCTAGCAGTGTTTACTTTTCCATTTAATACTTCTTGTTTATGGTTTGACTTTATAACATGGCATGGTGTTAATAGACAACCCTACCGTATGTAAAATGTCATCCGTTTAACTTTCCCATCTTTTGTTTGCACTTTCTTTGTATTTTTCTCTCTTTTTTTCGTCTCTCTTGCAGCTCCACCTCTGGCTTTCCTCGGCTCCCATTCCCACTATGCTACTCTGGCTAGCACTCGACCATACATCAGTGACTATCTACCTTTTATTTACTAATTTATTTCATTATCTTATGACAATCATATGCTACTGTGTCTAAAACCGAAGGCTGCTGCATCCCTGTGAATTTAATGTTTTTATATGAAAGTGTCTGACTATTCAGAATTGTATCAAAATTGTAACTGATTAATAGATTGATAACAGTACTTATATTTAGCAAGGGTGCTATTTAGCAAGGGTGCAATTAAAGGGTGCAATCAACAATGACTGTTACAAGTAACAGAAAGTATATTATAATGTATAAATGCTCTTCATTCAAAAATCCTAAAAAAGCATTTTGATTTCCATGAAAATATGAAGCAGCACATCTATTTTCAACATTATTGCAGATTGTTTTTGCTCTAAATCAGCATTTCAGCAAGAATTTCAAAGCATCCGGTGAAACAGAAGCCAGAGTAATTCAGCTTTGCTATCACAGTTATAAATGCTGGTTTAATTTATAATAAAATGTAAAACTGCTATTGTATATTTATATCATAATTATTAATATTACTTTCTTTTTGTAATTTTAACCAAATAAGATTTGTTGAGCTTAAGGCAGTTAATCTTATTAATTCCAAAGTTTTAATGGTAGTGTACTTAAAGGAACTAATTTCATATTATGAATTATGTAAGTCAGAAATGAAATGAGCAAGGCAGATAAAAAAAATGGTTGTATTATATTTGATTATTTATATATTTTTAAATTCATTTAACTTGTAATGAATGGTCAGTGGTAGTACGATTTAACTTTTCTTACATGATTCACAAACAGAACCATGGAATATCATAGCAGCTGGTGAATTTTTAAGCTGCCTTCAAAGCTGCCAAGATATTGCATTTTAATAGACAGTATGTTGGGCATAAATTAAATCTGGACATGTGGTAAATGCTTTCATAATTTCAGATGCAGCATACTTTTTTTGGACACTAATATCACCCTGACTGCGTCACTAACACTAACACTTCTTAAATGCAAGTTTAGCAGTTAATCAGAGTGATGCATTTTATGTGGAGCCTTCAGATGCTGCTTCTGTCTTTGACTTTGAAAAGTAGAAAATATATCTACAGTCGTGGCCAAAAGTTTTGAGAATTACATAAATATTGGAAATTGGAAAAGTTGCTGCTTAAGTTTTTATAATAGCAATTTGCATATACTCCAGAATGTTATGAGGAGTGATCAGATGAATTGCATAGTCCTTCTTTGCCATGAAAATTAACTTCATCCTGAAAAAAAACTTTCCACTGCATTTCACTGCTGTCATTAAAGGACCTGCTGAGATCATTTCAGTAATCGTCTTGTTAACTCAGGTGAGAATGTTGACGAGCACAAGGCTGGAGATCATTATGTCAGGCTGATTGGGTTAGAATGGCAGACTTGACATGTTAAAAGGAGGGTGATGCTTGAAATCATTGTTCTTCCATTGTTAACCATGGTGACCTGCAAAGAAACACTTGCAGCCATCATTGCGTTGCATAAAAATGACTTCACAGGCAAGGATATTGTGGCTACTAAGATTGCACCTAAATTAACAATTTATAGGATCATCAAGAACTTCAAGGAAATAGGTTCAATTCTTGTTAAGAAGGCTTCAGGGCGTCCAAGAAAATCTATCAAGGGCCAGGATCGTCTCCTAAAGAGGATTCAGCTGCGGGATCGGAGTGCCACCTGAGCTTGCTCAGGAGTTGCTGCAGGCAGGTGTGAGTGCATCTGCACGCACAGTGAGGCGAAGACTTTTGGAAGATGGCCTGGTGACAAGAAGGGCAGCAAAGAAGCCAATTCTCTCAAAAAAACATCAGGGACAGATTGATCTTCGGCAAAAAGTATGGCAAATGGACTGCAGAGGACTGGGGCAAAGTCAGATTCTAGAAAATATAATGTCATATTCTGGGGCTAAGGTGAGCGCTACCATCAGTCCTGTGTCATGCCAACAGTAAAGCATCCTGAGACCATTCATGTGTGGGGTTGCTTGTCTTCCAAGGGCTGAGTTGCTTCTCATCATCACTCACAGATTTGCCCCAAAACACAGCCATGAATAAAGAATGGTACCAAAACACCCTCCAACAGCAACGTCTTCCAACAATCCCACAACAGTTTGGTGAAGAACAATGCATTTTCCAGCACGATGGAGCACCGTGCCATAAGGCAAAAGTGATATCTAAGTGGCTTAGGGACCAAAACGTTGAAATTTTGGGTCCATGGCCTGGAAACTTCCCAGAACTTGTGGTCAATCCTCAAGAGGCGGGTGGACAAACAAAAGCCCACTAATTCTGACAAACTTCAAGAAGTGATTATGAAAGAATAGGTTGCTATTAGTCAGGATTTGGCCCAGAAGTTGATTGAGAGCATGCTCAGTCAAATTGCAGAGGTCCTGAAAAAGAAGGGCCAACACTGCAAATACTGACTCTGCATAAATGTCATGTAATTGTCGATAAAAGCCTTTAAAACGTATAAAGTGCTTGCAATTATATTTCAGTACATCACAGAAACAACTGAAACAAAGATCTAAAAGCAGTTTAGCAACAAACTTTGTGAAAACTAATATTTGTGTCATTCTCAAAACTTTTGGCCACACCTGTATATCTAGACTTTGCTGAAGTTGTTAAGTCTCACCAAAGCAACCTTTTCCTGGTGCTCTCTGACTGAGCTTCTCACTGGCTGTTTTTAAAATCTATCATTTAGAACTGACCTACTGTCAGAACCGTTTTTTTTTTTGTTTCTCTCAAAATCTTCAAGTCACTTTTCTAGTTTCTCCACTTGCACTTTAAGGTGCCCCACTTTCCCGACCTGATTCAGTTTCAGATCACTTGTCATCAGATCCTGATCCTTGTGGTTACACGCAGTCATTCTTTCTCCTTATTTTCTTCCCTTTCTGTCTTGTCTGCCACCTTCCATTATCATCCCCAGAACCGGTGTTAACATGACATCACTGCATGTTGGTGTTTTGTTTATTTTCCCTCCAGCCCCTTCATTGTCGAACCTGCCTCCCTCCACCCTTGCCCCTGCCTCACAGACCTCACCTAGTGGCAGTTCTACCCTGTCAAAGAAGAGACCCCCTCCCCCTCCCCCTGGACACAAACGCACGCTATCTGACCCCCCTACCCCGCTCTTTAAAGGTGGGCTACACTTTAACCAACAACCCTAGTTTAAGACACCAAACTAGGATATGGTGCCTTATCAGCTTCTTTAATATACATATACAGCGGGGAAAATAAGTATTGAACACGTCAGCATTTTTCGAAACATATTTTTAAAGGTGCCGTTGACTTGAAATTGTCCCTGGATGTTGGTAACAACTAAAGAAATCCATATATGCAAAAAAACAACTATCTAATTAGTTTAAAAATTAAGTTATGCGTAATAAAATGAAATGACGCAGGGAAAAAGCATTGAACGCATGAAGAAAGGGAGGTGCAGAAAGGCAGCTGAGATCTCTCAGTAGTTCTTCAGCAACCCTCTGCCCTTCATTATTGTAAATTAATATTAGCTGCTTCAGTCCAACGTCTACATTACCAGGAGGATGAAGATGAAACCAGGGTGGACATTTCAGGAAGAGAAAGAAAATCAAGCTGTAGAATGGCCCAGCCAATCACCTGACAATCACCTGGCTCAGCCAATCACCTGACTTGATTCCAATAGAAAATACAAATTAAAGATCAGATTTGATAGACGAGACACACAGAACCATCGAGATTTTTATACCCTGTTGAAGTCTGTGAAAAACTAAGCAATTCATGTGACTTCATCCATATGGGAGGTGTCTTTAAGCTGCCATCACCAAAGAAGTATTTTATATAAAGTATTAAATACATTTCAGTAGTTCAGTACTTTCTCCTTGTGTCATTTCATTGTTGTTACATTATTTGTTTAGTTTTATTTTTAAGTTTGTATTTTTTGTATTTTTTTTTTTACCAAAATCTGGTTCAATTCCACATCAACAGCTCCTTTAGAAATATTATTCCCAGGAAAAGAACATGACATGTTCAATACTTATTTTCCCCACTGTACATATATTTTTAAAAGTATGTATATTTCTAAGTTTTTCATTTTAAGTTTTAGCAAGAAATTACGACTTTTTTTCTCAGTTATAGATCAGTTCTAAATACCTGGGCTCAGTTGGATAAAGTAACCTTTATGATAAGTGTCTTAAGAACTAGTTTGACTATCTAAAACTAAATCAAGTAATTAGTCTAAAGGGTCGTGAATTTTTGCTCATGTTAATTGTCAGCATTTTTCAAGATGTTTTTAGCCATTCATACCTAATCAATTTTCACTGGTGATGAGCAGAGTCAATATGTAAAATCACTCCCTGACGTTAGATGGCGCTAAACAAATATGATAAATACCTTGGTACACAAGGTGGCTCTTTGCAGCTTTGTGCTTCTGACACACACTTGTTACACAGAAGTCACCCCATGTGTTTTTCGCATAAGCCTTAACCTCCTCCACTTTAACACAAACACACCTAGTCCAGATTTTGCATGAAAAAGTTGTTGAACAACTTGTTTGGTTTTGTGCTTGTGTGCCACCAAGTTGTGGTTTTCTATAACTTCAGCAACTCAAGGCATGTGAACAAAAGCACCAATCTCATTTGTCAACCAGTTTTTAATGGTAAACCAAAAAAATAAGCTGAGCCGTTTCTTTAAACGATCTACGCTCACATTGGCTTTCTTTGGTTAGTCACGATGAGGCATTAAACATTGACAATAAGCACCAGTGAAAATCGTCCTGGTGTACACAGGCCTTTAGGACTTTTTCACACCTGTAGATTGTTTGCTTTGTTACAAAACTTGTTACCAAGTTGCTTTTTCTTCTCGGTTTAGTAGTTCACATGTAGCATTACTGAATCAATGAAAATATGTCAGTAAACTGTCATGCCATTGGTCAAAATGCGCCCATTTATGCTCCAGAATACGTCTCAAATCAGTCATCCATCATGATGCTTATTGCAGTTTTCTTTGTAGCTGTCATTTGTCTGTAGTATAATGTTTTATTGGTCAGATGTTCTGAAATATGGTTTATAGACCAAATGTCAAATTTCCTAAAAAATGATTAGTTGAACTCACTCTGCTGCTTTTCATTCAGCATCTGTAGTAACTTATACATCGTGTAAAGTCAAATTTTCTGGTTTGGATTTCTTTCTCGCCACAGTTGACCATTTTTGGTACAGATCTAAGCACATTACATTCATATTTACTTAAACAATGTACATGAGAAATTGTGCCAGATTCCAAAACAAACACCAAATAAGCCAGGTGTGAAAACTCCTCTACTCCTCTAAAGTCAGTACTCTAATTGTGCTGACTTTAACAAATTATGACGTCTTAAAGCAGGGGTCTCAAACTGCTGGCGTGTGGGCCATTTCTGGCCCTCACTCTTTCTCCCTCCGGCCTGCAACTGACGTCAAAATATAACGAGATTTGGCCCACCAAAACATATATTTTTGAATCACTATCATTGTTGTGCAGTCGCATATAGCCACTTGTGGTTTTGACCCCCCACCTACTGGAACTTTAAAGTATTGTACTATATATTCAAGTTACTTTCGGTTTCTCTTAGTGTGTGGTCAAGAGTAACACACATGCAGATTATTTCTAGGGCTGATTTAAACATTGAGATATATGTGCGTAAGTGCTCTATTTTTACTAAAGCTTTATTTTTGTGAATATTCAAGGGTCATTTGATTATAATCAGTTTTATACCGCCTGTGTTTTGTTGTACAAACACTTCTTTATGGCTTACACGTTATGCTGGTGGTGTAAATATGATCATTTTGCTAATATTTGATTCAAATACTATCATTTAATAGATTTTCCTCATATGCATATTAAAATTTGTATAAAAAAATGTGCATTAGTAAAGTTTGACTGCTGGCTGAATTGAACATGTTAAAGTAAATGTGAATATATACGTACTTCCCCTCTTTGTTGTAGTTTAACAAAGAAAGAAAGAGAGATATTAAGAAGAACAATTGCTGGTAAAGTAACTAAAGTTACCCAATCTGCTTTCTGCTGTCTTAAGCTATCTGTTAAATTTTGGGTTGAGCAACAATTGATTGGGACATAATAATAATTTATATAATAAAGTATTTCCATAGCAATTTAAACTACCCCAAAGGAACTTTGACTGCATATACTCTGGGGAAGAATGTCTGAGTGCATCAGGTTTCCACTTTTTTCATGTGCTTGAATGTTAAAACAGACCATATGAATTGTCAGTCACTGATATGGCCCCCTGCCAATTTGAGTTTGAGACCCCTGTCTTAAAGAAAACGTAGATCAGGTTTTATGAATAATCCAGGCAGTTTATGCAGCCAACTACAGTACTGTCAGTAGTTATCTTTAACCCAGACATCATGCATTCAGTTTTATCATCATCACATTCAATCATTTGCATCCCTTTCAATCTGTGGTGTCATTGCATGTTAAGCTCAAGAATAGTTAGATATGTAAATAAATACATATTTTTGAGAGGACAATATTGCCAGTGAAAGGCTTGGCCTAAGTACCACATCCCAAATGTTTTGACCTTTGCTCTGACCCTCTGTGATTTGCATGGTTTACCTTTTTGGATAAAGAGAAAGTACAAGGCATGGCATAATAATGATCTGGAAATGATTAATGGGTAAAAGACATCAAAGTAAGGGAGATGCATGCATTTTAATAGGTTTTTGATATAACCATATTAATTAGCTACCGATAATAATTAAGATCATTATTATGCATGGCTTGGTGCTAATGTGTTATCTTTGCTATATTGTGTTGAATTATTTATAATAAAGTTTGTTTTACTATACTAAGTTTATTTAAAGCTGTAACTTGGCATTTGCAGAAGTAATCAATCCAGAAGACTTCCATATATACAGTGCAAGAAAACTACACGAAAACGTACATAAACTTAATGGAAAATGTTATAAAGGCATTTGAAACCTTGAATAAAAAATGTTTATTGATGCATGTATATTTATATAATGAAAAGTACATTTTTTAAATAGAAAAAAAATGCATTGGGTCGTGTTTTATTTTTATTTTATGCCTAAAACCATTAGAATATTAAGTAAAGATCATGTTTTAGGAAGAAATTGTGTAAATGTTCTTCTGTAGATATTTCAAAACAAGTTTTGATTAGTAATATAAACTTCTTAAACTCACTTGGACAAATTTTAAGGCAATTTTCTCAATATTTATATATAATTTGTTTTATAACTCTCAGATTTCAGATGTTTAAATAGTTGCATCTCATCCAAATATTGTCTAACAAACTTATAGCACATCAATTGAAAGCTTTTTTGACACTTGTAGCTGCTTTTGAGGTACGTTTGAGGAATGTTAACATTTTCCATTCATCAAAAAAATTAATTGTTTCCACACAAATACTACTACTACTAATAATAGTAACGAATGTTTCTGGAGCACCAAATCAGCATATTATAATGAGTACTGGAGGATCATGTGACATTGAACACTGGGGAATTATATTAAAATAACATTTAGCAACTTTACTGCATTATTGATCAAAGAAATACAGACTTGTTGAGCACAAACATTTAAAAAATACAACCCCAGATTTTTCAACTGTAGTGTACATCCGATTAAAGCATGTAAAAGTCTTGTCTGCAATTGTCAAGGTATGGGTTCTACTGTAGGTCTCTAAAATCAAAGACACGTTTAATAATTTAGTTAAATTAGGTAATTTGTTCCAATGTTTCACAAAACCTCTATAATGTTCCCTGCATAACAAACTCATTTCAGGAAGCGATTCAACGCCGCCTCCTGTCAACAAGATGTCCCCTGTAACTAACAGATTTGAGGGCATTCCACAACAGCAAAGGTAAACAAGCATCCTTCAAGCTTTTCTAATGTGGCACAAAAAACAATCCAAGCAAATATGATTAAGAATTACATTTTACACAAGCAAGACTAAATCTAGTTCAGTTTTTGTAGAAAGATTCTGTCAAGCTATATTTAGAAGTATATTTGCATTAGAAAGGTCAGCAACTTTAAACTGCAAATTTCTACATGGCCTTTCATGTTTCATTTGAATATGTCTTTGTAACTTTGTCATCTTCTGTTTGGAGATGAAAAACATTTCATACTGTATGGATTATATATTTCTTTTTTCAGAACATGGGAATATAATGTTATTGAACTTTGCTTTGAGACTTACAATTGTTGTTCATTTCTAGTCTCAACACCACAAAGCCCACACTTGGTCCACGGGTCCTTCCCAAACTACCTCAGAAGGGTACGTGGCATGCTTTTTGTCTGTGATTATTGCAATGGTAAAACATCTGAATGTTCATTCATTGCGGTGTACCCTTTGAACAGCAATGATCACAAGTGCTTTTAGTTTAGTATTCAGTTAACAGTGACTGTATTTTCAGCAAGGTTAGATGAATATTTTTTAAAACATTATCAAATGCATATTCTTAATAAAATAATTAACAACACTTTTATTAATAAATGTTTCACGACAGCACAAAATACAAATAATATTAACAGAAAACGGTAATAAAATATGAAAGAACAAAAATGTAACAAATGTAAAATTAACAATTTTACCATCAGCATTAGAAATTTGTCTTAATTTTTTTATGCACTTTTTAAAACCTCTTTTCTAATGTGCTTTTAAACCTGACCCAACATCATGTAGCGTGTAAAATATTTTCTCATATTTGTCTTTTGAGTTATATCAGAAGTTAGAGAGAAAAAGTAATCTAACTAATCTGTTGGCATTATCCTGTTTTTCAATAGTTGCCCTGCGTAAGATAGACACCATCCATCACCCATCTGTGGACAAAACCAACCAGCCTTCTGAAAATGTCCTTTTTCAGAAGGTTCTGCAGAGTTCAGATACACCACAGAAAGTTTCGGTAGGTGACAGGCCTCAGCCTGGAGACGTACCTCCTAAACCACAGCCTTCAGAATTACCCCCTAAACCAGGAGAACTGCCTCCAAAGCCTCAACTGTCTGAACTCCCCCCTAAACCCCAGTTGGGTGACCTACCACCTAAACCTCAGCTTAAAGATCTCCCGCCCAAGCCCCAACTCACAGACATCTCTCCAGCCAAACCTATAACCATTGAGGTCCCCCCGAAACCTTCTCCAGGAGAAGTGGCTCCCAAGCCCCAACCTCCAGATACTCCAACAATTATTCAACAAGGTGAACTGTCACCTCAGCCTGTCCAGTCTAGTGAAGATACCAATGGAAGTCCAACATCTGCCCAGGAGACACCTGTACCATTGCCCAGGAAAATAAATCCGGTAAGGATTTTGCCTTGGAAGCTGCAGATAAGTTCATGGGAGTAACAAGATGTTTTGACAAATTGTTTATCTATCTGTCTTGCATTTTTTTCAGATTAAGACCAAAATGCGAAGGGTGAAGACTATTTATGATTGTCAGGCAGACAACGATGATGAGCTTACTTTTGTTGAGGGTGAGGTCATTGTGGTAACTGGTGAAGAAGATCAGGAGTGGTGGGTAAGTGTAACACTTAGTATGTGCACTAAACCTTGACTGGTTAACAAAGGTATCACTGTCTTAGTTTAATATTTTATGAAATAATTCACAGCTATGAAATAGTTAAATGTTTGTTAGATTGTTATATGAAGTAAAGTGAGTATTGTCTAGTATGGTTACCCATACTCTAAATTGGTCCTTTGCTTTTGACCCATCCAAGTGCGTGCACACACACACACACACACACACACACACACACACACTCACACTCACACTTACTCACACGCACACGTGCACAGTGAGTATGCACCCAGAGCAGTGGGCAGCTATTGCTTTCAGCACCTGAGAAGCAATTAGTGGTTAGGTGCCTTGCTCAGGGGCACCTCAACTGGGTGTCAAAGATGGAGAGAATTCAGTTCATTTAATCCTTGTACACAACTGCCCCATATTTGCAGTGTCCCTTATAAATTTCTTGACAAAAAGAGCAACCTTCCTGCAGAAATTAGCTCCAACCCGATCTAACACCCCTGAACCAATAAATTAGGAGCTGAAGAAAGCACTTGATAGTTATAGACAGGTGTGTTTGGTCAGGGTTTCAACTGAAATCTGCAGGAACGTAGCTCTTTAGGAACAGGGTTAGTGACTCCTCCTTTAATGGGTGTTCACTAAAAATGAAAATAATTTTTGTAATTACTAACCCTCATGTCATTCCAGTGCCCAGGGACCTTCTGTTCTTATTTAGAAATCAAATGACAATTTGTTTGTAATAAATCCAAGAGCTTTCTGATTCTGCATCTGATCATAAAAGAAGTCCAGAAAATGAATTATCTTCATTTTATATTTTGAAGATGAGCAAATGTTTTGGGAATTGGAATGATGCAAGGTTTAGTAATTAATAACCAAATAATTTTGCTTGAACTAAACCTTTAAATGAAATTGTGCTAACCATGTTACACGCATATTCTTTTCTGGGCCATAAATTATTAAAAATCAATGGGTAACCTTTACCACCATTAGTGTGCACTTCTTTATGTAGACTTGAATTTTTTCATGATTTTGATTGCAACCTTTCTTTTTTTCATCCATAGATTGGGCACATCGAAGGACAGCCAGAGAGAAAAGGTGCATTTCCCATGTCCTTTGTTCATATCTTATCAGATTGACCTGCAAATGTTGGTTCTCTAAAACCCACTCATCGTTATACCTCTGGCTATGGGATGCACTTGATTTAGCTGCTCAATCAACAATGCAAGATTTAAGAAGATGAACCCACAATGAAAAACACATTATCACCTTGTTATCGTCAGAGACAGAGTGTAAATAGTGTCTAAATTTACCACTATTACCCGTACCATTTTATACAGTCTACCGCACAATGGCTAGACGGCGCCCACTTACAAGACCAGCACTTTCCCTCCACTATTACTGATACTGTATCGCTGTATATAAGATTGTACATAAATGTGAGTATGTGTGTTTCACACAAGGATGACTGTGTGATTTTGTGCAAATGTAGAAACTAATGTTGGTCTGAAAAGTGAATGTGTGAACTTATGCTCTACCTGCCAGTAAAAGGCGCTGGGCCAGTTTTGTTCAAATAAGTTGAAGTATTAATGTGCCCATTGTTGCTATGATCTATAGCAGGGACAGACAGGAGTTGAATTCTTTTCCTGGTGGATTAACTGGACTTTTAGGTTTCCTAAATAGTAGTTTTTTTGTTTGTTTTTTTTAAACCTACACATTTCATAACACCACTAAAGCATGTCCAAGAGTGAAACGTTAATTTGTGTTTGCTATTCCCAGTTTTTGCAATGTGTAAATTTATTCCTACAATGCACACACACCACTGCCTGCCTGTGCACCCCTCACAGGTTATTCCTCTGTGATCCCATTTCAGTGTTTGTTTAATCTGCACAAATACTTCTACTACAGTCTTTCTTAACAGTGCTCTGTCAGTGGTGTTTCACAAACACAATGGTCACCCTTAGTCCATGTTTAATAGTGTTTTGAGAGGTCTTGGATACTTGAAATATGGAAGTTGTTTACTTGGTTTATTGGTGTTTTACTTTCAAGTGATAGACTTAGATGTACTGTGTTGCAAATTGGAATTTTAATTTGTTTGTGCTACCAGATATTCATGTTAGAGCGGTCTCATTAGCTGCTCAAATTCCCAGTGAAGGACAAATCATAGTTCCCAATTTAGGCTCTCATTAAATTCATTAAGACCGTCAAGGTTGTATCATTTGAGCATTACAAAAGGCTAATTTTAGTCAGTGGAATCAATTACCCAACATTTAAATGCAATTTAAAAAGGAAATTGGAGTCATTTCACAAACTTGACACTTTTGCATTTACCAATAATTAAGTATTAAAGTGTAGGGATGGAGGTCTGATGTTCTACATGTTTCTATATGACTGCAGATTCTGAGGACAGTGTCCAATGTCTGAACTTGTTCCTCACTTACCATTCCATTATCAATAAAGTGTTTCATGCTAAAACAAGTTTTCATGTGTCAAGTTCAAAAGACAAGATGTACAAATAGTAAGAAATTAAAAGCTGAACTACAACGTGGACTCAAACAATACAAGTGACCAACTGAAGTGTAAACTCAAATTTATTTGCAGTCCAGCAACAAATAACTTTTAATGCTTCATCCAAACATCATATTGGGCTACACTGGCAGTTCAGACAACCCAGTACAACAGCAACGCATTTAAAAAGCGGCTTTAAAGAAAACAAATTGTGGTTGAGTTAAACTACACAAACTCAACTTAAAGAGAACCTTTTTGTTCACATACCAGACTGCTGGTAAATAAAGTTATAAAAAGGGACAAAATGATGAGCTCATTTTGATACAGGGGCTTTCTGTGAGGTTTTTTTGGCTTGGTCCACCTTCTCCACAGACTTGATGACCCCAACAGCAACAGTCTGTTTTAAATCCCGTACAGCAAAGCGACCTAAAGCAAAAAGTGATTAAAAGAGATGCTTTTACAGTAGCTTGACCATTTTAAATTCAGTACCTTACCCAGAGGTGGATAATGAAAGAAGCTCTCCACACATAAGGGTTTATTTGGGACAAGTTTGACTGTTGCACCATCTCCCGACATCAGGTACTGGGGCCAGTTTTCCAGTTTCCTACCAGAACGACGGTCTAGCTTCTCCCTTAGCTCAGCAAAACGACAGGAAACATGGGTTGTGTGGCAGTCTAGTACAGGAGAGTAACCAACCTTTATTTTGCCTGGGTGGTTCAGCATTATAATCTTGGGAGAAGGAAAGAACAACAAAATTAAACCTTAAAAATGGAACAATCAGTTTTTGCCGTCAGCCATAATTGGTACAAGAGGTGTAAAAAAATATATACAAAAACCTGAGCAATAAAACTGCTGACATCTGATGGTGGGTCCTGCTGTGCATTCCCTGCTACATCACCTCTCCGAAGGTTCTTCACAGACACATTTTTAATGTTGAAGCCCACATTATGGCCAGGAAGAGCGGTCTGAAGGCCCTGGTGATGCATCTCAATGGACTTTACCTCAGCAGTCAGTTTTGCTGGTGAGAAGGTAAGAACCATTCCAGGTTTTAAGACCCCAGTTTCAATCTTACCCACTGGGACAGTTCCAACACCTGTGATTAACAGGATTAAAGTCAATTGCATTAGAAAGAGAGAAGAGAAAAAAAATAAATAAAAAAATAAAACCTTGAGTTCACTATAAGGGGGTTTTCAACTTTACCCACCACCAATCTTATAGACATCTTGTAGAGGAAGGCGTAGGGGCTTGCTTGCATTGCGCACTGGAGGATGTAGGGAATCAAGCACTTCCAACAAGGTTCGGCCATGTGAGTGGCCTTCTTTCCTCTTGAGTTTCCAACCTTTGAACCATTGCATCTGAAAGAGAAAAAAAAAAAAAAAGCTTAAGCAATTAGAAATCAACATAACTACTGTATAAGGGTGGCCAATCTTCCTGATCCCTTTGCCTTCCTTAAAACACCGGATCCAGCAAATAACCTTCAAGAACTCAAGTAGGTAGCTCTTCAGAAAGAAAACTGCAAGTCTTTGTATGGCAAGAGGGCTGAAAATGTGACATCACCTTTTGGGTTGGGGCAATCATGTTCTCACCACTCCAACCAGAAATGGGTATGAAAGGTACAGCGCCAATCTCAAAGCCGATCTTCTTGATGAACACAGAAACATTCTTAACCACTTCTTCATAACGTTTCTGGCTGAATGGTGGCTCGGTCAGGTCCATTTTGTTCACACAAACTACTAGCTGTTTGACCCCAAGAGTGTAAGCCAGTAGAGAATGTTCTCTTGTCTGACCGTTACGAGAAATTCCAGCCTCAAATTCACCCTTTGCTGCAGAGACAACCAGCAGAGCAGCATCAGCCTAAGGGGGGAAAAAAAAAAAAAAATTTAGGGGGGGATGTTTAAAATCCCTGACATTTGTATTATAGTATATATTATTATAACTAGGTCAACACTTAAAACGAATACCTGTGAGGTTCCAGTGATCATGTTTTTAATGAAGTCACGATGGCCAGGTGCATCAATTATGGTAAA
This sequence comes from Danio choprae, assembly GCA_903798125.1. Lineage (NCBI taxonomy): Eukaryota > Metazoa > Chordata > Actinopteri > Cypriniformes > Danionidae > Danio > Danio choprae. The sequence continues at coordinate 6,210,194 of CAIGQW010055747.1, read as the reverse complement.
GGTGTACCTCTGAGTATTGAATTTCAGCAAGGAAATGTCAATCGTGATCCCACGTTCCCTCTCCGCTTTCAATTTGTCCAGAACCCAGGCATACTTAAAGGAACTCTTCCCCATCTTCAAGAGAAAAGAAAACCAGTCTAAACAGCAAACGTAGTTTTATAAATAACAAAAAATGAATTAAAGTAAATACTAACTTCGGTTGCAGCCTTCTCATACTTCTCAATTGTTCGATGGTCAATTCCTCCACATTTATAAACCAGATGACCAGTGGTTGTGGATTTGCCACCATCTACGTGGCCAATGATGACCAAGTTAATATGGATCCTTTCTTTTGCCATTTCGCAAATTACACGTTTTACACCCCAAACTACACAATTTCAGATACACTCTTTTTTTTTTTTTCTTAGCGTGATTTCGGACCAGCACCAGGCTAAGAAAACGCTTAAGTATGGATACTGCTAATTAAGTTCTGGTGTGATCAATAACGCCTGAAAATGCGTTGAAATAATGGCCACGCCCGCTGTTAATTAAATACGTTGGCTAATAGGTTTATGTAGAAACATATCAGTCATATCCATAACACCTTCTATTGAAAACTGTAGCCTGATCTTTTATGTATATTATTTATTTATTTTTCTCGACGTCAGTGGAACCAAATAGCCTACCAGTTTTATTCAACTCACAATAGCTAGTGATAAATAATGCAAATGAGCGGAAGCTATGGTTGCGTTTAAAAGCTGAGTTCTAGTTCCAGATTCGAATAAAGTTTCGTGATAACCATTGCTATATTTTTATTATGTAAAGGGGCTGCTTTACATGATTGACAGTTTATTATAGTGTTATAATTTATTATTATTATTATTATTATTATTATTATTATTATTATTATTATT
>CAIGQW010055747.1:6194221-6209291 GCA_903798125.1 Danio choprae | reverse complement strand
TTATTATTATTATTATTATTATTATTATTATTATTATTATTATTATTATTATTATGTATTGTCGTTGTTGTAGTCAGAAAATTATATTGCATATATGTCAGCACATACATGTATATCTATTTTCTGGTGACATACGTAGGCCTACCATACTTGACAGTACATCTGCTATAAAATATTCAGAATTTCGCTTTAGACAATTAATTATTAGGCTTGTTATTAATTATTATATTTGTTTATATCAAAATATAAATAAATATTTTTGATTATATGTTTGTTATATTCATAAAATGTATCAACATTTTGTATATATATATATATATATATATATATATATATATATATATATAATAGGCTACTTGTTGCATATGATCAGGTTTACATAACATGAAGGAGCTTATCCGTCAGGTGTGTTTCTGCGCAACAGCACACGTTAGCCGGCAGGGGACGCAATGGATACAACTACAGTAACTTCAGTTATATTATAAAATCATCGCTTGCCTAATGCACATGTGACTATTAATATACATTAATAGTAGTGTGCTTTAGTTTTCACATTGTGTGATAATACTTGGTGGTAAATTAAAAGTATGGTCACAATAAATGTAAGAAACGCAGTGACGTTTTATTAACCCGGAAATAACAGTCGGTAAGACAGCTGAGAGAGAGAGAGAGAGAGAGAGCGATCGACAGAGGCTCAGTCAGAGAGAGAGAGAGAGGTCTAAAGCCTTCTCCTTGGAGCTTATAGCGTGCTACCTGGACTCCATACGTGTTTTCATCCCTTCACAATCAAAGGTGCGTCTTCATTCCACGCTTATGCCTTTATGCTGCATGTTCGGCGCTTATTGTATATATTCGTAACTCTGAATGCAATAGTGTTCCAGTATAGCATGTGACTGAACGGTATGCTTTCAGCACGATGGCACCCCTGGCCATCCGTTGTCTGAAAGGGTATAGAGAGAAACGAATGAAACATGAGTGTTTGCCAGTGTTTAAAAGCATTTGTGGGTAAAAAGAAGTAGAGCCGCTACAGTATGTGTGATACAGTGTAATACAGTGAAACTTCTTCCATGCATTGTGCAACACTGTCAAGACCTGCTTTGATCTTATACTTCGGATATTGCTATATCGATTGCTACCGTTTCCATGGTCATCGAAATATGAGGTTATGTTTTAATTGTGATTTTCAGGTCAGAAAAGGTAAAACAATAATAATGATCAATACAAATTCATTAGTTTTTAATTGTTTAACTCTTGCTCTTTTTTGTGTGTTAAATAAATAGCTAAATAAAATAATTCCTTGACCAAAATTGGAAATTCATCGGTCAGTGGAATAGTTATGGAATAAAGTCCAATTGAAGCATTTGCATAAATTCCAGGTGGCTACTGTTTATTGAAATCTAGTGTTTGGGATGCCATGTACAAATAATACAACTGCATGTGCAACAGTTTCTGGTTCTAAACTGCTTTAGATGTGACTGCATATTCCTATCTCTAGCTGTGTGATGTCAGTCATGAATTCTGCTGAACACAGTCTTATCACTTTATACACCTTCTTGTATATTACATTGTCACTTTTCTGATTATACAACATTGAATAAACCTCTATCAGTTTCATTTTTCATGCACGGCTACTGATTTTACACCATTTGATTAGCATCTTATCGCCTCTCCTTCCATTTCCTTTTGTAGTCTTTAGGTGAGGCCTGAAGTCAAGCATACAGGAAGACTTTTACGCAGTGGTTTCATTCTGACACTTTGTTGCATGCTGATGATATATCCTTGTTTTAAGTCATGGCCAGGTTGAGGGCTGCTAGTGTGGAAACCTGTTTATTTGTGTAGGAGTAGTTTGCCCGCTGGGATTGCATTTAGTTCACTGTTGTGCATCACAGAGTAAATTGAATGGATCTTTGTTTATGTAAGTTTGCTGGAAAAATAACAGGCTTGGTGATCATTCATACAACCTACTAATATACTACATGTAACTATAATGTACACATATAAGGTAAATGCCTTTATGATGATATATATTTTTTTCTACTAAATAAACCCTTTTCTTTTGGAAGCATTTGTTGATTAATAGATTCTGAAAAAAACTGTCACAGATTCCAAAAAAATGTATAGCAGCAATTGTCTTAAGTCGCATGGATGTATTTGTTGGAATAATTATAATTGCCAAAAATCATTAGCCTTTTAAAGTAACAGTTTATTTTGCAAGTCACCTAGAGTTAAAAAGGTAAGATTTACCATTTTTAATGCGTTGATCCACTTGTTAAACCTTTAGCTTAGCTTAGCATAAATCATTCAATCGGATTAGACCATTAGCATCTCCCGAAAAAAAAAAACATCAAAAAAGAATTTCGATTGTTTTCCTATTTATAATCTGATTCTTCTGTAGTTTCATTGATGAATTAGTTTCATGAATTCATTGCTATTTTCTTGGTAGACTTGTCTAAGAACTATAGTCTTATTCTGGCGTGATAATCAAGGAATTTTGCTGCCGTACTATGGCTACAGCAGGTGCAATGATATTGCGCAGTGTTGTTTCTTAGTTGGGGACTATTATTTTTCCATCTGTCTTAGTACACAATAGTACTACACAATATTCAAGTTTTAAAAAGGAAAATTATCTTTTGGAAAATTCTTTAGAGGTCTAATCCGAGTCAATGAATTATGCTACAATAAGCTAAGCGGGCTGCCATCAGATCTGAGGATTGCCTGAATGGATTCATAAATGGTGTTATTTCATGTGTAAAATGAGCCTATTTTCAAAAAAGAGCATTCCTTTAAGTAAAGATAATTTTTCAGGAAGATATATTGTACGTTTACTACTGTAAATGTATACATTTTTATTAGTAATATAACATAGCTAAGAACTTAATTTGCACAACTTTAAAAGCAATTTTTGCAACATTTTTAACCCTCAGATTCCAGATAATAAAATCATTGTATCTCAGACAAATATTGTCCTATAATAACAAACAGACCATTGGAAAGTTTATATTTTTTTCATAGAATGTGTAAATTTCCCTTTCAATTTCACTTGACTGGTTTTGTGGTGCAGGGTTACATTTTTACTTCATGTTATTGCTAATGGGACATGTCATGGTTACTATAGTTTAATCCCTCATGCATAGAATTGATAATTAGATGCACATAGAGTGGCGAAAAAACATTTACTGTAACTTGTTGAACAACTTTGCATGCATTGCTTTGCCTGCATGTCAGGCCATAAGGGGTAAACAGCACTCAGGCAATCTGCTTGTTTATCCAACAGATGTTGTAAATAAATGCAGTCGTAGTCCACTTATATGAGGTATCTGGCATGGAACGGGTAGGTGTGTGCATTAATGCTTGTTTATTTCAAAGAAATTTGCCTTAGTAAGCATTCAGAATATGGGTACACAATTTAACAATGAACAGTAGTTTTTTAAAGGAGCTTTAGATGTTCGTCATAAGATCATAAGTATTTGTTTGCATTTGACCCATGGCGAAAATATCTGCTGCAATATTTGCATAGTGCATATTTTTTGTGTTATCTACAGGTTAGCTGATATGACACAACATTTGTTAAAATAAAGAAAACCTTCTCTGGCAAACCTGGAATACTTCTAGAGAAAATTCATAGTTCAGAAAAGTTAATCAAACTATTTTATTTGAAATGCATGTAATTCGTTGTTAAAGACGGGGCTTAGTGAGGCTCGTCTGTATTCCTGACACAGTGAAACAGAAAGTATTATTGGGAATCATTTAAAAAAAATCTAGTGGTTATGTCACAGACTGGCAAAACCACATTAAGGCACTTTTTATTGTTGTACATTTTACTGTAAACAAATACACTGACAAAGCATTATTTGCTACTTGGAATTCATATTTTCAATTCAGCAAAAAGGGACAACAAAAGCTCAATAAACATTATAATTACAGTAAAATATTTGTTCAATCATAGTGAAATTTCCACAAAAAACAGCGCAAGTGTTACTGTTGTTACTGTGTTACTGAATATGGTATTCTTTATTTTTTTCTTGAGAAACAAACTAATCTGTATTAGAATATTTTTTAACGAATCACATGTAATGAAAGACTGCAGTGAAATTTCTCAAACATGCAGCTTTGAAAGCACAAGAATAAATTACATTTTGTATACTCAATTACGTTATTTCCATTAATAATATTTTACATAATGCTTATTCTATTTTTGATCAAATATGTGCAAACTTGGTGAGTAAAAGAAAGTTATTATAATTTTTTTTTTTATCATTTATGCACAACACATTTGAACATAGAAGTGCCTTTTTAGGTGTGCAGTAGATATAGGTGTCACATGACCAGATGTGTATGTATAGTAAAGCCACATTACTGCGGTTTAGATTTTATGAGCCAAAGGCCTCAATGTGCATCCATTATTGTAATTTGCACTTATTGCTAATCTCTTTATCCCTGTAAGAATGTTAGTGCTGGAGAAGTGTTTTGTGTATTTGGTGGTTAGTAAGGGATTGGTGCTATGAAGCTCTCACAAGAATGCAGCATACAAATCAATTATGGTAGATTTTTTTTCTAAATTAAAGCAATGTTTAAATTTTTCTAATATTAAGTGTGGAACATTTACTTTTACCTAATTAAAGCAGTTTTATAAGATGGCTAGGGGGCTTTTATAAGATGGCAAGAAGTTGCTGGTTCGAGCCTCGGCTGGGTCAGTTGGCGTTTCTGTGTGGAGTTTGCATGTTCTCCCTATGTTGGCGTGGGTTTCCTCCGGGTGCTCCGATTTCCCCCACAAGTCCAAAGACATGCGGTATAGGTGAATTGGGTAGACTAAATTGTCTGTAGTGTATGAGTGTGAATGGGTGTGTATGGATGTTTTCCAGAGATGGGTTGCAGCTGGAAGGGCATCCGCTGCGTAAAACATATGCTGGATAAGTTGGCGGTTCATTCCGCTGTGGCGACCCCAGATTAATAAAGGGACTAAGCCGAAATGGAAATGAATGAATAAGATGGCTAAATTCGAGTTTTTAATTGGTATTCAAACCCTAGCAAGAAAAAAATACTGTAGCAGAAGAAAATGGGTATGTCTGTAGAATTTGTCTATGAAAAACATAGAAAGCTTGTTGTACACTAAGACCGTAAAATGTACCATAATAATGTATTTTTACCTCTGAAATTGCAGACTATTTTTTAGGTTTGTATTTGTAGAATTCTCTTACAGAATTTTGAAGTTGTAATATGTTTTTTATTTTGTATTATTAATAAAACAAATAAAAATAAAGTGTTATTTAAAAAAAAAAAAATGTTGAAACAAAATGTGACCTCTATGCTTGGTCATGCTGCAGCATGTAATGTTGTACTTTCTTAATATCATGTCTTCACATGTCAACCATTTGAGCTGAGCTGTGTGATTTCCCTTGATTGGCACATTGTGATTCTAACAATTGAATTGTTAAATGTTAAAAAGTCATGAAAACACACCACAGTGACGCATCTGGTATATGAATTAATTTGCTTAGCCCTTATGTTGTGGCAGGGTCATTTTGACATATTGGTTTGTTATCATTTTGCACTATACTTACAATTTTAATAAAACCCATTCTGATTTTTGGCCACACAGGGTATAACAACTCTCCCCCCCCAAAAAAAATAAATAAATAATTTTGCACAGAATGACTGGCCTACAAATACAAATCATGTAATGCCATATCAAATAGTGCATTCAATCATCTTGTCAGCTTGTTTACTTCAAATTAGGGCTAGTTTTATATTGTTAGAATGGATTAATTCTAGGCCCAAAAACATACTCGTATTGTTCGAAAGATTGTTAATATCACAGTTGCAAATAATATTTGACAAGTTCTTTTTTCCCTTTCTTTTCTTTTTTTGCTGTTTGAATAACATTAATGCGGACAGCAGCAGGTGTAAATAGGCTTCTTTTACTTTAAAGGTCCAGTGAAGTTAAAATAATGTTATTTAGATGTTAGTCTTCAAGGTACAGTCCGTCCTGTCAAACGCACATCACATGGCAGCAACTACTCCAATACCCACAAAATTGTAAACAAAGAGTCGCTGTCATTCCTGTAGGAGATTCACAAATCAAGACCAAGTTGTGAATTATCTCTAAAGACCAGCGCGATCTGATGAAGCATTATTCAGAGGATGATGTGTAATGTGTAACATGGCCATAAATGAGGTTGGTGTTGTGATCTCTTTCTTTTCAAGTGCGCATACGCATCAGCTCGGGCAACCTGAAAAAAATGCAGATTTAGTTTGATTCGAATGTTTAGAAATGAAACTTATAAGACAGTTGTTGTTTATTTTTGTTAGTGATTCCAATTATGGAATGTTTCCCAGTGATGGGTTGCAGCTGGAAGGGCATCCGCTGCATAAAACATATGCTGGATAAATTGGCGGTTCATTCCGCTGTGGTGACCCCAGATTAATAAAGGGACTAAGCCGAAAAGAAAATGAATGAATGAATGAATTATGGAATGTAATCGTAAGCTTGGCAAATAGTTTTGGTGAATTGGATGTTTCCCCATTCAGACAGAATACCCGAGCATACTGCCTGAGAGGCAATTCAAAGATGGCTGCCGAGTAAAATGACTTGCCTTAAAGGGACTTTGGTTTATCTCTCCCAAAAACAAAACACAATGCAAATCATCGCAAACTGTCATCTGTAGAGTTTTCATTGTTGGATTTGCGCTGTTATATCTGACAGTCATAGGCCATAACCTGTGTATTCTCGTGTTTATTTTTTTACATTTTAAGAGAAGTAAAATTTGCATATGTGGTTTCAACAACAAGAGGCATTTAGACCCGTCCAGTTTCATCTGGAATGCGTCCCAGACCACCTCCTGAAGTGGTTTGAGTGTTCAAATTTATATTCAACTCAAATTTGTTTTGGAGTGCATTTACACCTGCCCATTTCACAAGTGGATCAAAATCAGAATAGGTTTTATTGCCAAGTGTGCTTACACACACACAAGGAATTTGTTTTGGCTACAGAAGCTTCCAGTGTACATAAAGTGACAAGTGACAACATGAAAATAAATATAAAAAAGACGACAAACATTTAACAGAGATGCAATTAATCAAAAAGCTCTGGATGTTGAATTGTATGTACAGATTTGTTATAAATATACAAGTTATTAGATGCTGTGTACAAATACGTAGAGAAAGTATTGCATTGTATATTGTTATAAGGTGCTGTGTACTGTACAAGTGCTAATGACAAAGTATTGCACGTTTATTGCGCAGTAGGGGAATATTTAACTGTTCATGAGGTAGATGGCCTGAGGAAAGAAACTTTTCCTGTGTCTGGCTGTTTTTGTGCTTGGTGCTCTGTAGCGCCGACCAGACGGTAACAGTTCAAACAGGAAGTGTGCTGAGTATGAGGGGTCCAGAGTGATTTTGCAAGCCCTTTTACTCACTCTAGAAGAGTACAGTTCTTGAAGTGTAGGAAGGGTAGTGCCAGTGATTCGCTCAGCAGTCCAGACTATTTGCTGTAGTCTGCGGATGTCGGTTTTGGCAGCTGAGTCGAACCAGACAGGGATTGAAGTGCAGAGGATGGATTGGATGACAGCTGAGTAGAACTGTGCGAGCAGCTCCTGGGGCAGGTTGAACTTCCTCAGCTGACGGAGGAAGTACAGTCTCTGCTGGGCTTTCTTCAAAATAGAGTCTATGTGAATGTCCCACTTCAGATCCTGAGAGTGAGGGGAGTGCAGGGGGGTTTCTCCTAAAGTCCATCATCTCCACCGTTTTGAGCGTGTTCAGCTCCAGGTTATTGTATCTGCACCATAAAGCCAGCCGCTCCACCTCCGGTCGGTATGCAGACTCGTCACCGTTCTGGATGAGGCCGATAACAGTAGTGTCATCCGCAATCTTCAGGAGCTTGATGGAGGGGTATTTTGCAGTGCAGTTGTTGGTGTACAGGGAGAAGAGTAGTGGGGTAAGAACACATCCCTGGGGGGCGCCGGTGCTGATGGTGCGGCTGTCGGATGTGATTTTGCCCATTCTGACTAGCTGTTGTCTATCTGTCAGAAAGCTGGGGATCCATTTACAGATAGAGCTAGGAACAGAGAGCTGGGTCAGTTTGTACTTGAGCAATGATGGGATGATGGTGTTGAAGGCAGAACTGAAGTCCACGAACAGAAGCCTTGCGTAGTTCCCTGGTTTGTCCAGATGTTGTAGGGTATAATGCAGTCCCATGTTGACAGCATCATCCACAGACCGGTTTGCTCTACAGGCAAACTACAGCAAAGGTCCAGTGATGTCCTTCAGATATGCTACCACCAGTCTTTCAAATGACTTCATAGCAGCAGATGTTAAGGCAACAGGTCTGTAGTCATTGAGTCCTGTGATCTTTGGTTTCTTCGGGATTGGGATGAGGGTGAAGTGGTGAAGTCGATGCTGGGGGATGGTGTCTTGTAGTTTGTGATGTCTTTCAGGCCTTTCCACACTGATGCAGGGTCGTTGGCAGGAAACTGGTTTTCCAGCTTTTGGCATAGCTCTTCTTAGCCACACCAATCTCCTTTGTCAGTGTGTTCCTGGCCTGATTGTACAAAACCCTGTCCCCACTCCTGTAGGCATCCTCTTTGGCCTGACGAAGCTGTCTAAGTTTTAAGTCTAAGTCCTGGTAGGGATGCATAACTCCTCACAGAAACTGATGTATGATGTTACAGTCTCTGTGAGCTCGTCCAGGTCGGTGGCAGCAGCTTCAAAAACACTCCAGTCAGTGCATTAAAAACAGGCTTGTAAGTCCAGCTCTGTGTTTTGTTGGTCCATCTCTTAACTGTTCTTAATACTGGCTTAGTAGTTTTAAGTTTTTGCCTGTAAGTTGGTAGAAAATGAACCAGGCAGTGGTCAGAGAGTCCTAGAGCTGCTCTGGCAACAGAGCGATATGCATCCTGTACTGGTTACTGTAATGAACATGAACTGCTTTCAAGCTTAAAAAGAAAATCAAGCACAGCAAAAGCAGTGTTGTTTTGAATAAAAGTTGCTGTTGTTGTTAAAAAGCATATATTTAAATTGATTAGGTAATTGTCGATGGGTAAGAACTCTTGTAGGCCTAATTAAGTATGTTTGTATGATTATTATTATTATTATTATTATTATTATTATTATTATTATTGTATTTTTCATAATATGTTTCATAATATAAAGCTGGTTTGGGTTTTTATTTAAAAAAAAATACAAATTAAGTCCAGCATTTGCGTTGTTTTCTTAAAGTCCACATGAACCGGAAGCTGTGATTTATTCCCCCCCCCCCCCCCCCCCCTTTTTTTTTTTTTTTAGTATTGTGACGCAGGTCATAGAGAAACGGAATATTAAATGAATAAACAGTGGTTGTGTCTTATTTTTTCTGCTGTGAGCTGAATGGGTGTAGTAAAGTAGGCATTTAATTCAGAAAGATCGGGAAAAGGGTTTTAGAAGAGTTAATACAACCTAACAGACTCCTCTTCCTCACCATTTCTGTTTGTTGTCAAAACTGACAGTTGGAGTGGTGTGGTTAAGTATGTTAACTATGCCCAGTACCTCAGACAGACGTAATCTGAGGATTTAACTGAAAAAAAGGAAGTTCATTTTCAGATTTTAATTTTAGATTACAAGGGCAAGCAATTTTTTTTTCTTAATGACGTGCACAGATGAATTGTTCACCACAAAACTGCCAATGTGAGCTTACAAAATCATATGGTTAGTTTTGATTTCATTTGTACTTTAAAGACAACTTCAGACAAGACATTTTTAAACCTATAATCTGTTTTTTAAACTTATTATATGTAATGTAAGAAAATAAGAAAAAAAAACAGTCACCAGTTAAATGTGTTGCAGATCGCATAGTTTTTAAAGATCTAAAGATTTAAATGCCATTTTATAGACTTTATATTTTGTGGAAAGCCAGACCTGCAGAAATGTACACAATGGCAAATTAGAATTTAATTTCACAATTAGATTGCAATATATAGTTTTATGTTCCACAATAAAAAGCCCATTTCCAGATTTCACTTCGGCTGTGTCACTTTTACACTCTGCATATATCGTGTGCCCACTGCATCCCCTCCCACTCGTTTCCATGGTGAGGGTGGCTGAACAGGGTAACCAGCACAGATTACTTGGCAACAGTTTGATAGGAAAACCCAACAATATCCATCTGTTGCCTTTAACATGCCAATCTTCAATGATGCAGAATACTAGACTCTCTGCTTTCAGTCAAAAAGCATGAGTAGACTATGAATAGAGCTGACTATAAGCAGCATAGATGGCCTATTGCTGATAATGCTGTCACTGGGTGAGAATTTAGTTGGTCTTGGTGATTTCTGAGGTGTATGTTCACAGTAACAAAAGAGGATATGAGTCAAGCTTGTTTTTGCCTCATTAGTCACTTATGACTCTTTATGCTTCGGCTGATTTTTAGACGATCCACCCTAGGGCTCCAGATTTCGCTTTTTGCTCAGAAGAAAAGGTTTGCTAATCTGTAGTTAGCCAATAGCGTTTAGATTTTGACATTTAAGGCCCTTTTTTCAAATGTACAATGTGATTGTGCTCTTGAATCAAAACAATATGTCTCTATGGAGCTATTTACATTGGCTGTGATCAATCGTGGCATGACAAAGGTTTAATTTTTGTATGTGTGTGTCACAAAGTTGTTTCACAAAGGCCACGAATATTGTTCTGTTTTGCAAACCAGTGTAAACGCAAATAATTTTTTGCAAGTGTATTCATTTTGGCCCAAAATATGTAAGTCGTAGACCTTTAGCATATGCAGGGTTCTGCATGTGCTCATTCGATCTTGATCTGTCAATCAAGTTATGGAATCATAACTAAACCACTGAGAGAAATGTTTCTGCAGGTGAGACATGAAGCTAAATGTAGAGATTATTCTGACAATATACATTCTCAGTGTGCTTTTCATGCATAGCATTTCTAAAAAATAAAAATCATCCTTTATTACAAACAAATTGCAAGTATTTAGTGCAGTATATTGTCACAGAAATCATTGTGATAAGCAGTGTTGGCATTACAATATTGAGTTACTCCCCCAAAAAGTAACTAGTTACATTACTTAATTACTTTTTATGGAAAGTAATGTTATGTTACTTTTGAGTTACTTTTGAGTTACTTTTTCATACCTGCCTGAGGCTTGATTTTCTTCAGAACTTGCAGGGTATTTTTCTTTTTTTAAATAGAGGAGCTCTGCATTTAATGGCACACTGTATAACTTACGCCTTCATTTACCTTAAAAAAAAAAATTAAAAGAATTTGAAAAATGTTACCTTCTGAGAACTTCCTGACGCTATACATGCCATATATACAGATTAATGAAAGTTGAAAGCAATGTGTTTGCTACTTTTGTATTTTTGACAGTATTATAATTTTTGGAAAATATCACAATATCACGGTATTGTGATTGCTACTCTAAAATATAGTAGTTCTTTTTTTTTTAAATGTCAGGGTAAAAAACAAAATTTTCTCCATTGAACACAATATATTTTATTTTAAGACACATTTAAAATATTTTGTAACAGTAAAAATGTCAGGCAAAATAATTAATTAGTTTCAAAAACACAGATTTCTTTAAAACTTGAAAAGGCATTTTTGGATTTATTTCTTTTCTTTGGATATAAAGTAAGCCGCTGCACTGTTCAGGTCCAGGACATGCTGGCATGTTGATGTGTAAGAGATTACTTTCTTAAATTTTAGCTGAATCATAGGCTGATCAGCTTTTGATGGAGGGTCCTTTTTCTGCTGGAAATATTGTTGTCCTAAAAAACTAAATAAAATTGTTGTAAAAAAAAAAAAAAAAAAAACATGTTAAAAAAATGTACGTATACCGCAGGAATGACATAACAGAATTTTTTTGCGATTTTTAAAACCTTGACGTTTCCAAACTGCGGTAAATCTTGAAACCGTTTATTGTCCCATGTCTACGTTCCACACGATTCCTCCATGTTGTCCCAACACAAATCAATAAAGTTCACTTAATCATTTTTACAAATTGTAGTGGATTGAACATAAAACACTTAAGTTGTGCCAAAAACTTGAACATTGTATTGTTTCAACTCATTTTAAATACCTGGGGAATACCTAATATTTCCACCTGGTGATACTCATCCTGAGGCCTCTAGAGATTATGCAGCACCATTAATGTGATCCAAGGCCTGTGAAGAAATTATGAGATAAGGTATCCATAATCCTGGACCAAGCCATATCCTGAGCTGATGCTGCGGCGGTCATAAAGGAGCAGAGAGCATGAGCCTGATTCCTAAAAGACAACAGTGACAGATGAGTCTTCGCATTGATCCCGTGGGCCAGAATGATCACCCGCCGGTGACCTACTCACACCTGCAGTTCTCCACGATGGACGTCCAGTGTTCTCCAGCCTCCGGCACTTAGACTGCAACTCCGCACAGGAAGTTTGGCCAGAGGAGAAATGGTCGTGCCCAACTAAGCCTGGCTTCTCTCGAGTTTTTTTTTCCTTCACTTTCGCCAATTGGTGAAGTTTGTTCCTCACCACTCGCTTGCTTGGTTTGGGACTTGTGGAGCTGAGCATTGATGGATTTGCTCTTCAGTGTTTGGGCTTCCAGCAGTGAAAATTAAACCACACTGAACTGAACTAAATTGAGCTTTAACTCTGAAAACTGGACTGAGACAGTTTCAATTTACTAGAACTTTTATGTTAAGCTGCTTTGACACAATCTTCATTGTAAAAGCGCTATATAAATTAACATGAATTGAATAGAATTGAAATAAATAGTTTGAACAAGCAGCAAAATAATTGGTTTTGAGTGTACTAAGGTTAGTTTATGAATGCCATGCATTTGAAAGTGTTGATACTCACTCTTGCTTTTGTCAGCTGTTAGATGTGCTCATTGTTTGCTGTGTCAGCTACTTTGTAACCCATGCTCATTGACCTCTTCAATTTCATGTTTACTGACACTAACCATATCCTCGTCACACTGTTTTAGTGTGGGTCAAGACAAATAGACAGCACTAGGGGTGTGTGGGGGGTAAAGACAGTAATTGAGAATGCAGTAAGGAATGTTGTTAGATGACTCAACCACCCACTGCACTCCATTTCAGCTGCATTTGTTGTCCTGCAGGCAAGGTCTGTCTTGGGTAAATAAATGCCTACAGTTAACGTAGGCTTAGGGCTGTGCAGTTCTGAGGGATAGTTAACCCAAAAAAAGGGGCATCATTTACTCATTCCATGTTCTTTAAAATTGGTTTGACAATTTCATCTCTGGGACACAAAGGAAAACCTTGTGTAATGTACTGGTTACTGCAATGAACATCAACTGCTTTCAAGATGAAAAAAGAAAACAAAGCACAGCTAAGGCAGTTCAATTCAATTGTGTTGAATTGATTATGTAATTGTCTGTGCGCGAGAACTTGTAGGCCTAATTAAATATGTTTGTGTGATTATTATTATTATTATTATTATTGTATTTTTCATAATATGTTTCATAATATGATAATATAAAGCTGGTTTGGGTTTTTACCTAGATAATAGAGCTGCACGATATTGGAAAAATCTGATATTGCGATATTTTATTTTTCTGTGATAAATATTGCGATATGAATACAGTTTCACAAGATAGTCTAACTGTATTCAGGTACAGAAGTTGAATAATCACAATGCAAAAAATGCTTTTCTTTGCTTTGTCTCGTTTCTAGTCTAAATATCAAAATAAAAATCCTAGAGCAAGTAAAAATATTGTTTTGTTTTCCCCTTAAATCAAATAAATAAGAAATAAATCAACTTTAGAAAGTGTTTCCTTAAAAAGCTAAATTATCTGTCAGTGGGGTAAGTCAAATAATCTTATTTTCACTTTTTAATGTAGATATTTGGACAAGACACAAATTCTTCTTTTTTTGCATAAATCATACAAATTCAGTAAAAATACAGTAATTAAATACAATTCTGTAGCTTCTGGTCAACTAAAATTCAGACTCAACATTGCATATCTTGCAATGTGACTATTAAAGATACGTACATTGAGATCAATGCTGAAACAATATATTGTGCAGTCCTACTAGGTGTGTTAGTGTTTTGTTTGAGCAAAAACTTTATCAGCAAAAAAAGTTATCAGGCTCAAGAAGTTCGGTTTTCAAGTTGATTGATTTGCACTGATATTAGGGATGCACCGATCTGATAATCAAATCAAATTTTGGCTTCGATTTTGGCAGCCAGATGGGCTGATCCAAATCTGATAATGCATGTGTTTTATGTGGAATCAAACAAAAGCCATGAAGACATTGTAAGGCACTATGCACTATAATCCAAGTTCTGATGCCATTGGATGGTTTAATGTCAACTACAGATGAATATTTAAGTTCATGATAGTGCTTCCTCCACTGTGCCTGTCAATCATTCTTCATTCATTTACAATTCAAACTGCGTTTCACCATTCAATTATGATGGTTAACATGACAAAACTTTCTAAATCTTTATAAATTTTACATTTTGCTCTATGCTAGATAGCAACACTGGAGTATAAAGCATTATTAACTGCTCTTCTTGCAGAAAGTAACTGACAGTATAAGAAAAGGCTCAATAACATGTTGCACAGATTCACAAGACATTGATATCTTTGATATCTTCCCTTTGTGCTGCTAAGTTTTGGAAGTGGGAGCAGATACTTGAGAGAGTTGCACGCCGTGTTTCATATGATGCTGCAGTTCTTCACAGACGCAATGTGTGCTGCTCTGTATTGAACATTTGTAATAAAAATACTTTTTGGGGTTGTCAAAATTGTTTCTTCGATGCACCACGATGCAGACAATTCGGTATCGGTTCGGTAATAGATCCTAACCAGTTATTACGTACTGACGTCATTTATCTCATATGCCCTATATTGCAATAGCTTACTAGGGCAAGGGAGGCAACCGTGAGTAATTAAAACACCCCAACTACTTTAAAAACAAAGGAACTCTGCACAATTCACTATGTGTGTGTTTGCTGGACAGTCTTTCACTGACACCGAATTTACAGCAGAACCCAGGAGCCCCTATTTCACTGCTATGTAGAAAATGAAAGCGGTAAACTCAATTTCTGCCCCTCTCTCTCTCTCTCTCTCTCTCTCTC
>CAIGQW010055747.1:6175246-6194121 GCA_903798125.1 Danio choprae | reverse complement strand
CTCTCTCTCTCTCTCTCTCTCTCACACACACTCTCTCTCTCACACTCTCTCTCTCTCTCTCTCTCTCTTTCTTTTTCTCTTTCTCTTTTTCTCTTTCTCTTTCTCTTTCTCTCTCTCTCTCTCTCTCTCTCTCTCTCTCTCTCTCTCTCTCTCTCTCTCTCTCTCTCTCTCTCTCTCTCTCTCTCTCTCTCTCTCTCTCTCTCTGTCTGTCTCGTGAGGTAAGAACTCCCTCGACAACTCTCAAAAAGCAAGCGGGAAAATATTTACATGTGTTTATTTGCTATAAATGCTAATGTTGTTCTGTGCCTGTACTTGAGTTTTGTTTGAAACATTCAAAAGGAGTGTTTTGAATCAGGTCAGATTAAAGGTACAGTTCATATGTCTTACTGTATTAAAGAACAAAATTGTATTACAAATAATATATTTATACATTTTAATACAAGAAGTGTTGTGCTGTGAGGGGAAAATATAAAATTGTGTATGGAAAGCATCGTCAATGCACGGTGATGCACCAAGATATGGTATTGAACCGAATCGACGGCGTGATAATTGTAACCGAAATGAACCGTGAGACAAGTGTAGGTTCACACCTCTAATACTTTTCACATAAGTATATTAAATATGTATCTTGTGTTGACCTATCTTCTAACATTTGTTGTTGTATTAGAAAAGAATCATTTTCTCTATTAATTTCATAGTATACATATACATGTAAGACCCATATTTTGAAAGATTATAATTTTTTGCTCAGTATATTGTAGGAATTAATAATTTATACTGAATAAAGCTCAATTTTAGTACTTTTAAGGCTAACTGAACTACAGTTCAATAAGTGTAGACTCCATGTTTACACAACTACTGTAGTGCTCAGTACATAAAAAATAGCTACATTATTTTTACTGTGATACAAATATACTAACAAGCCAACCATATTTAGATCAAACTGATTTAGGTTGCAACTTTGGATGACTAGCTCTGGTTTCCCCCACAGTCCAAAGACATGCGCTTTAAGTGAATTGGATGAACTAAATTGACCATATGAGTGTGTGTGAATGTGAGAGTATATGGGTGTTTCCCAGTACTAGGTTGCGGCTGGAAGGGCTTTCGCTGTGTAAAACATATACTGGAATAGTTGGTGGTTCATTCTGCTGTGGGGGCCGCTGATAAATAAGGGACTAAGCCGACGGAAAATGAATGAATGTTTACTTTGTTATCCATATAGGCCTGTGACCATAGTTAATATATCAACTTATTGCGTGATAAATGAAAATAAGTACAATCTTTTTTGTGCTATGATATATTGCAACAGATATTTTATAATGACAAATAATGCTTATATAAATGTTTGCATAAAATTGATGCCACCAGTGTTTTAGTGAAACTTTCAACATTTCATCCACCAAGCCGCCAACATAGGTGTCAACCAATCAGCTCGATTTATGCAAATACTAGTGCAGACACTAGCCAATCATGTTCGTGCGACACCAGAGAATAGTGGTTTGTCAACACCATCAATTACAGTTGGTAATAATCACCCAGTGCTTTATGATCAATCTTTATACACTACTACTTCTGTGCCTTTTTGTGTCGCGGTCCAAGCTTGATGTGATTGGTTGTCGCAACAATCAACCAATTTCGCTATTAACCGCACTTTCGTTTGTCACAGGTAATTAATCGTAAAGGCTTCTCAACACCGCTATTCTGCACAGAACAAAACTGCTGCAACTAAACAAAGTTATGCCAACTGTGCGCTTGTTTAAATTTCCGAGTTTGTACTGTAAACCTAGGCTAATATGTATGCACACTGGGTTAAATATGGCTTAGGCTATTAACTAAGGCCCTTCACATATCACGTCTTATGCGTGCACAAGTTCGTTATTTCCAATGCATGCAGCGTGACGCACTTGCACTTTCCAGGCACACCTAGTTGAAGCTTTTCAGAATACCGCGATTGCACTGCGAGTCACATGACAAGAACTGATCGATCCGCTTTGGTAATATAGTTGATTTGGTAATATAGTTGATCAAAAGTGCCTTTCAGACAGAGGTTCAGCAGCCTTTGACTACTTTTTTTTAAAAGAGGAAATACTTGGCTAATATGTAGCTTAGATTTGCATTAATTTCCCAGTGATGGGTTGCAGCTGGAAGGGCATCCGCTGCGTAAATCATATGCTGGATAAGTTGGCGGTTCATTCTGCTGTGGCGACGCCCTTCCAGCCGCAACCCATCACTGGGAAACATCCATACACACTCATTCACACACATACACTACGGCCAATTTAGCTTACCCAATTCACCTATACCACATGTCTTTGGACTTGTGGGGGAAACCGGAGCACCCGGAGGAAACCCACGCGAACACGGGGAGAACATGCAAACTCCACACAGAAATGCCACCTGGCCCAACCGAGGCTCGAACCAGCGACCTTCTTGCTGTGAGGCGATTGTGCTACCCACAGCGCCACCGCGTCGCCCTAAACAAATACTATTTATTTTCAGTGTAAAAAAATGTTTCACTTATTTTTAAATCCAAAGAGAATTATTATTTTGTGCTGTATTATTTGGTTATTAAGCAGCAATAAAAAACGTTAAAATATAAGGAGTTTTCATGTGATTTTTCTAAACTAACAGTGTTTTGAAATTAATGAATGCATAATAATTGTGATAACTGTGAAACCATGATTATTCCTCAGACTATAATCGCACAACTAAAATCTATAATGCTTGCATCCCTCTATGACAATCCCGTCAGTGTGAAGCTTCAGACATGCCCTCCGTCAAGCATTAACACTGATGCCCCATGTGAATGGAGCACACAGAACGATTCTAAACATGTTGGTGTCCCTTTCTTGCAATCTGTCCACAAGAACAAAATGCTATGGTAACTTATAGTAAATACATATTACTTGTTTTGTTTTGTTCTAATTCTTGATACGGTACGTTTTTGTTAACCCTTTCCTGTGTGAGTTTTAAATACTCTAGCTGACCCTCCTGCGTGAGGTTTTTTTTTTTTTTTTTTTTTTTTTTTTTTTTTTTTTCCTTTGTGATTTTTCAGGTTTTTTATTTTTAATAAATTTGCTACAATTTTCAGCGCTATGAATACTTTCCGGATGCACTGTATATGATGGGTAATGGGCGATGCCATTGTTGCTAGAAGGGATACAGCTGCGATCGGAAGTTAACGAGAAGTATTTATTATTTATTAAATTATGCATTAATTGTATTTTATTAGTGTTTACCCCACCTCAACCCCAAACCCAACCATCACGTTAATGTAAAAATATTATTTGTTGTACAGTGTCACAAAAATAATGCTATATTGACGTGAGTATCCTCAGCTGTGTCCATCTAGACTTCACCCTCTCCTGGATACTTCTCGTTAACTTCCCATCGCAGCTGTATCCCTTTTAGCAACAACCACAGGAGAGATCCGAGCTGCTGGATTTACGTCATGTTTATTCATAATTTTCTTCCAAAATACATGAAGGTAAGCAACTGTTTATCTGGGAGAGGAATAGAGAAAATATTCTAGTAACATAAACATTGTGTATCTTACATGAACAAAGAACTTTGTCCGGTTATATTGAAAAACTAATTAATATTGCCGTTCCCATAGACATCCGCGTGTATTTTACAAACTTGCAGTTATGTGTATTTGAATGTTTGAAACCTAAAATAAATGTTATTTGTTTGAAAGCACAGTTAAATTGTTATTTAACTGCGCACCTCTCTGTGCCTCAACGTTCTCCATCACATTTGAATTTTAGCAGTTGATGACATGCGCTCTGAACGTTCTAATCACACCGGTGTGATCGTACGCTTCAGGGACCAGCCAAGGCTGATCACACCGGCGTGATCATACGTGTGAAAGGGTTAATAAAAAAATGTTATATGATACAGTATGTCTACAATTCATTGCTGTTGTTACTAAAATACTACCTTAATAGTTGTACTTGTATATCATTGTTTAATCTGTTCTATTAAGTGAAATCTCAGTGGAAGAACCTATTGGGTTAGGGTTGTCAGTGGTGTCTCTGTGCAGCAACTAGCATGTCACAAGAGTGCATTCTTAACTACTACCAGGCTGTATAAATAAAGAAGCCTAAATTTAGCTTGAAGTTGTCAATTAATTTGCATCAGTTGACTAAAGGCAAAATACAAAGAAAACATTACTTTGGCATTTCTGTGCAAATTTATGGTTGTATTATAATAATAAAGAAATTGAAACATTGGATTAAACTTGTTAATTTGTAATATTAAGAATTTAATATAGTATTTTATTGTAAAACATTCTCCAAGAATTAGTTTTATTTATTCCTCGAGGTTGTAAGGCTGCCTGCGAAGTATAGTAATAGTGATTCCTGCTGTAGCAAACACCACCGATAATTATATCATCACATGGAACTTTTTATGCTAATAAATTGCCTCCTGCTGCACTCACTCAGAACCATTTACACTGTGATTCTTATGTAAATGAGTCCATTTCCAGAGTGATTAGCTTCACTCTTTCAAATAAAAGGCTTCATGATTCCCATCCTCTCCCAGAGCTCTAGCTCCTCACAGCAAGGTTTCCGAGCTGTTTCCTTGGTGACGTTCCAAGTCTGATATTCCGTGTTTCCGAGTTCAGAATTCTCATTAGACCTTCAGGGTGTCAGAATCTCAGCAGCTGCCATAGTAACGCAGCATTCCCAAGTAATGATAATTATAAAGTCATCCACCAGAATGAGCTTATGCAATAATGGAGATGATTCAGTCAGTATGCAGGAATAACACTGAGACTTCATATAAGATGATTTTTCTACTTTTTATTCTTATTTTAGGTATAGGAATGCACAATATATCGTTTTACCATCAATCTCAAAATGTGCGTATCCACTAGACATATGGCGATATTCAATAATTCAATATATCATGATCGTGAACATGCACAATATTGCTATTGTGGGCATTTTCACATGTTATTTTTGCCTACTACATGCTGAAATATTAATTGAAAATTATGTGACTAATAAAATGGCCATTGTACATTAGAACTGTGCACTCCAGTAGTTAACATTAGTTAATTTAACTAAACTCACAATGAAATCTACAAAAGCTTTTGTTAATCTTAAGTGATGTTAATGCCTAAGAACACATTAAAATGGTAGACGCAATATGATTACAAGTTTTAATCCTTTCATTAAATGGAGTTAATAAAACTCAGTTGTGTTTCCCAGTGATGGGTTGCAGCTGGAAGGGCATCCGCTGCGTAAAACATATGCTGGATAAGTTGGTGGTTCATTCTGCTGTGGCAACCCCAGATTAATAAAGGGAGTAAGCCGAAAAGAAAATCAATGAATGAAAACTCAGTTTGATTTTTTTTTTCAACTACAGGGCTGTAGAGTGCGACCAATTTGGTTGCACGTGCGACCTAACTTCTTAATGGTGCGACAAAAAAAAAATCTGAAGTTGCACTAGTGCGACCAGCTATTCGAGGGGAAAAATTAAATGAATTCTTGGTTCAATAGTCAAAAATAAAAATATTTCGATAAGTATCATTATTGGAGTATTTATAATGATATCTTGCTTTTGGTTGTATCAATACCGGCTTTGCACTCTCACGTGCGCTCTCTCTCATCAGCAGCAGTTGACATGCGCTGCATAAGGACACTACACACTACACAGCCCCATCTCCTTGGTATCCAGTGGCAAGATGACAAGTACTGAACCCCCCGCGAACAGTTTCATTTGTTGCCGATTTGCGTGTTGTTCTTTTTTTTTTTTTTTTTAAATGTCTTTT
Organism: Danio choprae; assembly: GCA_903798125.1. Taxonomy (NCBI): domain Eukaryota; kingdom Metazoa; phylum Chordata; class Actinopteri; order Cypriniformes; family Danionidae; genus Danio; species Danio choprae. The sequence continues at coordinate 6,188,342 of CAIGQW010055747.1, read as the reverse complement.
ATTTTTAAAATCTCTCAAGTTAATATAGGCTAGGGTTACATAATCTAGTATGCAGTAGGCTATTGACCAACACCACCCTGTATAAAGTTTACCCCTAGGCTATAGGCCTACAGCTCTGGTGTGTTATGAATTGCATGTTTTAAATGACAGTGAGACATGCTACATTTAGTTTTTATTGTAAAATATACATTATAACCCATTGCAACACATTCATTCATTCATTCATTCATTCATTTTCTTTTCGGCTTAGTCCCTTTATTAATCTGGGGTCGCCACAGCGGAATGAACCGCCAACTTATCCAGCATATGTTTTACGCAGCGGATGCCCTTCCAGCTGCAACCCATCTCTGGGAAACATCCACACACACTCATTCACACACAGACACTACGGACAATTTAGCCTACCCAATTCACCTGTACGGCATGTCTTTGGACTTGTGGGGGAAACCCACGCCAACACGGGGAGAACATGCAAACTCCACACAGAAATGCCAACTGACCCAACCGAGGCTCGAACCAGCGACCTTCTTGCTGTGAGGCGAACGTGCTACCCACTGCGCCACCGTGAGGCCCATTCATTCATTCATTTATTCCTTTTCTTTTCGGTTTAGTCCCTTTATTAATCTGGGGTCACCACAGCGAACCACCACCGAATTAACCGCCAACTTATCCAGCATATGTTTTACGCAGCGGATGCTCTTCCAGCTGCAACCAATCACATGCAAACTCCACACAGAAATGCCATAAATATAGTAAATAAATAACTATAAATCAGTTATAACATAAAAACCTACTTTATCATTTATCATTTGCATATGCTTAAGGCTTGTGACTGTGTTAATATTTCAAATGAGTTTTAAACATTCGGGAACGTGGAGTGATAGAATTATTAGAACAATTATCCATTAGGGTGTGCATTATTTTCAAGTATTCCACTGATGCTATGGTTGGGTACTACACATAAGGACACTTTTTATTTCAAAGCATTTGTCATGTTTTAGTTATCAGACTGCTTTTGTGTGTAGGACTAGTTACTTATTCATCTCATACAAAGCCTTTTATTTGTTGTATTTTTAGATACATTTTTTTACAGTTGTAGGTTGAGAATTAACTGAAATCATTTGGTGTAGCAATATGGAACTGCAGCACAGTCAAGACATGCCTGGAGCTACTTTTAACTGTGTGGGTTCTGAAAATAATTGCACACCTTGGAATTAGGGCTGCACGATATTGGAAACAAAACTTTGCAATATTTAAATTTTTTGCAATTTTATATGGCGATGTTTCACCAACTAACTTGAATAGCTCTATTATTAAGTAATTAATACATTTATATTGAATGGGGAGATTTTGTAGAGGAGTGCATCTGCAGAAAATAGAATTACCAGCATAGATAAATACAGAGCAACGGCATGAATGAAGGAGTCTAACAGTATTCAGGTACAGAAAAAAAATAATCAAGCGAACAATGAAGTTGTATAGTCTTCATTATATACATTATTAAGTAAAATAATTTTTTGTTAAAGCTACAAAATGCAATAATTCATTGTGCCCAAATGCTTTAAACTCATTTTAAATGCTTACACAGTCACAGGCCATTTTACGTTTTATTTTTTTGTTAAACTGAAATGACTCCACAATTGTACCTGATCAACTAACTCAACATTACAGATCCTGCGATGTAAATATTGCGCATTCACACATTGCAATATCGATGCTAAAACGATATATTGTGCAGCCCTACTTGGAATGTTCATCAGCCAATCAGAATCAAGCACTCAACAGCCCTGTAGTGTAATCATAGTTTAATTATTTATAGGATGAAGGTAATACAGTGTTACTTTACATTTGATGATTTCAGTATCTGAATGCTGTTTGACTGCCTGGAAAACCATTAGGCACTGTTTATTTGAATTGCACCATGCTCTATTCTATTGATCTATGTTTGTAAAATGTTATATTATATTTCACCTCAATCTTTATAAAACAATACATTCTGTCTTCATGTATCTATTTAAGTCTTTAACTGGAGAAACTGCATTTATATCATAATATTGTAGAAAAACCAAACATCGCAATGGCAGTATGTTTCAATATTTGCCTATATTGTCATACAGTATTAATTTAAGGTGATTAAATTAATAGTGTGTTGTCTTCTAGGTGGTATCGTTAAGCTTTAATGTGAATCGATATGAAAGAAAAGGTTGATGTCTATATTGCATTACAAAAAAATTACTAAGTTAATAGAAGATAAATTCCATGCTACATGCAACATAACACGTAGTCTGTGTGTTTGGCTTCCTAATACTGTATGTGTGTGCATGTAATGCTGTCAACATTCCAGAGAAAATGTGATCCATGCACAGCTCACTAAGCATTATCTGCATTATGCCTCTGGCAGTTCATTGAATGATTTTCAGTCTAATGTGAGCAAAGCGCAGCTAAAGTTGTCCAGTAGAGACCAGCATGCTTTCACAACATCGACACAATGGGCAGCTGATGGTCAGATTGGACTCCAGCATTTCCCACTGTTCTGCTAATTGCAGTGATTGCAGCTCTGGACTTTGCTGCTGTTCTACATCAATTGTGTGATCAGATAAAGGATAATATTTTGATTGTGCAGAATGCCAGGTTTATCTGTTACAATGTAAAGGCCTAGTGAACACCAACAGGCTTTTTAAACTCTAACCCCAAATCATCCTTTGAGTTTTATTCACAATGCATTAACTGGATTGCTTACAATGCCAAACATCTTTTTTCCCCCTTTTTATGATTCTAAAATGGTCCTGGATCTAAAAGCCTGGGTAAATTTGTATGCCGAAGCATACATTTAGTAGACAATTTCCTCGCCTCTTAGTATGGAAGCATGAAGCCAAGGTTAATGTTTAACATCCTTAATGTGTTTTTGTTAGGCTAGAGTATGTTTCCAACAAAATGGACCCATAAAACCAGCATGCCCAATGTGCCAAGTTGCCAACTTAGCATTTTTTGTTAAAAAAGATAAAATCTATCAGATAAACATCTCATACTTTCCCACATAATGATTTTGGAGCACTTTTGCTAGGGCCTCACTGCACCCTGTCTTGCTTTGTTCAGCTTTGCCAGCCCAGTCCAGCTGAAATAGTATTTTCTTCATTGGTAGTATTTGTTGGTTTCATTATTATTTAAGTAAATTCTTCACCATTTATCAACACAAAAAAGTTTATCTATGCACTTACCTTTTAAAATGAGTGTACATTCACATGCGTGCCTCAGGTTCTTGTATTATGTTGTTGTTGTTTTGGTTGCCAAGCTCTCATACATGCTTATAGACTGAATACATAATGAGTATGATGTCAACATTTTCATTATTTTATTTTATTTTTTTTTAGATAAAAAGGATATATTCAATTCAATTCAATTCAAGTTTATTTATATAGCGCTTTTTACAATATAGATTGTGTCAAAGCAGCTTAACAAGTTCAAGTAAAGTCCAGGTTTTAGAGTTTAGTTCAGTTCAGTGTGGCTTAAGTTTCACTGCTGAAAGTTCAAACACTGAAGAGCAAATCCACCGAAGCGCAGCTCCACAAGTCCCGATCCGAGCAGGCCAGTGGCAACAGTAGCGAGGAAAAAACTTCACCAGTTGTATATCAACTTCATATATATATATATATATTTTTTAAGTTGCACTATGATACCTGTAAAAATGAAATAAATTATTTCCAGACCCCCAAAATGCTGTTATTGCTTAAATAAAAAGCCAAAATGTTGTCCCTTTTTGACTGAAAATGAAGTGAAAATTTTATTTTTCATTAATTTTCCTTCAGCTTAGTTCCTTTATTCATCAGGGGTGGCCACAGTGGAATGAACTGCCAACTTATCCAGCATATATTTTATGCCCTTCCAGCTGCAACCCTGTACTGGGAATCATCCATACACTCTCATTTACACACATACACTGCGGCAAATTTAGTTTATTCAACTTACCTATACCGCAAGTCTTTGGACTGTGGGGGAAACCGGAGCACCCGGAGGAAACCCATGTGAACACGCGAGAACATGCAAACTCCACACAGAAATGCCAACTGGCCCAGCCAGGACTCGAACCAGCGACCTTCTTGCTGTGAGGCGACAGTGCTAACCACTGCGCCACAGTGTCGTTGTTTTAATTGTAACCTATAGTTTGTTTTATTTATTTTCTTATTTATAAGTCATTCAAATGATTATAAATTGCATTTTAAATCAAAATACTTCTCCCCTAAACCGCACAGCTTAGTTTCTTTAGCAGTGCCGATTGGGCTGAGAATTAACTATTATTTTAAGCAGGGTTGAATAAAGGATTTGAAATACTGAATTGGCCCAACAGTTTTCTGTCGTTTCTCTTTAGTCTCTAGACCAAATCTAAAGCTTTCAGATAAAAACTTTGCCATTCAAGAGCCATTCTTTCCTCAGATATCCATCTTTCCGTCTGCACATGATAGAATCGTGTTATATCCATAAATGATGGTTTGTTATATAAAGCATCACAGCAATGCTATTTAGTCTGAGACTGTATCTTATTTACACTTGATTCCATTTCATTAAAGCAAGATGACTATATCCTCCCAACCCACTGAACCAATGTGCAGTCGTGTCATACAGCACAGATGGTTAGTCACACTTTTCATGGCTGTTATTTTTTTTTCCTTTGTAGATTTTAGAGTTGCATTTTGCATGTTGGATTTATATATTGAGAAGTTGTATTCATTCATGCAAATGTTAGATTTGACTAGATAGATAAAACTGTCAGGTTGATTGTGAAATAAGCAAATGGCTATTATTATTATTTATTTATTTTTTGTTAAAATCAGCTGGAAACAAACCGCGTTGGTCACCAACTATCATCTACTTACCACAGATGTAAGGGCTGAAATGAAGTCACTTTTCATAGAAACGTGACACTTGTTCAAGCAGAGTTTGAATCCCTTTGTTGTCTGCCCTTCTGGCATAAATCTGTCAAGCTAAGTGTATTTTACAGAGTAACATTACACACAGTCAGGAATTTTCTGGTTTCTAGTTTGTCAACCTATTTTTTTAGAGACTCATGAGTCTTTTTCTGTGGTGTTTGCTTTTCACACTGCTTAGAATATGTGGAAAGTTTGATTCAGGTTTAAAAGGATGGTTAACCCAATGTAAAATTCTGTCATCGATTTCTCACAAATGAAAGTACTGTAAATTAATGATCAGTGAAAGCTGAGACAATTCTGGCCGTAAAACATCACCAATAAACATCTTTTCATTAAAGGGGACCTGTTATTCCCCTGTTTACAAGGTGTAAAATAAGTCTCTGATGTCCCTAGAGTGTGTATGTGTAGTTTTAACTCAAAACAACACGCGCATAATGTTCTATAACTCTTTGAAACTGCCCCCATTAGGCTTTGAGGACTGTCACTTTAAATTCAAATGAGATTGTGCTCCCAGCTCTCTTTTAAAAGACAAATACATATGTGTCAGCATAGTGGCAGATTCAAAAACAAGACTGATGTCCTATGCTAATGAGGAAGAGATCATCACTAATGGGCGGGCCTTTTCCCCTCTGATGACATGTACAAAGGGAGAATGTCAATCAAAGTGTTTCTGCAGATTATATAAAATACAATAAATACATTTTTACCATTAGAAGCTGGTTCTATTCACAGACTGTTGCCGCACAACTGTGTTTAAGCCCCTTATAAAAGTGATTTTTGCATAATAGGTCCCTTTTAGGACAAAATAATCCATATTTACCAGTTTAATACAACCCTGCTGAGGAGCGGTCCTTTATTAAATAAGCAAATATATTTTAGCCACATAAACTGTGATCAGCACACCGACATAGACAGCAAAAGGGAACTAAAACTTAGAGTCTCTACTTTACTTTTAAGGTGTCTATGATCTTTTTTGTTCATAGTGTCAATGTCAGCATTTTATTTTATTTGATTGATTGATTTATTTTGCCTGTGCTATATAATGTGTAACACCGTGTCCTAACTACACAAGATTCCAGCAACAAGCAATGTAACACTAAATGCAGCGACACGACAGAAATATTTAAATACCAGCCATTAATTTCAATACCAGCCACTGGCCTCCCAACGAAATGGTAAGGGTTATATAATCTAATTAATACAAATTTAACCTATTTAACATTATTAAAAGTACATGGGTTGAGTGACTGGTGTTGTTGGTTTGCACGTAGTCACAGTTCTAAATTTCACTTTCAAACTAGTTGCTAGTTATTTAATTTTCAAGATCAGAGGCGAACTATCTACTGCTGCCTTCAGTATGACAATAAATACCTCATAAAATGGTGTTCAAACTCATATTGGTAACAATTATCTCTGAATTGATCTGTAGTTGAGGAGATAATTGCCATAGTATTATAAAATAGAAACTTTTGCTCATCACTGTAGCAAATGGTTAGGATAAAAACTAGTTTTAACATGGAAAAGATACCTTTTATCCCACCGCATGTGCAGTTAGGACACGGTATATGGACACGTTCAAATTTCTTTTTTCTGTATTTTATGATGAATGAGAGTAAACAATACTTTTGGGGTGAACTAACAATTAGCACACTTGAATATGACATGGGGTGTGTGGTTTTGATTTATTCAGAATTGGTTGACTTACTACCTTACTAAACTTAAACCAAAATCTAAATTTTATATTGCATTGCGTTTTAATTTCAGTGTGATCGATATTAAAAGTGATTATTTAACTTTAACTAGATAAACAATTTCTTAGACCCTCGCTATCCTCAGAGGTGGTTATAAGCAATGCAAACGTTATGTGCAACAGAAAACACAAAAAATGCAAGAGTCTAACAACCCTATAATTTTTTAATAAACATTTATTCATTTGTTTAATTTCAACAATAACCTCACCTAATGAGAAGTCCATTCTTGGCTTAATTTTGGAGACGGCCACTCTGAGATCATCCTCCATGTTCAGTCTTGACCTGTATTTATTATTTTTTAATGTACATGATTGCTGAAAAAGTGTCAAAGTTTTACATGGTGCTGTAAAATGGATCTGCTTCAAGTGACGCTGTTGTTGTGTTATTAATCTATAATAATCACTACAGGGGTCGCAAATCAAGATTTTTTTTTACATTTATTTACATGTTGTTTTTAAAGTAACTACTAACTACTGTTTTATTTTTTGTTAGTTATGGGTAAAATATGGTAATTTTCCATATTTTATTAATTTTTTTCCATATATTTAATATTCCATATATTTCTTCCATAATTTTTTGTTAGTTATGGATAAAATATCGTAATGTTTGGTAAATTATGGTAATGGTAAAATTGTGGGACAGTGAGGTTTATAGATCCTCAATAATGTGTGATTTATTTATTTATTCATTCATTCATTCATTTTCATTTCGGCTTAGTCCCTTTATTAATCTGGGGTCGCCACAGCGGAATGAACCGCCAACTTATCCAGCATATGTTTTACGCAGCGGATGCCCTTCCAGCTGCAACCCATCTCTGGGAAACATCCACACACACCCATTCACACTCATACACTACGGACAATTTAGCTTACCCAATTCACCTGTACTGCATGTCTTTGGACTTGTGGGGGAAACCGGAGCACCCGGAGGAAACCCACGCCAACACAGGGAGAACATGCAAACTCCACACAGAAACGCCAACTGGCGAGGCTCGAACCAGCGACCAGCGACCTTCTTGCTGTGAGGCGAACGTGCTACCCACTGCGCCACTGTGAGGCTTATTTATTTATTTATTTATTTATTTTATATTTTTCCTACCTTTGCAAAAATAATTTGTTTGATTGTTTACAAAATGAATAACAGTAACCTAATTACAAAAATCATGATTTGCTGCATAATTCATTTTCATAGCACAAACTATGCGGGACATGTTACACAGGGTTGCTTATTAGGATTAGGGGGTTGTAATCTAAAAACACTAAATGTGTTATGCTGACACGAGGTGAGGATGAGGCCAGCAAGCACAATAGAAAGCTGAAGTCTGTCGTGAATAGGAGGAAGTGTTGCACAAGAGGAAGTGGCCAGAGCACCTCCCAGCGCTTTACCACCAGGGCAGATTAACCGCTAAAGGCATTAAATGAAGAGGGGGGGCAAAGTCATCTTGAAAATAAAGAAATTGATGATCTAGTAGACCTACACAAGCACATCACTTGAGCCTATCTGCAGGGGTCTGTTTTGTTGCAGTTAGATGAGGGGTTGATATATTGCAGCCGTTTAACCAAAGCTGCACACAGTAGTTCTTTTGAGGACTTTAATACAAGATTTGTGGTAAAGAATGATTCTTCATATTAGTCTGCAGTGTGGTACAACGGTCCGCATGAAATTGAAGGAAATTTGAAGCAAGTTTAAATTAAGGAAGTGAACGATATGATATGTCTGTGAGAATTCAATAGCCTGAAGGTTTAAGTCTTGGAGAGCAAGACAGTAAAAGACTCATTTTAGAGGAATTGAAATGGGGAAATGCTAAAAGCACATGCGGTCAGTGATATCACAAGTCTATTTTATTGCTTATTTTTAGCAGAGATAATAAAAACTGCTTTTCTCTTGTCTTTTTGCAGACTGTTAGTATTTCTGTTGGATTGCGACCTTGGAGAGTGCCTGGGTAGGCCTCCCTTCTGTCACCTCCTCTGCTTTTCTGCTGGTAAGCATATCTACATGCATTCCCATCTCTATTACCGTTTGTCAAGCATTGTGTATTTACCCATTTGGGTAACACTTTGCTTGAAGGGGGTGTCCATAAGATAAAACTTTATAATCATGAAAACTTTATAATCATGACAAAACACATATCATGAATGTGAATGAGATGTTATGTATGCTTATGACAACTGATATTAAGTGCCATTTGCTCAGTTATGACATTTTAAATGCAAAGATGGCATTGTTTATTATGACAAATTAAACTTTTATGACATATACAAATACATCACAACCTGTTTTTGTCTTTATCGTAACAAGTTGACATTACCAAGACAGCTAAACTTGATGATTGTCATGAGGCCATTATAATGTTGTCATTTTTATTGGAACAAACTGTATTTGTCCTTAAAAAAGTCTCATTAAAAGTGTGATTACTCTGTCAAATAATTTTTAAGAGTGTCATTTATATTTGACGACATTTTTCTACCATTTTAGTTGAGGCAAAAAAAATAATAATGACGCCGTTATAAAATTCATGAAACTTATAATATCTTCATGACAGATTTATGACAAGATTTGTTGTCTTGGTAATGTCAAGTTGTCATGATAAAGACAAAAACAGGTTGCGATCTATTTATTTTAAGTTGTCATAACAAACAATGTCATCTTTGCATTTTAAGTGTCACAACTGAGTGAATGACACTTAATGACAGTTGTTATAAGCATGCATAAACTTTCATTCACATTATAAACGTCTTTTGAACACCCCTTCATGTGTTACCCAAGTAAGGTGTGTTTAGGTTTAAGGACAGTAAGAATTATTGGTGGTATCTTTTGGGCTTAGCAAATACAGTAAATGTTATATTTTGTTTAAAATAATTGGTTTATTGTGCTGCTGATTGATTGATTGATTGATGAATGAAAATGGGCATAGCATAGAAAAACAACAGCATGTTTTGAACTAGAAATATGCTCAACATTAGTAAGGATGAAATGTATAAATTCATTCATTTTCATTCATTTTCTTTTCGGCTTAGTCCCTTTATTAATCTGGGGTCGCCACAGACCAGCAACTTATCCAGCATATGTTTTATGCAGCGGATGCCCTTCCAGCTGCAACCCATCACTGGGAAACATCCATACACATCAATTCACACTCATACACTACGGACAATTTAGCTTACCCAATTCACCTATACTGCATGTCTTTGGACTGTGGGGGAAACCGGAGCACCCGGAGGAAAGCCACGCAAACACGGGGAGAACATGCAAATTCCACACAGAAACGCCAACTGACCCAGCCGAGGCTCGAACCAGTGACCTTCTTGCTGTGAGGCGATTGTGCTACCCACTGCGCCACCGTGCTGCCCATGCATAAATTGGTTAAAAGTATTTTACCTTAGAGCTGTGCCAAAAAAACATCCAAGAAACTTTCATATTTTGAAAATGCATCACTATTTTCTCTTAAATCAGTTCTCAGGTTAGTTTTTACCAATAGATGGCGCTCTAGGTTTTACAAACAGCTGTCCATTTTCTTACAAATACAAATTGAACCCAAATTAATAATTAATAAAGTTAGAAAAGGTTTAAGTGAATTACAAGAGTTCATAATGAACTGTGTTTACATAAGTCGTGGGACATAAAAGCCATCTTACATGACCCAGCTATAAACACAGCTATAAAATACACTTAGCATAATGTTAAAATTGCACCACTAAAATATTATATATATTTTTAAACTAAGATAAATCAGTTAATTTTGAAATGGCATACAATAGCTCCCAGGTGCAAAATACAAAAACAGTAAGAGAAAGTGTAGATCGGATTGCATGTAAAAATAAAATGTGTGTGTGTGTGTGTGTGTGTGTGTGTGTGTGTGTGAGTGTGTGTGAGTGTGAGTGTGTGTGAGTGTGAGTGTGTGTGTGTGAGTGTGTGTGTGTGAGTGTGTGTGTGAGTGTGAGTGTGAGTGTGTGTGTGTGTGTGTGTGGTGTGAAAAGGTGTTTTCTTTGACCCTTAATGATTTCTTATTTTTGCATGTTTGTCACACTTTAAAGTTTCCGATCATTAAACTAATTTAAGTATTAGTTAAAGATAACACAAGTAAAGACATAAGGCAGTTTTTAAATAAAGGTTTTATTATGAAGGGAAAACAAAATACAAAACTACAAAAAATGTTTCCCCCCTAAACCAGCTCTGGTAACCACCCTTAGAAGCAACAACTGCAGTCAAGCATTTTTGATAACTTGCAATGAGTCTGTTACAGCACTGTGGAGGAATTTTGGCCCAATCATCTTTGCAGAATTGTTGCAATTCAACCACAATGGAGAGTTTTCAAGCATGAACTACCTTTTTTAGGTCCTGCCACAGCATCTCAATTGGATTCAGGTCAGGACTTTGACTAAACCACTCCAAAGTCTTAATTTTGTTTTTCTTCCGCCATTCAGAAGTGAACTTGCTGGTGTGCTTTGGATCATTGTTCTGCAGGTTCCCTTTTGCTTTATGACCACTAACAAATGGCTGGACATTCTCTATCAGGATATTTTGGTACACAGCAGAATTCATGGTTCCATTTATTACACATTTAGCAAGTCTTTCAGGTGCTGAAGCAGAAAAACATCCCCAGACCATCACACTACCATCACCACCACCACCACCACCACATTTTGCTGTTGATATGATGTTCTTTTTTTGAAATGGGGTGTTACTTTTATGCCACACAAAATGTAACATACAACATCCAAAAAGTTCAAAGTTTTCTTGTCAATCCAGTATCTACCCAAAAGTCTTAGTGATCATCAAGATGTTTTCTGGCAAAATTTGCTCAGCAGTGGTTTTCATCTTGAAGCTGTAAACTACTACTGTGCATTGTATTGTAAACTACTGCAAATTCATTCATTCATTCATTTTCTTTTCGGATTAGTCCCTTTATTAATAAGGGGTTGCCACAGCAGAATGAACCACCAACTTATCCAGCATATGTTTTATGCAGCGGATGCCCTTCCAGCTGCTACCCATCACTGAGAAACACACCCATACACTCTCATTCACACACATACACTACGGACAATTTAGCTCCCCCAATTCACCAATAGCACATGTCTTTGGACTGTGGGGGAAACCGGAGCACAAAACCCACACGAACACGGGGGGACATGCAAACTCCACACTGAACTGCAAACTGACTCAGCTGAGGCTTGTGTTTCTTTCTTCTATTCAACACACAAAAAAAGATCTTTTGAAAAATGTTGGTATCTGAGCAGTTCATGGTCATCATCGTCTTCCATAGTAGTGAAAGATGTTCTATGGAAGTGGATGGGGGAAAAAACGTGTATATAAACTTAAAAACTATTATATAGAAAAGATTGGATTAATTACTTAGCTGTTTTAATAATGCATTGCATTTAAGTTGGACACTGTGTGTTATTTTCTTTTTAAACATGTAAAGATGCTCACCCTTCATTGCAAATTGTATTCTGAGTGTATTGCAGACTTCCTTCACATCAGAATATCACCTTAGTCCTGTTATTCAGAAACCATTTCCTCTCTCCTGCATCCCCCTGATATCTTAGCAATAGGTCTTTTGCCAGCACATCATTCTGGGTGTCCTGGTGAGCTCTAGTTCTCATGTGATTTTGCTGGATGAGGGTGTGGGATGTTGTTGGTTTGCTGTTTTTTGGTATGTGGAGTCTTCCTGCCCTTATGTTTGTTGATGTGTTGCAGGTGCAAAGCAGACTTGTGTTTATCATCTGTCTTAGCATTTATGATTAGCTTGAACATTGAGATAAGCTTTGGATTTTTTCTTTTAGCCTTGGACTCAAATGTTAACCATTATTTTTGTTTAGTTTTTTATGATTTGAAGAGTTTTCGCGTGCAATCATCTTATGTAGTCTGACATCTGAGAAAGCAAAGCTGTTTTGTCTTTCACAATTTGTGTCTCAGAGTTGTTTCAATAAAAGGCACAAAATGTCTTGCTTTGCACTGTTTTCCAATAGAGATGTGAGCCCAGATTGTGTAACTTGGCCTTAGCGGAAGTAAACAGCATTGTGGGATATAAAGAAAGCTTGAGTAATGCAGCTTCCTGTTCCTCTAGGATGGCGGCTTATGTAATCAAAGTGTCAGAGTTTACGGAAGGTGGCCCCATTTTTATGCATGACAAAGGGGAGTGTAAAGCTGGCCAAATAGCTGTTTTGTGGTTTCTTTAAGAATGTGGAGCGGGTACTGAATGTGTGTTGTCTTCTATCGTTTTAGCAAGAATGCTTAGAAATTATACGTTGTTGTGTGATTAAAAAGGTGATTATTAGTGTCTATTTTTGCCTGAAGCTTATGTTTATTTTCTGGAATTATTACCGTAACTGATATGGAAGCATGTCCATATGAAAGAACTGCATTTTATTTTTTAATTTTATTTATTGATTTATTTTTCATTATTTTATTTTTATA
>CAIGQW010055747.1:6140411-6175146 GCA_903798125.1 Danio choprae | reverse complement strand
ATATATATATATATATATATATATATATATATATATATATATATATTCATTCATTCATTTTCTTTTCGGCTTAGTCCCTTTATTAATCTGGGGTTGCCACAGCAGAATGAACCGCCAACTTATCCAGCATATGTTTTACACAGCGGATGCCCTTCCAGCTGCAACCCATCACTGGGAAACATCCATACAACTCAATCCAAACATCCATACACACTCATTCACACACATACAGTACGGACAATTTAGCTTACCCAATTCACCTACACCAATTACATGAAAATGAATGAATGAATGAATTATTTATTTTTTATGTATTTTTTTTTTATTTAATTTTATTTTTTATCACATTCCTTCAGCTTAGTCCCTGCCTTTCATAAACCTCCTCTAACTTTTTATGGGTAGATTATTCATTCATTCATTTTCATTTCGGCTTAGTCCCTTTATTAATCTGGGGTTGCCACAGCGGAATGAACCGCCAACTTATCCAGCACGTTTTACGCAGCGGATGACCTTCCAGCCGCAACCCATCACTGGGAAACATCCATACACACTCATTGACACACATACACTACGGACAATTTAGCCTACCCAATTCACCTATACCGCATGTCTTTGGACTTGTGGGGGAAACTGGAGCACCTGGAGGAAACCCACGCCAACATGGGGAGAACATGCAAACTCCACACAGAAATGTCAACTGACCCAGCCGAGGCTCGAACCAGCGACCTTCTTGCTGTGAGGCGATCGTGCTACCCACTGCGCCACCGTGAGGCCCTGGGTAGATTATATGTCATGAAAATTTAGTAATAATTATTATATTATTGTATTTATTTTTTATGTTTTTAAAATATTTTTATTTTTTTTATTTTCACTCACTTTCCTTAGTCCCTGCTTTTTCGGGGGTCGTACAGCGGAATAATCCTTTATTTTATTTTAATTCATTTTTATGGGTAGATCATGTCATAAAAGTTTAGTAATAATGAATATATATAATAAAGCTGCACATAGTGCTATAAATAAATGCCACAGTGCATGTTATGTCATTTATATAATGCCCCTTTTTAGGCTTTGTCTTTTCCCTCCCTCATGTTTATTTTTATCTTTGTTTACATTAATATATTTCATAAGCTACTATTGCACACATAACTGCTTACTTTGAAGTAGCGAACACCCCTTTTCATCTGACAGCTGTGTATAGGCAAAAACTGAATGCATAAACCTGCACACAGAATTTTAGTTTTATTATACCAGGTCATGATGTTGTGCGCTACAGAAGATGCATTTGGATTATTCCAAATCTTGTGGCTGCGAGCCAATGAAAACACCTTGTACTTTTACAAGGCGAGGAAGGATTATACAGCATGTCTAGCTGTGTAACCTGAAGTCCTCTTTTGTCAGCTCCTCCTCTACATTTCAACCAATGCTGCCACTGTCTGGTAATCCTGAAAACTGCCGCTGGAAGACCAGATCCCCACCTAATAGGATTTACACACAATTGCTCTGAGCTATGTGTTGTTAGAGTAGGTGTACTATTAATGTCAGATTATTGTCAGACGTCTGGGAGTATCAGTTGCTAAACAGTTAGAGTTTTGTCTGACTGCATTTTGATTAGTGATGAGTTATCTTACCTTTGTTATCTGAATGACAAATGGAACTGAAAAACAAATCTCGTCTTTGTGGTAAAAATACATCTAAATTTAAAACTGTAAAGCTCGGTATCTATTCAGATCTTTTGATTTGATAAGACTCTGATTCATATTCCTATTTAATTTTTAAAATTCTTGATACAGTTATTGATTCTTTTTTTTATTTAGTGAATGTAGATTTCATACACTGTAAAAAGGTAAAAGGTTTGTTGACTTTATTTTAAATAAGTGCCTAAAAATTGCCTTATTGTAATTATTAAGTAAATGAACTATATGCAGGGTGACATGGTGGCTCAGTAGTTCAATAAGGTTGCTGGTTCGAGTCCCGGCTGGGCCAGTTAGCATTTCTGTGTGGAGTTTGTGTGTTCGTGTAGGTTTCCTCCGGGTGCTCCGGTTTGCCCCACAGTCCAAAGACATGCGCTATAGGTAAATTGGATGAACTAAATTGGCCGTAGTGTATGAGTGTGTGTGAATGCGAGTGTGTGTTTCCCAGTAATGGGTTGCGGTTGAAAGGGCATTCGCTGTGTAAAACATATGCCGGAATAGTTGGTGGTTCATTCCGCTGTGGCGACCCCTGATAAATAAGGGACTAACCTGATAGAAAATAAAGGAATGAACTGTGCATAATTATAAGAATTAACAATTATAAGAATTGACAGTTTTAAGTAAAAACTAAAATACTTTGTTTTTGTTTTTTAAATCAACTTGTCATTTTTAAGTTTGAAAATGAATCTTTTTTTAAAATAAAACATTACAAATTTTTACTCAATTGTTTAAGTAATCACTTTTTACAGTGTACACTCACTGTTAGAATATTAATGACAAAAGTCAAGACACCAAATATTTTGATGATGCTTTAACTTATTATAATAAGTTAATCAGGTTTCAATTAAATTTTTTTAAATAAAATTAATTAAATTAATTAATTAAAACATATTAAAGGTATAGTTCACCCAAAAATTTTAATTACCTTATCATTTACTCTCTCTTATGGTTTTAAACCTTCTTTCTTTCTCAGCTACCAGTCTTTTTGAGAATTTCTTCTTTTGTGTTCAATGAAGTAAGAAACACAATAAGGTTTTGAACATATGAGGGGTGAGTAAATGAAGGCAGAATTAAATTTTTTGGGTGAACTACCCCTTTAAAAAGGACAGCTCACCCTCAAGTAGTTCCAAACCTTTATGAGTTTCTTTTTCCGTTGAGCACAAAAAAAGATATTTTGAAAAACATTAAAAACCAGTAACCACCGACTTGCATAGGAGGAAAAACAAATACTATGGACTTCTATGATTTCTAACTTTTTTCTAACAGGTTTTAACAAGTGAAGTTTGAGTAAACGATAACAGAATTTTCAGATTTGGATGAACTAACCTTTTAAGAGCCTCAGGCTTGTATTAGCACTTTTTATTTCAGGTACCCATGGGCACTAAAATAGAACCCAATATTATATTTTAAATGCATGCAACGGGTCATTAGAATATGAAATATAGAATATGAAGGGGGAAATTGATTCACAACATTTTAAAAATTGCTATTATTATAAGCCCTATTGTGCAAGAACATAAGCATTTCCTAAGAATCAAGTGACACTGAAGACTGGAGTCATGACCAATAAAATAATCAACATTTTCAAAATGTATCTTTAAATGGTTAACTACTGTTTATTTATCTATTATTACAATATTACTGTTTTGCTGTATTTCTTTGGTCAGCATGTTAGACTTATTAAAAAAACAACAAACAAAAAATGTAACTGACGTTTTAAATTGTATTTATTTGCAATTATTTCCAGTTGTTTAGTTATGACATATTTCTACAAACTGTAAATGTGAGTAAAATCTCTTTCAAATTGATCCAGAAATGTCTAGAAAATTCTTTAGTCAGAAAGAGGAGGAAATCAGATTGAGTTTACTATTTTTTACTACAACCGTTTATCTACTTTTTTAGTTTTTATAGTTTTTAGTACAGTGCTGTGATTGGTTGCTGCTTTGTTTAACAACCCAGCATGTGTGTATATACAGATCTCTGATCTCAGTCTCTGATGTCCCTAGAGCAAGGGTGCCAAACTCTGGAGTTTCTGGAGGGCCGTTTAGTTCCAACCCTGCTTCAACACACCTATCTGTAGGTTTCAAACATGCCTGATTCACTCAATTAGCGCGATCAGGTGTGTTTAGTTAGTGTTGTGAATAAACTGTGCAGAGCTGCACAGTTTGACAACCCTGCCCTATAGTGCGTATGTAACATTTCAGCTCAAAAACTCTTTGAAACTGCCCCATTTACGCTTCGGTCCTAATTGTGCCATTTTGGTGACGGTCCCTTTAAATTTAAATGATTGTGCTCATTTCAAAAGAGGGCGTAGCTAAAAATGCCTATGTGTCAGCATAGTGGCATAGTAGCAGATTCAAAAACAAGACTAGCTTCCTATGCTAATGAGGGAGAGATTGTCACTAGTGGGTGGGACTATCACCCTCTGAAGTGTGATTATAAAAAATGTTATTAATACATTTTTACCATTAAAAGCTGCTTATATTCACAGACTGTTGCCACATGACTGTGTTTAAACCACTTATAAAAGTGATTTTTATTTGTATAATAAGTCCCCTTAGTAATTTCTAATTTTGTACAGTATGTGGCGTCATTTGCTTTGTTTAATAACTTATTAATAATTTTTTATGTGCTTATTTATTAGGCGGGTGGACGGGTTAATAAGCTCTTCATTTGTTACCAAATGGTGTCCTGGGGATTGACTTTCTACTGGATTGAATCACATCTAAAATAATAATATTAATAATAATTCCTTAAACTTTTAGGGCGCTTTTCTGGACACTCAAAGCACGTTACACATTTTGTTTGGGAGAGGGGGTGGATCTCTTCATCCACCACCAGTGTGCAGCATCTACCTGTTAAAATACTCTCTTATGGGAGTTTTTTGTCTCTGGATCTTTAGTTGTCATGTCAAATGAGTGACAGAAACAAAAAGCTGAAGAAAACCCTGTATGGCTGCTCTGAATTAAGGGAAAAAAGTAACGATGCATCACCAAGTTGTTGTCATAATAATTGAATAAAGTAGAAGATAAACCATTTGCGTAAGTGTACAAGTATTTTCTTTTCATTGACCTTTGGTTTTAATTGCTGTTTTATTCCTGACATGAGAGGATGTTAGAGAGCAGATGCAGCCGCTGCTTCAAGATCTAAGACGTCTTTTAAGAATGAGAAGCATGGTGTGTTTGTGAATCAGTCATTGGCTGCTGTAAGAGACAGGTTGATGCAGCTGAAGGGAAGGGAAGGATTAATTCAATATTCATTGGTTTTGATGACTTTACTCCCCTTTTGTTTACTGTGTGTCATACACACAACGCTTCCCACCCACCCATGCATACCAACCACATTGTACAGACATTGTCATTCCTTTGCTGTATGAATGTTAAGATAATTTTCCATTGCCATCTTTGTTAATGTTTAAAGAGTCAATTATTCACTCTGTAGTAAAAATATATATGTAAAAAAAGGTTAGTTTAATTTTCATTCTTTGCCCATCTATCCATTTTCCAGGCAAAGATCCACTGTAGAGCATATTGTGGTATTTTTAAAAATGTAATAATTTTTTAAATTAAATTGAATAATAATTATTTTTTATTTTATTTTATGGTCATGTAGTCTAGTTTAATTTAATTGAAATTAGTTTACAGTTTTTAAAAAATGTATGTCCCGATTAGCAACTATTTGGTTTAAAAAAGAATAATAGTCCACACTTTTCCATCACATAAGGCAATAATAGGACGATTTTATATTATCAGTAATAGTTTTATGTGTGTAATTGGTATGTATGTGTATATGTATGTATGTATGTATGTATGCATGTAATTAATTATACTTATATATTTGTCCATTTATTGTTTTTTTTTGTATATTTTTCCTTAACTTGTGTAGTCACTGTCATAGAGGCTTTCTCTGCTCTCTCGTTTTATTTTATTTTATTTTATTCTCCCACTCTGAGAGTAGGGAGTGGCCCTCTGCAGACATCCTCCTCGCTGTCAGCAGAGGGTGCTCTGTGCCTAAAAATGCAACTCAAGCCTCTTAACGTAAATCCACCTCGTCAAACACACCCCCAAAAATCCCAGGCTCATTTGAACAGTGCCCCACCCCTCAGCACCAACAGCTCCACTGACCACCACACACTTAGGTCTAAATTATGAACTCCAAATTTTAAAATACGCTAAAACAAAAACATAAAATAAAGTTTGACTAAATAACAGTCAGTCGGCCAGTGACAAAAACATAAGTGCTTGGAAAAAAGGCATTCGGTTTCATAGACGTGCAAACTCCATAGCCAAGACCTCCATCTTTAGACTGCGAATGCCCCAGACGATTCAGAGCATTTATGTGCTTGTCTTTCACCAAATGACTTTCTTAAAGACCTTTGCAGTAAAAAAAAGGGCACCAGTTCTGATTTTCATTATTATTGACATTATGAAAACTGTGGCATCGAGGAGACAGGATGTATCAAGTTCAGTCTCTGTTTATTTATTTTTTTCTTTAGGTGTAAGTCAATTGAGGCTTGACTTTATAAAAATAAATAAAAAAAAACCTTTGAAAGATTACAATAATCTCAGCAGCTTCAGAAATGGAAGTGATGAGTGTTTGTCGATTAAACAGACTTTGAACATTTGGAACAGGGTGGCTTAAAATTCCTTCTCCCACCATTTCAGATGAGGTGCCCTGTTTTGGCTTATGATATTCGGTTGCCATGGTTTCTAGCTTTGATCATGAGAGGTACAGTGCCGCCTAAGAGGTCCTATTGTAGGAGAGATTAACCAAAAATCCTACTCTGAACCTCTCCTGTTATCACCATACACCACCACCAACTTGAGATTTATGCAAATTTTTCAAACGATAGTAATTGCGAAGTGAGCAGCAGTAACAGGAGTTTGATGTCAGAGCAGAGACAGAAAAGCTGCAAACATCACTGTTGTCATTTGTGACAGTGTTGTTGCAGTAATGCTCAAACCGCCTGCACCAATAGCTAACATCCTTCAAATGCGCTGCAGCCTCATTGGTTTATCCAGCAGTTTATTTTGATTTTGTGCTTAAACAGGGCATTAAAGCTGCTGTTTACTCCAGCCTGGCCAGCGTGGGCGGAGCTACAAATCAAAAACAAATGCACGCTTACCCCCCTCCCCCCCTCATCTGTCACCCTTCTGATTCCTTCATATTATTTAACGCTTCACCTCAGCTGGGTGGGGTCAGGGAGGTCATACTAGGCTTTGGGGTGAATGAATGGCATCCGCACCCCATTTATTTTGTTAGTTTTGGTGGGTTTCAAAGGGTCACGGTAAAATCAGAACACAACTATTTTGGCTAATGCGATGTGGCGGCACGCCCCAGGAAATTTAGGTCAACTTAAAACTGCAGACAAGGATGTAAGTGATGCTGCGGTAGAGTGACATTGCATGAGGCATCACATGCGCGCACACATAGCTCATATTTGAGCATACATTAACAGATATCACTCTTGGCATTTGCAAAATGAGAGTCAATAAATGTGTATTTTAAAGCCTGAATTGCATGAATCCCTGGCTAAGTCTCTGTAAATTAGATTTTCGACAGCGTTGCTATGTTAAGTGTCACTCTTCTGGCAATATTCCCCCATTAGCTTCAATTCTGCACATACTTCACCACATACATAACTGGATTATTGCATCCACTCACTCAAATAAGCACAAACGCAAAAAACACACACACTAATTCACTCACTCCCCTCCCCCTCGATGCCCTAGGCAGCCGGTTAGCCACTCCGTGGCTGTGCCCACGTGACGGAGCGAATGAGGGAGGGGAGAGATTGTTGTTTTTTTTTTTTTTTCTTATGGCGCCAAAACGATAGCGTAGTATTGCAAAGCACGTGGACTCCCATGCTGCAGTGCTTCTGCAGAATTACAGCATGCCTTACATCCAGTCTGTGTACAGTACATATACATTATAAAAAAAATACAATATCACACCCATGCAGTCTATACTTATTTTTACTTGCACAAATTGAAAGAATAGTTTTATTAGATATTCACCCTTTACTGAAACAAGTGCAGGTTATGTATTCTGTTGAGAACTAAATAACATATTTTGAAAAATGTGTGGGTGTGTGTTAATTTGAGATATTTGTTTCTGTATGCATGGAATGCCACTTATTCGTAAAAAAATTCTGATTAATCAGCGTGTCTCTATTGCGCTTGTTGTGCATTTGTGGCGCATTACCTCATCCCTATTCATATATTCATATGCAAGCTCTTAAGTCAGACTACTACTCCAGTGCCCTCATCCTCCCCTCCGCCTTCCCACTCGCTTTCTGATTGGCTGTCGGTGTGTTTTTGGTAGCACCAGCTTTTTTTCAACCCCATGGATACAGTGGAGTGCAGGAGAACTTGCTTGCAGCCAATCAGAATGCAGTAGTGAATCGTAAGTGCCCAGCGGGCTTAGAAGAGCCCCCTTTTGCCCCCTCCTTCTCCAGATCCCATCGTAGCTTCTCTCCTCCAGCACGCAATCTCCCAGTAGGAGGCTTCCAAAAGAAAACAACCAGGTCAGAGCCTCTTTCCGTTGGAAAGAGCTTGTACAGGGAGCTTGCCTTCACCTTTGGGACCGCTGTGAATAAAGCTGAGAGGCAAATGTACTGTTTCTAATACAATCTTCACTTCTTTCTCTGTGTGGCCCACATACCCTGTTGTTGTCAGGATGTGTTTTTACGATATTGATAAATGTTCTTCACTTCTCATCGTTTTATTTTCCTTTTTTATTAAGGACTTTCATACATACACCTCAACCTTGCTTGTTCATCTATGACAACATTACCACAAGTTATTAACATTGTATATTTGATCTCACAATTTTACAAATCTGTTGATTTGTTTTTATGAGGAATGTGATTGTCTAAAGACAAATGTGGGACACTATTGGATTTTGGAACTGGCTGCCCTTGGAATGACCCCCTAATGGCTAGAAGGAGTGCTGGGTGGGGTTTGGGTTTGGCAGACATGGCAGGGGTGCATCATTGGCATTGCTTGGATTCAGGTCACATTTATCTTAAGTCAATTTTGTGTACGAAAATACAGTAAACCCCATGAAAGAGAAATATTATGTGAAATGTTTGTGAGGCAATTGTGAGTAGTGTTTATCCATGTTGCTATTAGAGCTGTGCAATTTATTGAAAAACTGTTTCAATTTTGTTTGCACCCCATTCTGCTCCCTTCACTTTCATTTGTCCATAAAAACCCAATTTCACATGGAAGTCAGTAAAATCATGTAACGCTTGTGTGTGAATTTTGCAAGATAGGAAGTGGTTTGTTTAATGAAATGTATTAGATTTAAATCGCTACAGAGAACTTGCGCTTCCTAAGAGGTTCAAAGTTTAATTACTTTCAGTAGTTTTCAATAATAGCTATTATCAGATACGCTACTCTGCTGTGCTATTGAGAATTGCTTCAAGATGTAGTGATCCGCACTCATACAAATTTTCAGTTTAACATTTTTTATTTGACATTTTTCAGGAAACAAAAGCTCAAACGTTTCATCTCAACACCTTCCACCTTTTTTTATATGAGTGTAAATCAATGCTTATAAAGTTTTTTGGACATACAGTATGGCATGTTAAATGTGGTATTCAAATTGTTGTTGCGCGATCGATTTCTGATATTACAATTTAGTACTCAACAAATTTCTCATCATTTTAGAAAACAGTTGTGCTGATTAATATTTTGTGGAAAGCGGACAGTATTCATTCATTATTATTATTATACAGTTTTTTATACATGTGAGTAGAACATTTTACATATATATTTTGTCACTTTTAAACAATTTAATGCATTTTATTTCTGACCAAAATGTTTTATTTCCAAGCGTAATCTGACCGAGCATGGCCACTAGAATTTGAATAGCGATTAAAAATCCAAAAACTTTAGCAAGCAAGCCAAGGGAAGAATCTATTATACTGCAGTGCTTCAGGGGTTGCTTAGTGAGATTTGATAATCAACTCATTCCACTGACCTTGAACTCTAATCCTGAGCTCTGCTAAGCTCTCACCTCCACATGATCCTCAGCGTGGCTTTAACCTGTCGCTGCCCCTCACCATGTGTCCATGTCTGTTTTGTGAAGTGTTAATGTCTGAAACGGTTAGAGTACTCTGACGCGGGCTGGTCTTTCTTCTGTCAGTATGGGTTAGAGCACTTTTGATCACTGGTTTACTGTCAGCATCTTCCATGTACCTGTTTGAGACCCTCACACACACAGATAGTCCCAGACACAAAAATCAGACATTCACCTGACTTCAACCTCACCTACGTCAATCCTCGTCAAATCTCTCATGCCCATTGTCTGTTTGCCTCAGCTTCGTGACACTCTCTGTCTCTGTCGTCCTGCTCACCTGTCTACCTGTTCATGTCTCAACTTTCCACCTGTCAGCAGCCTGTCTACTGTCTATGTGCATACACCTTCTCCGTCTCGATGCCATGTTCCCAACCCAGACATACACGAGTAAGTGTCATGGGATTTAAAGCTGCTTTTGCACTGTCATGTGGAGTGTCATGCTACTCAGAGGGCTATCAATCAAATAGCGAGTGACAGAAGTAATAACTGATTTAATAACTAGATGACATTTTGTTTAATTAAGATACTTGATATTAGGGAATTAATATTATTTATTGCTATAATATAACAGTATAGTATTGTGATATAGTATAGTATAGTAATTAAAACCTTTTTTAAATTTATTACTGAGCAATTATTTAATTTTTTAACAAAAATTTTTATATATGAAATACAAAATAATACCTTTTTAACTTTTATTTATTGTTTACAATGCAGACTATTGCATCCAATTAGATCCACTTATTTACTTATTTAATAAACAAAACAAGTCTCTCATATAATATATCTACTAAAAGACAGAAAATATTACTTTACAAATTGTATTGTAAATAAATCATATGAACATTTCCGTATTAGTCAATAATAATACTGAAATGAATTTAAAATCGGAATAAGGCGTCCTCCCACCTTCTATACACAACAACATCAAGGGAGCAAGGGGCGGAGGCCAGGGAGGAGTCTCTGGAAGGAGGAGCCAGTAAGGGAGCTGGAGAACGTGGAACGGAGGGGGTGGCCAGGGAGGAGTTACAGGAGGGAGGAGCCAGGAAGGGAGCTGGAGCAGGAGCCAGAAGACCCAGAACACAGCCAGGAGGACAGCCCAGGGCGGAGTCGATGGAGGGAGGAGCCATGGAGGAGACCGACTCCAGGGGACCGCCCGAGGGAGACGCTGCTGATGGAGGTGGAGCCCAAGGAGGAGACGGAGAGCCGATGGGCAAGGGTGACCCCAAAGTCCCGGAGGGCCTAGGTGGAGCAGGTGGCTCACCCGACCGAGGCGAAGATGTAGGCCCAGAAGCCCACAGCGGAGCCAGAGTGACAGAGGACCGAGGAGACGCTGGAGGGAGGGAGCGTCTTTTTTTTTGGTCATTGAAAATTTGTATAATTCAACAGCTTAGACACTAAACCTTATTTTGATCCCAGTATCTCTGAGACTGAAGCATACAGGGCCCTAAAACATTAGGCAACACTAGAAAAGTTTATCAAGAACAATAATCTTAAAGGAAATTAGAAACGCTTTAATACTTCTAGAATTACAAGCCTACAAAATAAAATGAAAGACACATTTGGCTTTTGACCACTAAAAATTGCTGCAGACCTTTCTTATGATGATATATTTCTAACAGAAACAGAATATTAATGTAGGTGATGGGGTTTTATTTTTGCACTTCTTTTTTCATCTTTCACTTTCAGCAAACTAACGGTTGGAGGGACATGGCTAAGCATCTTTTACCCAATCCGTCAAACTGATGTCATCAGAGAAGGCCTGTCATTTCAGTGGATGCAAATCATCCAATTTTGATTACAGATAAGCTTACCCAAACTTGACTGAAGATTTTTTTTAAGTTGCATGGATTAATTGTTCATGTTAAGACTAACACTGTTCAGTAGCAAAGTAAACATTGTACATTTTGATTTCATGTAGACTTTGAATGTGTCTTTCACAAGCATTCTGTTTTACCGTCACAGAGATTATATAACACCAATTCACACTCATACACACACGTCTGTGACCTACATTTGTCTGCAGGCTTGTGTATAACTCTTCCCGCCACAGGAATCATGGGTAATATGGTGCTGTTGTTATGGCCTAGAATGACCTTTTCCTTCTCGTTTGCAGTCTTCTTCTCTTTCATATTTTGCGCTATGTGAAAGTAAATAAAACCTAGTCTTTGCATGAAGCAGCCTTTTTGACTGCCTATCAAAGAGATACAGATTTTTTCAGTGTAGCAGTGTGCATCTGTGTTACCACATTACTGTGAGTTTTTTAGGAATTTAATTTAATTTAATTTTAAATATTTATTTATGCTGTTTTAGTTTAATAGCTCGTCTGCAGCTAATTGTGCATTTGATAAATAATACAGCTGAATACTAACTTGAAATGTGTCTTGGCAAGTGTTAGATATACTTCAATATTTAAACATATGTTTACAATATAACGACCTAACATGAGATTCTAATGGAATATTCAAACCAGAGATTTTTGACAAAAGTTTACCACCAGACCACTGGAGTTCTTGATAACAGCAGCTTTTTTACAGAGAAATTTAACTGTAAGTTAATGGGAAAATGCCTCTACCACGACTCTCAGTGTTTATCAGGTTTGATGTCAGGTGACAGTTTTGGAGTCTGGAGTTTGGTAGATGTTGCAGGAAGGATGTCATGCCCCACAACTACTTGTTCTATAAGTTTGCAGAAACTTTTTGTGGCCAATTTTCTCACAGAGAGGCTCAACATATTATTTTTGTGTGTTTTTATAGCTTTAATAAAAGCAAGGAGATGTATTGTGATTTTGCAGAAACCTTTGCTTATAAAAATCCATATAAAATTCACTTTCAGTTAAATCTTTGCTTATTTTTTATTTATTTATTCACATATGGCTTATTGCTTATTGCCTCAGTTCATATAGACATATGTGATCATGCCAGTTGTGAGTAGACATGGAGCAAAGATGGTGTGAATTGCTAAATAATATTTGGTCAGAATTCTTTTTTTTTTTTTTTTCCAGAACTGTAAAACTGTAAATGCACATAAAATTACATACATTATATTGATTCTGGCTCAGAATGATAAAAAAAAACATAACTACAAAGAAATTCACACAGAGTTTCTGTCTATTCATTCTTATGGATGGCTAATATAAGTAGAATCCTGCAACATAAACGTGCACTCTAACTAGTGAGATGAGAGTTTGCCTACTCGTGACAATTGTTGGTCCATTTGCCTGTGTAAGGGCCTCACAGTGGCGCAGTGGGTAGCACGTTCGCCTCACAGCAAGAAGGTCGCTGGTTCGAGCCTCGGCTGGGTCAGTTGGCGTTTTTGTGTGGAGTTTGCATGTTCTCCCTGTGTTGGCGTGGGTTTCCTCCGGGTGCTCCGGTTTCCCCCACAAGTCCAAAGACATGCGGTATAGGTGAATTGGGTAAGCTAAATTGTCCATAGTGTATGAGTGTGAATGGGTGTGTACGGATGTTTCCCAGAGATGGGTTGCAGCTGGAAGGGCATCCGCTGCGTAAAACATATGCTGGATAAGTTGGCGGTTCATTCCGCTGTGGCGACCCCAGATTAATAAAGGGACTAAGCCGAAATGAAAATGAATGAATGATCGAATTGCCTGTGTAAATGACCTGAGCCATTAGGATATAGTCACATTTTAATGGTTTTAATCTCTTTTTTGAAAAAAGTGTAAAAGTAATCTTAAGAATTAAAACTGAAAGTTATAGCTGTAATGTTTCCCCAATTTTCCACTCTTCAACAGTTTATCTTGAAACTCACACCTTTGGTTAAGTCATTGTTGGGCTGTTCAAATCTCAAAAACTGTGACCATGAATCCCTCAAAACATTAATTTTAAGCAAAAGTACATTTTTGTTTGTTTTTACTAATGTACCTTTAAAACATTTACATGTACATGACCTCTCTTTTAATGGGCCAACCACTATTTAGCAGCAAAGACATTATTGTTTGTTGGAACTGTTCAGAAGGTTGTAATACTTAAGGTGTTTGCGCATTGAGGTCTGAAATTTTCTTATTTTTTTCTTCATATTTGAATCCAAATAAATTGTCACTCATAGAAACATTGCATGCTGAGTTCA
The DNA here is from genome assembly GCA_903798125.1 of Danio choprae. Taxonomy (NCBI): domain Eukaryota; kingdom Metazoa; phylum Chordata; class Actinopteri; order Cypriniformes; family Danionidae; genus Danio; species Danio choprae. The sequence continues at coordinate 6,161,284 of CAIGQW010055747.1, read as the reverse complement.
ATGAGTATTCATTTCATTCATTAATTTTCATTTCGGCTTAGTCCCTTTATCAATCTGGGGTCGCCACAGCGGAATGAACCGCCAACTTATCCATCATATGTTTTACGCAGCGGATGCCCTTCCAGCTGCAACCCATCTCTGGGAAACATCCATACACACCCATTCACACTCATACACTACGGACAATTTAGCTTACCCAATTCACCTATACTGCATGTCTTTAAACTTGTGGGGGAAACCGGAGCACCTGGAGGAAACCCACACCAACACGGGGAGAACATGCAAACTCAACACAGAAACGCCAACTGACCCAACCGAGGCTCGAACCAGCGACCTTCTTCCTCTGAGGCGAACGTGCTATCCACTGCGCCACCGTGAGGCCCAAAATAACTCAATTCAAAAGTCAATTCAAGCTTCAAGCTTTGATCAACCCTCACTTTTTCACTGCACTGAGAAGAAAGAGTTGAATGGGATTAAATTGAAATTCAAAGTTTATTTAAGAATACAGTAGAGTACAGCAGTGTTTCTCAACCATCCGCCACATTCTGTCTTTAACTGTGCTCTAAGTGACAGCATTCTGGATTTTGGCTTTTGCTTGTACATTGGCTTTGAATTGTCTAAACACCTCTCAAAGGGCTTTTTACAAATGTGAAAAATGTATTTTTAAAAAATTAAAGCAATATAAATTAATGACAGCCAAAGGTTTCGGAGGCAGTTTGTAAATGTGATTGACACAACATGAGGCCGAATTTATTATAATTAATTTATTATTTAATGTGCCAAAAATTGTGTGCAATGAATTTGTGTATATGTATATGTATATGACATCCCTTTTCATAAAATCATAAAACTTTTTTCCTTTTGCATTTTTGAAATATTTTACTCAAAGAATTGTCACCAAATTGATTCTCATTCAAAAGGATTCATTTTATTTTATTTTATTTGCTTGCCTTTTGACTGAGCATGTAATACTCATGGTCATGACAACATTGTTTAGAAAGTTGTGTTTCTGGTGTTTATACTGAGATAATAACAGATTAATTTTCTAAAACATGAACTTGTCCCAAGAGAATTAAGGGTTTCAAGAGGGCTGTTTTTACATTTAAAAACATTATTTTACTTCCTAAATCTTTACTTTGACAGCTTGGGGCCCCTCAATAGGGAACTGAACATGAGCAGTAGGCATGACATGCACGGTTAGCTCTGGCCACCAAGGCACAGGGATTCCCGTAACTGTGTGTGTGTGTGTGATGAAGGAGGGGGGGTAAAGTGGTGACATCTGGTCGACCCAAGTCCCTGCACAGGAAAACCGATGTGTCTGGAGAGTGGAAGCTGTGGGGTAAGGGGAAGAAGCATCGACTGCTTTCTGGCCAATGGTTTCTTGACTGATAGGGAAGATACCATGATAGAATCAAAGTTCAGCACTTAAGTGCAACCCCACCTGCATCTGACCAGCAGAATTGGGATTTCTGTCCAAAACATATCACTTAACTCATTGTCTTTTTCTCTTTCCCTTTAGGTACTTTGTCATGGGGAACCTCCTTAAAGTGTTAACATGCACAGACCTTGAACAAGAGCCCAACTTCTTCCTCGATTTTGAAAGTGAGATACTTTTATATACCTTAATTGAAAAATGTATTCATTTAGCAGATGCAATTATGCAAAGTAACATACACACATACATACATGAATATACACAAAGGCCAATGGGAAGCCATGTGGGCAGTTCATTTAGCTCAAGCCATGTTATTAAGAGGGGAAGAAATATTGGATATTTACTCCCCACATCTACAATCCCTGCTGATGCCTGGAATCAAACCTGCAACCTTTGAATCACAAGCCCAACTTTAACCATTAGGCCATGCCTGCCCCCTTAATTTATTGCCTTTAAACAATCTTGCATTTTCACACATGGCCCTGTTCTGGAACTATGCCAGCAAGCCAGATTCTGGGAGCTCTGGTGTAGGTCAATATCAGGTCACTAAACTTAAAAAAAGTTCCCCAGTTTCCCGTTGGTCTATACAGAATCTCAAGTTTAGCACTTGATACTATCTTAAACTCCTTTGCCCTTGAGAATAGTTCATGAACCACACACAATCTGCTGCCATCTTATTTGTCTGATCCTAAAAACAGCTTTCAAAGCAAAGGAAGGTGAATGAACCAAAGGAGACAGTGGAAAACTAGAGTTTCCTGGCTTTTATTACTCTTGCCCACAGAACATTTCCATTCTACCATGTTTATTTCCATTTTTAGTCACATAGATTTGCTCTTCCTTTGAAGAAAGAGAGGGGGCGATATAGAGTTACCTCAAAACAATCAGCTTGTTCATGGGTCATTATGTGGATGCCTATAAGAACAATCCCTATAGTGTCAGCTCAAGGGTTATGTAACAATAATGAAGACGTTATAAGACACAGATCATTGGAATAGAACCTACTTTTTTTCAATATAAAAACATACAGGCTGAAAGGGCATTGCTCTCTTGTTATGTGGGATTTGAACATCTGATAAGGAGGTGGCCCTTAATTTCTTAAACAGCACTTGAAGCCAGCTGTAGTTAACCGCTGCCAATGTCTCTCACTGAGCTTTCTCTTTAGATGTGGCATCAAAGTTTCCACCATTTTAAATTCCACACTTCGCCTTTTAAACATATGAAACGGGTTTAGTTGAGAAGTTTTAACTTAGGGAGGCTCTGTTAAAGGAGTAATTCAACCCAGAGTTCAAATTGTCTTAAAGGGATAGTTCACCCAAAAATTTAATTTATTCACTATTTATTGATCTTCAAGTGGTTCCAAACCTTTATGACATTCTTTCATCTATTGAACACTAAAGAAGATATTTTGAAGAAACCCTGTAACCAGTGACTATCATAGTATTTGTTTTTCCTACATTCGAAGTCAATGGATTCTCAAACCATTGGAATGTGGAATTTGACATAACTTATACAGCGTGAACCTAAATTTTGGATTGTGCATATCTAAAGTTTAGCTTCACACTGTATAAGTTTAGTCATGTCAAATTCCAAATGCGCTTTAGCAACTATGAACCAAGTCCACGGCAGCAAAGCAACTCATACTAGTAGTGTCGTTACAAATGAAATTGCTTAAATGACTAAAGGGTTAGTTCTACGAAAGATGAAAATTCTGTTATTAATTACTGACCATCATGTCGTTTCAATCCCCTGAGAGCTTTGTTCATCTATAGAACACAAATTAATATATTTTAGATTAAATCTGAGAGCTCCCTTATTCTCTGTATGCAGCAACGATCCTGAAATGTTCAAAGTCCTGAAACATTGTCAAAACAGTCCATGTGACATCAGTGGTTCAACTAATCGTATGAAGATCCAGAAACACTTTGTGTGCCAAGTAAATGTAAAATTTACTTTGTTCATCTACATTTTCTTTATTGGGTCAGGGTACGTGTTTATTATGCACTATACAACATGTGCGTGTTGTACTTCTGACTCTAATGGGAATATTACTAATAGTAAACATGATCTGTTGTGGTAGGCAAACAGTCATTTTTATGGCATGTTTTTGCCACACAAAAGTGTTCTTGGAGCTTTGTACGATTACAGTTGAACCACTGAAATCACTTTGAATGTTTTGACAATGTTTTTGTTTCCTTTTTTGGACTTTTCTGGACCCTTGCTGTCTATGGAGGATGAGAGAGCTCTTAGATTTCATCTAAAATATGTTAATTTGTGTTCCGAAGATGAAAGAAGGTATATAGGAACGACATGATTAATAACCAAATTTATAATCAAATTATTTATTTTTGGTTTAACTAACACTTCAAGAAATGTTTATAATTATTATTATTATTATTATTATCAGTGTGTCACACCCCCTGCACGTTCCATTAGCCCTGCTCACCATTCACACTCTCCAGCCACTACACACCGCACTCAGTCACCAGTGCACTAATCACATTCACCTGCTCCAGCCATCACCCGCTCACTATATAAACTCACCCTTCCCGTTCACTCATCGGCTGGTATCATCTTCACATGGTCACACTCTCTCTGTCTGCTCATCCCGATCGTCTGCCAAGTCATCCACGCACTTTCGTATCCACGAGACTAACCCCTGTCATCGGCTTGCTCAACTCTCAAGGGAAGTGACTCTATTGACTTTGCTCGCTAGCACCTCGGTGCGAAGATTATTATTGTGTTTGAATAAACACAGTGTGAAAGTATCTTTGTCTCTGCCTTCTGTGATCCGTGACAGGATACCAGCCCAGCAAACATTCCCGGAACCATGGACGGTCTCGCTCACACTTCCGGGATCGCTGCCGACTCATACACGGAAGCGGCTACTATGAGTCAACAGCCCACGAGTGCTCCCGTAAACCCGCTCTCCATGACGAGCTCAGCCCTCTCTCGTCCCGCTAGCTATGCGGGCGACCCCAGTACCTGTGCTGGATTTGTGCTACAGTGCTCGCTCTACATCGAGACCAACTCCCGATCCTTCCCTACAGAAATCTCCAAGGTCGCTTTCATGATCTCTCTCCTCACAGGGCGAGCACTGCAATGGGCGGACGCCCTCTGGAACGCTCGCAACCCGGTTCTCCACTCCTATCACTCCTTCACCCAACATTTCAAAGAAGTCTTCGGCACTGCACTCACCCCTCTGTCCGTTCACGATGAACTCATCGCACTCAACCAAGGCAAGCTCCCTATCCATGAATACACCCTTCAGTTCCGCACTCTCGCCGCCAGTAGTGGGTGGAACCAGGTGGCGCTGTTAGCCGCCTATCGTCAAGGTCTAACACCCAGCGTCCGCCAACATATGGTCATCTATGAAGACAGCGCAGACCTTGAAGTATTCATTAAGAAGGCTATCAGCGTCTCTCAACACCTCAACGCCTGTTCCACCCCTACCACTCATCACAGAGCACCATCTCATCCTCATCCTTCACCACCACTCAACACCATCGAAACTACCAGTCTCCGTCACTTCTCACCTTCACCATCAGATCCCGAGGAACCGATGATCACGGACGCCTACCACCTTACCACGACAGAACGCAATCGACGCATTCAACTCCGCCTATGTTTATATTGTGGAGAGGCTTCCCATCTCATCTCGGGTTGTCCTGTTCGTCCGCCTCGTCCAATGGTGAGTGCCTGTTCCATTACTCCTTCAATCTGCAACATTCCTCATCTAAAAGCCACACTAACCGTTAATTCCTGTACTTTCCCCATCAATGTCCTTGTGGATTCCGGAGCCGCTGGAAATTTCATCTCCTCGACCTTCATCAGCAAACATCGCATACCCACAGTAGTAAATGAGACTCGGTATCAAATTTATACCATTCAGAACTCACCATTGGGCGATGGTCGTGTCAATCGACGGACCCGCCAGATCACCCTGGTAATATCCCCAGATCATCGGGAAAAACTCCACCTTCTGGTATTGCCTAGAGCCAATGTAGATGTAGTGTTGGGTAGACCCTGGCTAATCCAACACCGACCCATCATCGACTGGAGCACTGGCCAAATCCTCAGCTGGAGCGAAATGTGCAGGGACCACATTCATCACTCACCGGTAACCCAGCCATCTCTTCCCCTTCACTCGACTATCTTGGATCACTCTAACACGGACCTCACTCAGCACGTTCCGCCCACCTACCATTCTTTCCTAGATGTCTTCAGTAAGGAACGTGCTACACAACTTCTTCCTCACCGGCCCTGCGACTGTAGCATCGACCTGCTGCCCAATGCCAAGTTGCCGCACGGTCGCATATACCCTCTTTCCCGTCCTGAACACGAGGCGATGGAGAGCTACATTCAAGAAGCCATCGACCAGGGTTTCATCCGACCATCACGATCGCCTGCCGCATCGAGCTTCTTCTTCGTCACCAAAAAGGATGGAGGACTCAGGCCATGCATCGATTATCGGGTTTTGAATGAGGCTACGGTCAAGTTTGCTTACCCACTACCGCTTGTACCAGCAGCCCTTGAGGAGCTCCGGGAGGCGCGAATATTTAGTAAGCTGGACCTCCGCAGCGCTTACAACCTGATCCGTATTCGAGAGGGAGATGAGTGGAAGACCGCCTTCATAACTCCTACTGGCCACTACGAATATTTGGTAATGCCCTATGGGTTAGCTAACAGTCCATCAGTATTTCAAAACTATATGAACGAAATCTTCAGAGACCTCCTTCATCACTGTGTCATTGTGTACATCGACGATATCCTAATTTATTCCCGTAACCTAGAAGACCATTGTGATCAAGTGCGCCAAGTATTACTTCGTCTCCGGGAACACCAACTCTACTTAAAAGCTGAAAAATGTGAGTTCCACCAATCCACCATCTCCTTCCTCGGGTACGTGATCTCCGCTGCGGGGGTTCAGATGGAAAACGCCAAAGTAGACGCTGTGACCAACTGGAAAGAACCCCAAACCGTCAAGGAGCTCCAGCGGTTCCTGGGATTTGCCAACTTCTATCGACGCTTTATAAAGAACTACAGTGTAATCTCTTCCCCATTATCATCTCTCCTAAAGGGGGGTCGAAGAACCATCGCTTGGAGCTCCGAAGCGGATCGCGCCTTCCGACTCCTCAAAAGCAAATTTACCGCAGCACCCATCCTCAGACACCCGGATCCTACACGGCCCTTCGTAGTTGAAGTCGATGCGGCGGACAGAGGAGTAGGGGCCGTGCTCTCCCAGTGGTCGGATAAACCCAAAGCTCTCCATCCGTGTGCGTACTACTCCCGGAAACTCAGCTCTGCAGAGCAAAACTACGGCATAGGGGACCGTGAGTTACTAGCCATCAAGCTGGCCCTCGAGGAATGGCGGCACTGGCTGGAAGGAGCACGATTTCCCTTTACGGGTATCACGGATCATAAGAACCTACAATACCTTCGTAATGCTCAACGTCTGAATGCCCGACAAGCCCGATAGTCACTATTCTTCGCCCGGTTCAACTTCTCCATCACGTACCAACCAGGGAACAAGAACTGTAAGGCCGATGCCCTCTCTCGTCTATACTCACCGGATCCCATTCAAGACACTCCCGAACCTATACTACCACCATCCATCTCCATCGCACCCATCCTCTGGAAGATCGATGAGGAAATTCGTGCTGCCACTCTCGAGGAGCCAGCTCCTCCGGAACTCCCACAAGGTTTAACCTATGTACCCTCCAGTCACCGTCTCACCCTCCTAGACAGTACGCACACATCCCTCGGTTCAGGACATCCGGGCAGCAGGCGAACCCTCTCGCTCCTACGGGAAAGATACTGCGCCCATCACCAAAGTACCTGGAGCCAGTACTTACCGTGGGCAGAATATGCTCAGAATTCCCTCCGCCAAGCTTCTACAGGACTAACCCCCTTTCAGTGCGTCCTAGGGTACCAACCGGCACTGTTTCCATGGACCGGCGAAGTCTCTGAAGTGCCCGCGGTAAACCACTGGTTCCAGGAGAGCGAGAGGGTATGGGACTCAGCTCACGTCCATCTCCAACGGGCAGTACGGAGGCACACCGACGCCGCCAACCGTCACAGATTACCTAACCCAGTATACCATCCAGGGGACAAGGTATGGTTATCGACCCAGAACATCCGCCTCCGACTGCCCTGTAGGAAGCTGAGTCCCCGCTACATAGGGCCCTACACTATCCACTCACAAATCAACCCTGTCACCTACCGCCTCAACCTACCACCTCACTCTCGAATTTCCTCAGCCTTTCATGTATCCCTCCTCAAACCTTTCATTGACCCTGTCTCTCCTCCCTCCACAGACCCGGAACCGCCTCCCCCTCCAGCACAACCAGAAATCATGGGTGAAAACATCTACCGCATCAAGGAAATTCTCAACTCCCGGCGGCGGGACGGCCGGATCCAGTATTTAATCGACTGGGAAGGATTCGGCCCCGAGGAGCGGTCATGGACACCACGGGACGACATCCTAGATCCCACTCTTCTCGAAGAATTCCACCGTCAACACCCCAATCGTCCAGCTCCCCGAGGTCGTGGTCGTCCACGCCGCCGGTCCAGGGTGCCAGGAGTCACCCGTGGAGGGGGGGGTACTGTCACACCCCCTGCACGTTCCATTAGCCCTGCTCACCATTCACACTCTCCAGCCACTACACACCGCACTCAGTCACCAGTGCACTAATCACATTCACCTGCTCCAGCCATCACCCACTCACTATATAAACTCACCCTTCCCGTTCACTCATCGGCTGGTATCATCTTCACATGGTCACACTCTCTCTGTCTGCTCATCCCGATCGTCTGCCAAGTCATCCACGCACTTTCGTATCCACGAGACTAACCCCTGTCATCGGCTTGCTCAACTCTCAAGGGAAGTGACTCTATTGACTTTGCTCGCTAGCACCTCGGTGCGAAGATTATTATTGTGTTTGAATAAACACCGTGTGAAAGTATCTTTGTCTCTGCCTTCTGTGATCCGTGACACAGTGTTGAAAACAGTTGGTCTGCTTAATAGTTTAAATTGTTTTAGTTTTTTTCAGGGATCTTTGATGAACAGAATTGTCAAAAGAACAGCATTCATTTAAAACAGAAATATTTAAAAACATTATAAATGTCTTTACAATCACTTTTGATCAATATAATCCATCTCTGATTAAAAAAAGTGCAAACCAAATTGAATGTGTTTGATGTACCAAATGTTCCAGTTTACAAATAATGCACCAAGACTGAGAATATTCTCTATCCAGAGTGAATATCAGGCCATAGTGATTGTGGAATTTGCCTTAAGTTTCAACGCATGTATAATAATAATAATAATAATAATAATAATAATAATAATAATAGTAATAATAATAATTTTCTTACATTAATATAGCTCTTTTCTGGACACTCAAAGCGCTTTACACATTGGGGGGAATCACCTCATCCACCACCAGTGTGCAGCATCCATCTGGATGATGCGACGACACCCATATTGCGGCAGACCGCACACCAGCTGATTGGTGAGAGGAAACAGAAGCCAATTATGATATGGGAGGCCATGATGGACCGAGGCCAGTGGGCAAATTTGGCCAGGATACTGGGGTTAAACCCCTACTCTTTTTGACATCCTGGTATTTTTAACAACCACAGAGAATCAGGACCTCAGTTTTTAACGTCTCATACGAAAGACGGCGCTCGCATATAACCGGCGCTTACATATAACCAGCTTAAACATGGTACAAACTAATGTAACCATGTATTCCCTTTTCTTTTGTTCTTTCCTTCATTTTATTTCTGCCTCATTCTCTAAGGTATAACGCTCTGATTCCAGTTCCTGAGTTGAATACATCCAACGAATTTGCTCTAAATGTGTCAAATACTGATGAAATGTGACCTTGAAAGACCTATTGAATAAAAACCTTGAAATGAACTCCATTCATTGCTTTTTTTCTGCTTTCTCTCCTCCACTAGATGCCCAGCCAACAGAAGCAGAGAGGGAAACGTGGGAAGAAGTGGATGTGGTCCTAAAAGATGCACTGGGAATACTTGACGAACTACAGGCATATAAAGGCGCAGGCCAAGAGATACGAGAGGTATACACACACTCGACAGATGACAGATGATTGCGTTTGATTTATATGTATGCACATATAAAGTTGTTCATGCAAAGTGAACACAGATTGAGTTGAGAGAACAATATTGGTGGTTTCATCTCACATCTAGTGTGTGCATGAGTTGAAATTCTCTGTTTTGTTCATTCACGCCTCAGTTTGAGTGAGTGTCAGTGTGATTGATACTCTTGTTGCCACGGATACTGTTGCTATACAGATGCAGTTGCCATGGACTGGCATCTTCAACAGAGTAAAAGTGAATGTTTTCTTTTTTTCCTCTCTCTCTTTTAATTTGCTCAAAAGAACGCGGCGCATTCCTTTTTTATGTCAGAACAGTCAGTAATTATTGTAATGAGCCGCATGTATTTGGAAATTGAAAAGCACGTTAAGGTAGAGTGCAAAAGCATTGACTAGATGTTCTGTCCAGTGTCATAATGGGGGAAAAAAATCAAAGAAACCTGTGTGTTTGGATTTGGGATAATTTACATCTTCAAATTGCAACCGTCAAAAGCACATCATTTAAAAAGCTCATCTCACATAAGCAGTTTGAAAACAGCCTCTGTCATAAAATAATATGTTCCATTTAAACTTGTGGAAACGTTTATAACTCTCCAGATGTTGTAATATCGGGATGTGCTGTTTGTTTTTACAGGCAATCCAGAATCCTAATGATGAGGCATTACAAGACCAGGCATGGGCTGCTGTGGTGCCGCTAGTAGGCAAACTAAAGAAGTTCTATGAATTTTCACAGAGATTAGGTACAGTACAATAGCCTATTTTTATTGCTTGGGTATGAATGCAAAAAAACCTTTTCAAGTGAACATTGTTTTTCAAAAATATGAAGGATTTTTCCATACACCGTAAAAAACTGTTTTCTGTTTTTTGATATTCATGTTTTTATTTAAAAAAAAAACATTTATTATGCTTTTGAATTGCATTATGAGACCTTGATATTTCTTCCAACAACTTTTAACTTTAAAACGTTGGAAAACATGACTTTATTACTATTTTTTAATTAAAGTAGGGGTGTGACGAGACGCTTACTCCACGAGATGAGACGAGACATGAGTTTGGGTTCACAAGAACGAGACGAGATTTTTACACTATGTTTAAGAAATCTTTAATGATGAAATATATAAATGGAAAATAGTCTTTTATTCAACTGAAAAACAAATTACAAAATGCAAAACTATTTAGATGCTTTTTTTTTAAAGTAATGTAATCTTGTAATGAATGCTATTTTATTTTAATTTTAATCAATTCTATGCTGTAAAGGACATGCATACACTGCAAAATATTTTGCTAATATATGAATGGAAAATAGTGTTTATATATAATTTTAAATATTAGCTTAATGTCTGCTAGTATATGAATGGAAATTTTTTTTCAACTGAAGATTTTACTGCCATAAAGTACGTGCAAACACTGCAAAATATTTAGTTATAAACTCTACTGACTGGCTTCTCCCCTGTACAATTTCACATGAGAAATCGAACTCCTTTTCACAAATGTAACTTTTTTGAAAAAAATGTATGCAATCATGTTATTTTTGCTATTTCATTTTTAATTGTTCTTCAGTTTAACTTTCATTCAGCAGCATTTCATGCCCCTGTTACAAACTCTCAGCTACTAATTGCGAGTAAATGAGTGACGCGCAACACAGAGGCAACCCGGTTTGCTAGATGTGTGCAAAGCACTTGGTGTGCGGTTTAAATCCAATCCTGCCTCGAATCTTCAGTGCAAAATTCACCCTCATGCTCCATCATAACGTCACAACTCACGAGACAACTTTTCACCTCGACGAGGAATCTCGTCGCGATTTAGTCTCGCGAGATCTCGTCACATACCTAGTTTAAAGTGATGTATTGTCTGGGTTGGTGTTGTATATTATGCTGCAAAAACATTGTAATAAACTGCCATTTTCTAAATTATTTCAACATCAAAGGTCGACAGAGCAGAGATCAACTCCCCATAATGCAATTCACAACCGTAAATAAATGGAAAACACTTAGAAAATACAGAAACTGTTAATTAACAGATATTTTTTACAGTGTAAAACACAGATGTTTTCCTTAAAATCTTAGTGAGTATGAAGTCACAAATTGAGAAGGGTCTGGGTTATTTCTTTTAAGGAAAAAAATTATATTAATTCGATTTTTTTAAAAGCAGAAATTGCAGATAAATCTATAGTTTTTGTTTATTTGTATGGCCGCACAAGTTAGCCAAAAAATGATCAAAATATTCCGACTAGTTGCTATTGCAGTATTGTACAGTCCAGCTATTAATGTGACAATACTATTTCTGAATGTTAATTTCTTTTGTAATGGGTAAACTGTTTCTTTAAATGTGTTTAACAGCCAGTGGCACAATTTGTTTCATTCAATTTTTATTAAGCCGTAAACATCTTACAGATCAAATGAACACTAACACACCTAGCAACCGCTGGGAAGAACACCAGCTGGTTCTTTCATAATCTAGCAGAAAACACTGGGGGAAAAAATATTGGAGTAGACCACCAGTTGATGTTAGAATTAAATGAGACAAATCTCAAACCTCTTACTAACATGTAAGAAAAAAAAATCATAAACAATATACACCAGATCATATGGATTCCTTAGCATTAGATGTTTTGGCCATCAAAGCACAGGAATGGTATCGACTTAAGACAAAGTGGGTTGATGATGGTTATGCCTAAAAGCCCTTCTCCTTTAATTCCCTGTAATGGCCTCTGTACATGTAGTGAATGAGCGCAGACACTCGTCAGGCGTCCGCCATGCGTTACATAACTTGCCAAAGTAGGTCACATTGCTTTCCCGCGCTTTCTGCTCCAGAACACAAAAACGGCTATTGCCGCAAAATCATTGGCACGCTTGGCTAAACTACACTGATCACATGACATGTAGTGCTCTTGTCTGACAATGAAGCAATCTGTACATATTAAGTCAAAATTTAGGAGTGCCAGGGGTGAAATAATTGTATCTACAAGGAGAAAGAGGCGCACACTGCTGTGTTTTGAGCACTTTCAGACTGGCAATAGACCAATTTTTCTGATATTTCAGTGCTTTGGACATGATTGGATGGATATATATATATATATATATATATACATACATACATACATACATACATACATACATACATACATATATTTGACATTGACAATGTCAATGTCCAAAAATTGCACCAAAATTGTTTGCAGAGCTACATTTCATCTGCTGTCCCTGGGCAGGAGAATACCAAAACAAATGATGTAACAAAAACATCAGTATAATACCATATACAAAAATTCTTGTCTCTTGCGTTCTCCTGATGTGATGTGATAAGACGTACACTCACTCATCCTGCTCTTTTTTTTTTTCTTCCCCTCTCATCTGCTGCCCTTGACTCGCACTCCATTCTCAGCATGCGCCCTTAAAAGCCGCTCGTCTCAAGCTCTGTTTTGACTGGGAAGGGAATAGTGTGCTTCCATAGCCATTTTTAATCAGCTCCTCTGCCCTGCCAAGCCGACTAAAGCAGATGGAGGTCATTACCGTACAGCAAATCTGCTCAATTTATTCCGCACAAGCTTATTGAGTCACCAGCCTGAAAATTCCCTTTCCGCTTTTTTTTTTCCACTGGGAAAAGAAACCTGTGTGACTATACAGGCTTGACCATGTAAAAGTTACATCTCGAAAAGTCTTGGTTACTCAAGGCCATATGGGAGTTAACAAAGCTACTCACTCTTTACACTTTCAGATAGGATTAATTGACACAGTTTCTAAGTGGGAATAAATAAACAGACACACACACACACAAAGGTAGCCGAAAATACTAGCATTCTCCTAGAGCAGATTTAATTTGCTCTTTTGTGTCTTTTGTTTTATTTACTTATTTAAAGCCACACTAGCCAGAAATCACTTGTATTTTTTCTGTTGCCCTCTTTTAAGATGCTTATGGACTTTCTTTAGCAATTTTGCAAACTTAACACCAAAGGCTACACCAAAGACTGTTTTTGTTTTTGTTTATATTATAAGAATTGTAATAGAGAAGAATAAAAATGAGTTGGACATTGGGTAGAAGCAGTGGAACTAAGATCATACTGTACCTCAGCTATAAACTCATTTATTGCTGCTGGACTGACTCTTATGTAATGTAATTGCTGCTGTGTACTGTATTGCCACATAAGAGCAATGGAGAAAATGAGTATGTGAATTTTGGGTTAAGTCCCACAAAGTGTCTACTTAATGCACGTTATGCTCAAAACACACCCATAACTCATTAAGAGAATAAGCACAACCCCATGCGCTTTAGACTTTGCACCTAGATTGTCAAAATAGAGCCCCTTGTCTTAGTGGAGAACATCTAGAAATTTATAAGTGTCATAAGTGTCTTTATGTAATTGAGATGTAAAAATCATCTGAAGGTTATGAATGCACAAACAAGCGAATGAATGAATAAGTTTTCCATTGATGTATACTTTTTAAGGATAGCATAATATCAGACAGAGACTATTTGAAAATTTGAAATCTGAGGGTTCACAAAAAAAGTCTTTAAAGTTGTCTAAATGAAATGCTTAGCAATGCACATTACTTATTAAAATTTGAGTTTTAATTAATTTACAATATAAAATGTAAAATTTTGCAAAAAAAATCACTTATGCAACTTAAGTGGTCCAGGGCTACAGTTATGGATTAGTGTGCCTTTTGTGTATTCTGGCATATGTGTGCTTCATGGGAAAATAGTTTGACCGTATGGTTTAAAGAACATTTATTAATTTAATAGATGATGTACGATACCAGCATGTTTATTTTTATGATTCTGCATGCTAGGATGGATTTTATTTTTCTCATCATATGTTTTGTATCAGCTGCTTCTGTTATAGATTTTACATTCATTTTGAGCAGATTTGTACAGAATTTAGTTTTCAAACTGAATATTGTATAAATCAGCCCATGCAGTAAATATGGCTGGAATGTACATTTTTTTCCATTACAAGTCAATCATCAACAACAATCCATTTTAAAAGTTTAATAATAACCATAATGAAAAACATCAACAGTAATAATAATAATAATAATAAATGTCCCTTGTATACCTCTACAGAAGCAGCCCTGCACAGTCTACTAAGAGCACTTACTAGTGAGACATATGATGACCCCACACAGCATCTGGAGAGAGAACAGGCCCTCGCCAAACAGTTTGCTGAGATCTTGCACTTCACACTGCGCTTTGATGAACTCAAGGTGAGGACCATATGTCGATAAATATTCCTTTTACTATTTTCCTGTTGTGATTATTGCATAAAAATTGAATACTACAATATAAACTACAAAACTTGCTACCGCAGTTGTTATTACAGTTTTTCTCAATTGACAAAACACTAAAGCCCATTGGCTGAACTAAGTTCTCAGTTGCCTGACCTCATTTAGCTAATTGTGCAGTCTGTTGTCATACCTTAAACCATTTCACATGTTAAAACACAATGTGCTTTTCAGCAAAACTCTAAACACATTCTCATCCTCTAAACACATTCTGGACTCTAATGCACAAGTCATTCACACTGGTAAACACAAGTAGCAACAATCAAATACAAATAGAGAAAAGATGTCATTGATTAAACACAACCACTCAAATTTGATGTCACGTTTTTCAAATTATGTGACAACAGATATAAGCAAACAGGTTGTTGAAGGTGGGATGGAGAGTGTCTAAGCATGGTTAGAAGAATCAATGTGAGAGGATGAGTGCAATGGGCAAGTTGTACCTCCCTCCATACTCACCTTTCCTGAACCCGATTGAGGAGTTTTATGGAAAGTGTATGATAGATAACCCTACACCAGAGTAGATCTGCTGCAAGTCATAGATTTAGCATATGGTGATATAGGTGAGGAATCATGTCAGGGCTGTATACGGCCCACAAGATGCTTCTTCCCCTGTTGCTTCAAGACGGACAGTATTGCGTGTGATGTCGACAAAGTGTTCTGGCCTGACTCAGAGACATGAAGAAGCAAATTGATCACATTTCCACCTTTGATTTTTGTCCCTTTTAGTATTGTATACTGTAGTACAGTGGATTGTAGGCTGTATACTGTACAATAAACAAATTGTATGGCATTGAACATTGAGATTAAAAATGTACTTCTCCCTGAGAGCTATTTATTTTGAACAATGTGTTTGTTTTCTGTTTTGTGTTGTATTGTTTACTGACTGCTCGATAGTGATCACTTAGTTTATTATTTGAGAGCAGTGCTTGATTTTGAACACAGGTAAAACTGTTTTGAGGCAAAAGTTTCATTTTGCAAGAGAAGTCAGAGGTTTTGTTGATAGTGCTTGAAGATGAGGTTTTGTGTTTAATGGTGTAAGAAAATGGAGCAAGGGTTCAGAAATTGTATTTTAGCAATCGAGAAAAACTGTGTTATAGTGTATGCACGGATTCTAGGTAGCTGGCACAATGCTGGTCAAAATTCTGATGAAACCTCATATAATAAGAACGTGAAGCTGTTTTATGTAAAAAAAACAAAACGTTATATGTCAACACAGTCTCATTGGAAACATGTTCTTCAGCTAAAATTTTTGTGAAACTGAAAACTTCCCAAAAACATATACGTTTTGTGCTTAAACATATGTTTGATTGCAGTTTCTAGGTAATAATGAATGCTAGGGAGCAGTTTGACCTCAATGTTTTTTGTTCCTTTACAACTAATGCTTTTTAAAGGGACATATTATTGACAATATAATATTTCTTTGCACAACACAAAAATAAATACCACATGGTGTCTATGATTTGTAATCAAATACTTTTGCCTCACCTGTTTATGGCATATGCACAAATTAGCTGGTGAGCACTCGGGTTTAAGTCCAGCTAAGCATGGGTTCCACAAAAGAGGTGTAAAATTTAAAGTAATTTTAAATCAAGGTAAAATTATGATTACAATTCACTTTTCTCTTTTGTTTGGAAAAATAATATTGCTTTGGTTTAGGTCATTGGTTCGCTAGGTGATCTGTACAAAAAGCTCCTTGTACAAGAAGGACGTCTATCTGAAACATATAACAAAATACACCCTAAGTAGTATATTTCAGATTCACAAAAATGTAGACAGCACCTTCTAGTGGACTTTTCATCTGAAATGTGCAACAAAATGTAACCGGAGCAATGTATTTCACGTTTTACAACAATGTAGGCTGAGGTGTATTTTCCAATGAGCCTGTGTTATACTTTATAAAAGCAAACATATTTATTTTTTTTTAAATGTGGAAATAAGCCCAAGACATACCTTCATGTGAAACACATTTAAATGTTAAGAGTATAAATAAATCAGATTAATGTTCTCTACTCAAATGAAATGCATGGTTAAAAGATATCTTTAACAACTCACCAATTACTCAAGTAAGCACAATTAAAAAATTCAGCCTGCTGTTATACATTACCATTGAAAAGAAGAGACTGACCAGGATGCGATGCCCTTACAAGCTTCCAATTCTCACTAACGCCATGCTAATTGTGATTAGAAACCAGCTAATGAGAAAGTAATTACTTTATAATTGCACACGTCAGTTTTCACTGCCCCAGGTGCATACCAAACCTTTCTTGACATTTAAGATCACAAAAAAAAGAGCTTTCGATCTTTTAATATCTCTCTTTTATGGTCTTATCCTCTGCTTAAACAAACACCTGCTGGGTTTGTGCACACCAGACTAATAAAGCAGAACAGACACTTATTCCTGTGTTTGTCGAGACCGCATGAGCTATTATGTTTTTCTATGCCCTATGACCATGTCAAAAACTCAGACACTCGCACAACCCTGAATGACTGAACTGTAAACCACCTAATTTGTCCCGGGTTATGTGTCCAAACAAATCATGTTACATTTCGTCTGGCTGTTCTCTTGTTCGTCTCGGCACCAACACTAGCGGCTTTATCTCCTGCTCTTTCTAATGAGAACAATCACATACACCCCAACGCCCTGCGGCACCGAGATGGGATGTCCCAATTAAAGAGGCCCCCACCCCTCCCAGATGGGGTTGCTAAATGCGAGAAGGTAGGGGGTGTAAGGTGGCATGCCAACCTCCATCCAACCATGCCCTCCTCTCAGCTTGGCGCAGTGACCTACTTCAGCCCACCAATGCCATAGCTCAGCGCACTGCAGGGAAATGATGGGCTGTCTAGCCTGACGGTATACTGTATGAACTCAATTCCAGCCCTGCATTAATTCTGTTGACAATGATGTCATTTGAGGATATTATTTTGATTTGATCTAAAACATCGGTCTCCGACACTGTGAAAAAACGTTAATGGTTGAGAGCTACTCATGTCATGAAAAAATTATTAAACAGGGTTCCCGTGGGTCATGGAATTTTTGGAATATCATGGAATTCTGAAAGGTCTGTTCCAGACTTTGAAAGTCAAAGAGTTTTTCTTGTCCATGTATACCAGGGACTTTTGTTTATCATTTTAAATATTATCGAATATCCAAGTTTCCATCTATCAAATTTGTTAATTTTCCACACCAAATCAGGTTTTGTGTCATTTTTTTTACACCTCTTGCCTGTTATGGTTATTAGCATCATTTTACTCCTTTTCTGTTAATCAGCTATCTAAAAATCTTAAACCAAGAAGCATTTTCTGGACAAGCAAAAATATTATTGTTTTCAGAAATAATAAGTAAAAATTAAGTGAAAAAACAAAACAAAATAATAAAAAAACTATTACAATAAATAAATAAAAATAAATATCTGCCAATGGGGAAATCAAAGTAATCTTATTTTCACTTTGAAATAAGGTTATTTTGCTTACCGCTTTGCCAGATTATTTTGCTTGTTTTAATGAAAAATATAGAATTTTGATATTATTTCTAAAAACAAGACTTTTTTTTTTTACTTGTCTAGAAAATTCTTTTTGATTTAAGAATTTGTAGATATTTTGACTTGGAACAAGACTCTAATTAAATTTTTTTTTTTGCAATGCAGTCACTTAAGTTAATTGCAGTCACCAATGTGAATTTCAAAATCTTTGGCTACAAAATTATCACTTCAAAGACTGGATGCTCTTGTTTTTGTTTTTTGTTTTTTTTCCAAAGGTATATTATCCTGTTGCTTTCATAATGGCTTTTAAATTAATAAAAAGTCATATTCAAGCTCAAACTATTTTAATATTATGCAAAGCACAATGGCGCCTTTGTTTCCTGTTCATTATAGGCCATGGAATTTAAGATTTTCAGTCAGAGAAAGTCAGGAAATTTGACAATCAGCTGAGAGTGGGAACCCTAATTAAATCACATTAGTGATGTCTCATAAATTGTAAATAAATAAAAACATAATAAAAAAAATAAACACTATTACACATCTGAAAGTCATTGTTACATTGCTGCTGAAGGCCAAGAGGAAGGAAGGACATTTTGTCAGAGAACTCTTGCAATGTTTGATACATTCAATACATAAAATTCTATTGTCCATAAAATATTTCTGCTTAATAATTTCATGAAAATCTGTTTATAATTTATAGTTTAACCTTATGCTATAAGTTACCTTTTTTCTATATTATTGTTTCTATTACACGAGATATGGCTACCTAGAATTAGATTATACACGCGTTTTATTTTTTTCTGAAAAAAAAGTATTTCATATATTTTTTCCTCTTAAGTATGAGCATCTCATCCCCTTACATCCTAAACTAACCACAAAAGCCAGATATATCAAATACATATTCATATAGTTTGCATAGTTCATTTGTTTTTTTTTTTAGTTTGCATAGTTCGTTTGTTTGAATAGTTTGTATAGTTTGTTAGTTTGTTTGTATAGTTTGCATAGTTCATTAGTATTTATAGTTTGCATAGTTCGTTCGTTCGTTCGTATAGTTTGCATTGTTCGCTCATATAGTTTACATAGTTCACTCACATAGTTTACATAGTTTACATAGTTCGTTTGTTCATTTGCGAAGTTTGTTTCTTTTGCATAGTTTGTTTGTTCGTTTGCATAGTTTGTTTGTTCATTTGTATAGTTTACATAGTTTGTTCATTTTTATAGTTTGCATAGTTTGTTAGTTTTTATAGTTTGCATAGTTAATTCATTTGTTCGTTCATATAGTTTGTATAGTTCATTCGTTTTGTCATATAGTTTGCATAGATTGTTTGTTTCTTCGTTCATTTGTATACTTTGCAGTTTGTTTGTTCACATAGTTTATATAGTTTGTTCGTACAGTTTGCATAGTTTGTTCGATCGTTTGTAAAGCTTCCATAGTTTGCATAGTTCATTAGTTTTTATAGTTTGCATAGTTTGTTTGTTCGTATAGTTTGCATAGTTTGTGTGTTCGTTTGTATAGTTTGCATTGTTCATTTATTTGTTCCTTTGTATAATTTTTATAGCTTGTTCATAAAGTTTGCATAGTTCATTCAGTTTGCATAGTTCATTCAGTTTGTATAGTTCGTTCGTTTGTTCGTATAGCTTGCATAGTTCATTAATTTTTATAGTTTGTATAGTTTGTTTGTTTGTTCTTATAGTTTGCATAGTTTATTTATTCGTTAGTTCATTTAGTTTGCATAGTTCGTTCGTTTGTATAGTTTACATAGTTTGTTCGTATAGTTTGCATAGTTTGTTCGTTCATTTGTATAATTTACATAGTTCGTTCGTTTTTATAGTTTGCATAGTTTTTGTTCGTTTGTATAGTTTGCATAGTTCATTCATTTGTTCGTTCATATAGTTTGTATAGTTCGTTCATATAGTTTGCATAGTTCATTCATTTTGTTTGTTCGTATAGTTTATATAGTTAGTTTGTTTGTTTGTATAGTTTGCATAGTTTGTTCGTATGTTTGTAAAGTTTGCATAGTTTGCTTAGTTCATTAGTTTTTGTAGTTTGCATAGTTCGTTTGTTCGTTCATATAGTTTGCATAGTTTGTTTGTTTGTTCATATAGTTTACATAGCTCGTTTATGTTTGTTTGTTCGTTCGTTCGTATAGTTTGCATAGTTCGTTTGTATAGTTTGTTCGTTCGTTTGTATAGTTTACATAGTTCGTTAGTTTTTTTTGTTTGCATAGTTCGTTTGTTCATTCATATAGTTTGCATAGTTTGTTTGTTTGTTCATACAGTTTACATAGCTCGTTTATGTTTGTTTGTTCGTTCGTTCGTATAGTTTGCATAGTTCGTTTGTATAGTTTGTTCGTTCGTTTGTATAGTTTACATAGTTCGTTAGTTTTTTTAGTTTGCATAGTTCATATTTTATTTTGTATAATCTGCATAGTTTATTCATTTGTACGTTCGTATAGTTTGTATAGTTCGTTCATTTGTTAATATAGTTTACATAGTTCATTCGTTTGTTCATTCATTCATTCGTATAGTTTGCATAGTTCATTCGTTCATAAAG
>CAIGQW010055747.1:6120136-6130706 GCA_903798125.1 Danio choprae | reverse complement strand
ACGCTAATGACTGTGAGGGTTGGGTTTAGGGTTGAGGTAGGTGTAGACGTTAATGACAGTGAGGTTTGGGTTTGGAGTTGGGGTAGATGTAGACGGTAATAACGCACAATGTAATTTAATAATTAATATAAATAATTATCGTTTTTTGCAACAACCAATTGCATGCACATCCACTACGTACGGAACCTGATCCAGTACGTCATTGCACTGCAATGAAGAGACACTCACAATGTCAGCACCATTAATTTCGGACCTTGTGGGGACAGGGATTATTTATTTATTTTTTGGTCCTCTTGAGGAAAACTGCTCATCATCAATCACACAGAATGAAGTATTATGAAAATGTAAAACTGCAGAATATTTTCTTGGAGAGGCGGTTTTGGGGTACAGTTGGGGGAAGATGATGGAATTACAGTGTGAACAAAAACTTATTCCATCTATGTAAATGTAAAAAAATGAAATCCAACATATGTGTTCAATTCCAACATTTGCAATTTATTTACCTAAACATTCTGTTAAAGAGATGGTTCACCCAAACATTTTGCCATTATTTACTCACCCTTTACTTTTTTCAAAACATGATGAGTTTCTTTCTTTGTTTGAACACAAATGAATATATTTTAAAGAAAGATTTTAAGTTTTTTTTAAATATTTATTTTGTGTTCAACAGAAGAAAGAAAACAATAAATAATAGGAAACCACTTGAGGGTGAGTAAATACACAGTACATAAAAATTTTTGGATGAACTATCCCTTTAATGTGTTGTTCATTGAAAATTTGCTCCGAACTGTGTTCACTGAGTTGACATTGCAATCAGGGATTCACAGGCTGCAAGAAGGGTGTGGCCATAGTTGATCTGCAGTAAAGGGATGTATAAAAGTCAGAGAGGAAGAAACTGCAGAGCACTCTGTATTCTGTCAGTGAAAATCTCAGGGGTTGGGTTAGAGAGAGAGTGAGAGTGAGAGTTTTAGGGTGTGTCTTGAATCCATGCAGCACCTCTGGATTGAAGGACCAAGAGCATGTGTTTAATATATATAAAGAAAAACAGGTTTTGTAATTGGTGGATCTACAGCAGCAGTACTTAAATGCAATAAAGATACAAATCATGAGGATATCATTTTGGTTTCGATGAGCTGTGAAATGTGGCTGGAAGGGCATCTGCTACATAAAACATATGCCAGAGTGATTGGCAGTTCATTCTGCTGTGGTGACCCCTGATAGAGCAGGAACAAATCCGACGATATATTGGATCTGCTTTTCAACCTAGAAGCCATTTTATAGTGTGCACAGGTTCTTCAAAAATGCTCAATACAATGATTCATCCTTGTGCAGTGTCTTTGCTTTTTCTCTCCAAAAGTTATGAGCGATAAACAAACATGTTTGCACTCATTGCACAACTAGAGTAGCAGAAATATTTTAATCCTGCACCAAGTTGGCAGCTATTGTTGTATTTACTACTTGATTGTTCTTGTTTGTTCTTCGCTGTCTTTTCTTAATATGACTCAGTTCTATGTTGACATATTCTGGACTAGTGCACTGTATTTTCTATATTTTGTGATTCACAAGTGTTCATTTACGGTTGTGAATTGCATTATGGGACCTTGATATCTGCTCTGTCTACTTTTGATGTTGAAATTCAACTCTACAGTTTAACAAACTGACTTTTATTGACTTTTTAATATTTCGAAATAATATAACAGGTCCGTAGCCTGCCTGGTGAAAGTCCTGGTTCTTTTTCCTTAAAACGTGGACTTTTTTGTAAATACTTGTGGGATGGTCACCACAGTTTTTGATTGACCAAAAATATTTCCTAAAGATTTAGAATAAAATACTAAAAATACTTATTTATTGCATGTATCATTAAAAACAAAATAGGAATCTGTTAAAGTTTTAAATTAAAAACTGAAAACTGTAGTCTATTGTCATTTTTTAGGCTAATAACAAACTGGCCAGCACATTCAACTGTCCTCTGCTAGAATTTGACCATTTGAATAATAAAAAAGTTAAAACATAATAATAATAGTCATGTAGAGCTTCATGGCTTTTATAGCCTCTCTTGTAATAAAGTACATTTGAAAATTCATGGATAACAACAATAGGCAAACTAATATCCAAATGAATCTTAATATGAGCTCACGTATGGGACAAATTCTGGACCTTTGTCAGTGAGGGGTGGGTCTTTCGAACCACCCGAACCTCCCCTGGCTACGGGCCTGTATAATGTATAAGAAATAATATATAAAGAGATGATAAGTCTGTAAAATAACAGAAGCTGTGCTGGCAGTTTATTACAAGGATTGTGTACCATAATATACAACACCAACCCAGACAATATATCAATTTAAACTATAAGATGTTTACTTTTCTAGGTTAAAGGTTGTTGAAAGAAAGATCAAGGTCTCATAATGCAATTCAAAAGCATAAATTAACAAAAATAAAAACATGAATCACAAAATACAGGAAACTAACTTACGGATATTTTTTACAGTGTAGTTCAAAAACAGTTAAAAGCACATGTGCAAGCATCGCATGCATTGTACATACATTTCTTAAATGCTTGTGCAGGATAAACAGGGCTGATAGTCTTGTGATTGTCTGTTTTCACTCTTTCTCCTTGTATTGTCAAAAAGTTCCACAGCCGATGGAATTGCTTTATTCGAGATTATAGCATTAATGATGGTGCATTGGTACTGTACACATCATACACGAACATCAGGTGTCGTGTTTATTTGTCAAGGATATCATTATAGTATCATGTACAAAGCATCTGGGCCCATATTCACAGAACATCTTAAGGCTGAAAGTAGCTTATAACTAGACAATTTAGAAGAAAATCTAAAAAATTATGGTGGTGTCAGGCCTAAAATGTTGCTCTATTAATGTGTTAATTGATGGTCCACCTGGAAAAAGAAGGAATGAAAAAACTTGCTCTGTTTACTGTCTTTTGTTGGTTTGATTGCTTCTGTTATCCTCATTTTACAGTAAAATACTTTGGATAAAAGTGTTTGCTAATTGCTAAATGATTAAATGCAAGAATGCTGTAATGTTCACAACCTTTAACCTATGCACTAAATACTGGGCTCTCATAAGTGACCTTGGACCTCTTATGTTGCATGGTTATATTTTGGGGAATTTACTGTACAAAAAAACACACTGTGTGGGTCTAAAAGATTATATATTTTTCCCTTTATGACAAAAATAATTGGAAAATTAAGGAAAGATGGGTGGCACAGTGGGTAGCGATGTCAGTAGGCGTTCCTGTGTGGAGTTTGCATGTTCTCCCTGTGTTCGCATGGGTTTCCTCCAGGTGCTCCGGTTTCCCCTACAAGTGAAAAAGACATGCGCTATAGGTGAATTGGGAAAGCTAAATTGACTGTAGTGTATGTGTCTGAATAAGAGTGTATGGGTGTTTCCCAGTGATGGGTTGCAGCTGAAAGGGCATCATTGGCAGTGGAGACTACATCCAATAAATTAGATGAATCCAATTTATTAACATTAAGCCCATTAATGCTTTCTTGCATCACATGGTGCATTTCAGTGATGACTGTTTTTTGGTGTTTTTAAATATTTCGGTAATCATTCATATATATCATATATATATATATATGAAATATACAATACAGTAATTGGACAAACAAGATTGCACTTTACATGCACATTAGTACAAAAATAAATGTACTGTATAAATACAAATGTTAATTTTTTTCTATGTACTATTGACACTTTTCAACAAATATATTCATTCATTCATTCATTTTCATTTCGGCTTAGTCCCTTTATTAATCTGGCGTCGCCACAGCGGAATGAACCGCCAACTTATCCAGCATATGTTTTATGCAGCGGATGCCCTTCCAGCTGCAACCTATCACAGGGAAAGACCCATACACTTCCATTCACACACTTTTGTACCTTTAACGTAATATGTGGAACAGATTTGTTCTTTTTAGGATATTAATATGTACCTTTAAGAACCTGTTGAAAAGGTACCATCCCAGTGACAGATTTTGAACATTTATTTCTAAGAGTGTAGACTTCTTATTTAATCATTAAATGTTTCTGTTAGAATCCTAATTCAGCTGAATAGTCCAGTCCTTTTTCAAGGCAGATGTATGGACTTTTATCCTCATTCCACTGTAAGAACTGCATTTTTGGTTGTGTTTTATTTTTATTTTAATGTGTAATGAATTGGTGCGATCTCATGTGGTAAATTTGAAACTGTTAATATATGTTTCTGAGAATTCACAAGCCAAAAAAGGGACATGCTATTTCATGACACGCACACACACGCATACAAATGGTAAACCACAGAACTGTTATTTGTCAACTCACAACTTTTTTTTATTAAAAGGCTTGTGAAAGGGAAGTTCTTGTGCCTCCATAAGTCACATTCACATAGGTCAACACAACAATAAAAAAGCATTCCCATTCATGATTTTTAGATCTGTTTGAAAAAACTGAAAAGCATCCAAATTAATATTTAATTATTTTTTTAAGCATATGAACCCTTTCTTCATTTCAAACCTTAAGAACTCTCTCTTTGTTTAAAAACATAGCAAATAAGTTAGCTTTTAAAACATTTTGATTACGATTATTTATATATATACACACATAACATAACTAGAGCTCAGTTACATGGTAGTGTAAATCCGTTAAGAGACCAGTCTTCCGTGTTCTTGGTGCGAGTTATTCTTAGCCAAAAGTTTTGGGACATATGCCTTTACATGCACATGGACTTTAGTGACATCCCAATCTTAATCTGTAGGGTTTAATATGTAGTTGGCCTACATTTTTGCAGTTATAACAGCTTTAAAGGTGCCAAAGAATGCATTGATTCAATATGTTAAATTGGTTTCTGATTTCTAAATATTACATATATTGCTTAGGTTAGTGCAAAGAATTCCCTAGAATTGGTTTTATAGTCTCACCCTAAACCACACAGATTACCCCTAAGACCAGACATATAATACACTGTGCAACTTCTTTGCAATTTCCATGTGATTTCAGTATGGTACCAACTCAGACTCCACAGGAAGATCACAGGCAATCCCCCTAAACTTTACAATTGGCACAATGCAGTCAGGCAAACCCAGGCTCGTCCATTAGAGTATTGGACTGAGAAGCGCGAGTTGTCATGTCTCCACTGCTGTCTAGTGACAGCATAGTTTACACCACTGCATCCGATGATTTGCATTGCACTTGATGATGTAAGGCTTGTATGAGGCTGCTCATCCATGGCAACCTGTTTCATGAAGTTTGGAGGAAGCTATTGGTTCTGCAGAAACCGATTTGTCATCTCAGCATGCCCTGACCAGCAGCGACATTTTCAATAAAATTTGTATTGTGAAAAATTTGTATTGGAGGCACAAATACTTTCTTGAACTTACCAGGCGATCTCTGCAGAGTCAGTTGATGGTGTGAATGCACATTTCAAAACGGGTCCATATTTATGGAGCAAGGCAGCACATTAGGTGTTGGGAGCAGAGTTTCTGTCTGTGTCTGTCTTTTTGGTCTTATTTACTGTAAGCACATGGTTTTAGTTTACCAGTGATAAGACAGTGAGGGTCTTTGATGGTTTTCTGAGAAGACACTGAACACCGTAGAAGATGTGGTTTGACGTGGGGGCCCCACACAAAGTTCCGCCGCTGTCAGTATATGGCCAGAGGTGCAATTTACACTTCAACAACTGCAGAACTCTTTCCTTTAACACCCACTCACTTATGGCATTCCTCTTATTGGACGCAACTGTGACTAAGCCATAGTCGGGTTTTTTTCCACAGTTTTGTATATATCTAGTCATCTAAAGAGTTGTATGTGAATATGGGGATAGGTCTCTGACCTATCTCACCTTGGCCAATGGCCCTTCTGCCACTTTTGGCTTCTACTTGAGATATCCTAATCAGATAACATCAAATAAAAAGGGGGGTTGGGGGACTCAATATCTATTCCATATTATGCATTCACACTGAATATCTATTCCATGTAGTACAGCCATTAATGTAATGTTACATGTATTATGTTTGTTTTACAGCTTAATGCACACATATATATACAATTGTGTTAGATTTTAAGCCATCAGTTCAAGGCTGAAGGTGATGACAGCAAAAAGCATTTGAAACTGGACAGAAGTACAGAACAGAAACTATGGAACTTAAAAATAATGCAAAATATAAAATGTATAAAATATTTTTTTATAATTGTTATGGTTACTACATCTAAAAACATCGTTCAGACATTTTTTCAGACAATCGTCACGTTTTGTCGTTATACAGTTCCTGTATGTGCACAGTAAAAAAAATATCCATAAATTAGCAGTTTTCCATATTTTGTGATTAATGTTTTTATTTTTATTTATAATTTTTTTTCTGTTTATTTATGCTTTTGAACTGCATTTGGAGACCCTGATCTTTCCTCCAGAAACCTTGAACCTTAAAACGTTTAAAAAAGAGACTTTTATTAACATTTTTATTAGTTTAAAGTGATCTATTGTCTGGGTTGCTGTTGTATATTATGGTATAAAACATTGAATTAACATTGAAAATGTTATTGAACATTGTTATTTTACAGATTTACTTCTTTATATATTATTTCGTATTCATTCATTCATTCATTTTCATTTCGGCTTAGTCCCTTTATTAATCTGGGGTCGCCACAGCAGAATAAACCGCCAACTTATCCAGCATATGTTTTACGCAGCTAATGCCCTTCCAGCTGCAACCCATCATTGGGAAACATCCACACACACCCATTCACACACATACACTACGGATAATTTAGCCTATCCAATTCACCTATACTGCAGGTCTTTGGACTTGTGGGGGAAACCGGAGCACCCAGAGGAAACCCACGCCAACATGGGGAGAACATGCAAACTCCACACAGAAATGGTGACTGACCCAGCCGAGGCTCAAACCAGCGACCTTTTTGCTGTGAGGCGATCGTGCTACCCACTGCGACTATTATTTCGTATACATTATTTTATTTCAAACTACTAAAATGTCAATAAAAGTCACTTTGTTAAACTGTAGAGTTGAATTTTCAACATCAAAAGTCGACAGAGCAGAGATCAAGGTCTCATAATGCAATTCTGAACAATTCACACAACATATGGAAACTGTTATTTATATAGATATTTTTTATAGTATAGGAATAGTTTCTTATCCATCTCATCCAAAGCCATTTGTGAACAATTGTTCCTGTTGTTCAGTCCTAGTCTGAAATAATGTCACAGTCCAGGCCTGCTTTCCACTGAACAACATGTTCTTTATCATATAAAAAAGGTTTACACGATAAATGAGATTTGTTGTAATCTGTTAGCTGAAAGACCTTCTTTTTTATTTTTTAACTCTCTCCAGTTCTGTAATGAGGATTTCGGAAAGTATTTAGCTTGGGATAGAAATACATTAAATATGTGTTTTAAATATGTTATCACCTTTGTTTTCTAAAAAGCTAATAATGGTCAAATTAATCATGTCCCTAGCAAATGAAAAGATTAATCTACTAGCTTAGCCTAATACGAACTAGTTAATTATTAGCATTTTGATGATCTAGAAATGATACTGTTTTTGATTCTGGAAAGTTAGAAACTTGTAGTAATCCAGAAATCAGTAATTGAGCTCTGAAAGGTCAGTGGGTAACAGGGTGAAAGCTGAAATTGTTGATGCTTTGCTCCATAGAGTTCAATGCACTTGGGAGGGTTGAGTCAGAGTGAGTTTACTTCAACACCTCTACACAGTGCTGCCCATTTCAACACCGTGAACTAATGCACAATAAAGTAATAGCAAACAGCAGATGGCATCTTTTCACAAAAACACAAACAGTTTCTGCTGAAGATAACCAATAAAGAGGTTAAACGGTCACTGGTTTCACTGAAATTCATTTTGGGGAATTCTGCTGAAGAGCAGAGAGAGAGAGAGAGACAGATAGAAACTGTGGGAACCTTGTCATGCAAACCACAATGTCACTTTTTAACCCCACCTCTCCAGGGTGAACTCTTCCAAGAAAGACAACGGCTATCTGCAGATACCCCTTCAACGTTTTTACACTTGCAGACCCACTTCCTCTAATTTGTTATCTTAATCAGTATAGTTTTCCCGCAGTTAATAAGTGATGTCAAAATGTCAATGACTTTTTTTTTTACCAGTACGCAATGCCATAATGTGGTTTGCTTTGAGGAGAGTTGCAATATTGTTATAAAATGGCATAAACATACTTTTAATGATTGTGTGTGTGTTTTTATTTTATTTTTACGGATTCTGCAAGCTTTGCATCCATAAACGTATAATTTCAAGAAATGTTTGTGTCCACGTGGAAAGGTCAATGACAGGTCCTGCTGGTGGAGGTATAGGTAGTTGCTCCACATAGAACAATATAGTATATATATATACACGTTATAAATATATATAATTTTTTTGGGGATGTTTCATATATACGTGTGTGTGTGTGCGTGCGTGCGTTTGTGCCTGCATGCGTGTGTGTGCATCAATATACTGACACAAAAATGTATTTTGTACAAATATAACTGATGTAAATCAAAATTCTCTATCAGACAAAAACAAAGTGTTGTTCTGGCCTTTTGATTTAGCCGCGCTTTGTTTCTCTTTATTTCAAACGCCCTTCATTCCATAAAATTTTTCTTGTTAATTCTATAATTCAATTATAATTCTATTTATAATTTATTCAAGTTCCAAAAAGACATTTAAATTAGAATACAAATGATATCAAATGAAACTTGTTATAAAAACAAGAATATTTCAACAAAACTGTACAGTATGAAGTGGTCAAAAATCGTGTCTGACTCTTCCTTGCTTCCAGCAAAAAAATGAAAAATGAGAAATGAAAAAAGGAAAATGGCTTCAACACAAAGTTTAAGGCTCATGTGTCTCTTCGTTTTTTTATTTTTACAGAAGCAACTGTGTATTTATTTATTGTGAGGTTTATGCATTAGGAAATAAAGATGTCGCAAATTCGCTTAAATAAAAACAACAACAATATGGAATAAACTGTGTACTAGCACTCTCAACATTAGGCTATTAAAAATCTGACTACACTGCATCATTTTTGTCTATGATGAATTTGGTGTACTTACTGTACACTGATGTTAAAAAAAAAAGTGTCAGACCTTGACGTGGCGGTAAGGATGTCCACCAAGAATATATTTTTTCATAAATGCTATTTTGTAGTATTTTGTTTGTATATTGGTAACATAAGAAATATGAAATATACAATACAGTAATTGGACTAACAAGATTGCACTTTACATGCACATTAGTACAAAAATAAATGTACTGTATAAATACAAATGTTAATTTTTATCTATGTACTATTGACACTTTTCAACAAATATATATATATATATT
Organism: Danio choprae; assembly: GCA_903798125.1. Lineage (NCBI taxonomy): Eukaryota > Metazoa > Chordata > Actinopteri > Cypriniformes > Danionidae > Danio > Danio choprae. The sequence continues at coordinate 6,121,350 of CAIGQW010055747.1, read as the reverse complement.
TGTTGAGGGCCTTACAGTGGCACAGTGTGTAGCACGATCGCCTCACAGCAAGAAGGTCGCTGGTTCGAGCCTCGGCTGGGTCAGTTAGCATTTCTGTGTGGAGTTTGCATGTTCTCCCCGTGTTGGCGTGGGTTTCCTCCGGGTGCTCCAGTTTCCCCCACAAGTCTAAAGACATGCGGTATAGGTGAATTGGGTAAGCTCAATTGTCCCTAGTGTATGTGTGTGAATGAGTGTGTGTGGATGTTTCCCAGTGATGGGTTGCAGCTGGAAGGGCATCCGCTGAGTAAAACATATGCTGGATAAGTTGGCGGTTCATTCCGCTGTGGCAACCCCAGATTATTAAAGGGACTAAGCCGAAATGAAAATGAATGAATGAATGAATGAATGAATGAATATATTTGTTGAAAAGTGTCAATAGTACATAGAAAAAAATTAACATTTGTATTTATACAGTACATTTATTTTTGTACTAATGTGCATGTAAAGTGCAATCTTGTTTGTCCAATTACTGTATTGTATATTTCATATATATATATATATGATATATATGAATGATTACCGAAATATTTAAAAACACCAAAAAACAGTCATCACTGAAATGCACCATGTGATGCAAGAAAGCATTAATGGGCTTAATGTTAATAAATTGGATTCATCTAATTTATTGGATGTAGTCTCCACTGCCAATGATGCCCTTTCAGCTGCAACCCATCACTGGGAAACACCCATACACTCTTATTCAGACACATACACTACAGTCAATTTAGCTTTCCCAATTCACCTATAGCGCATGTCTTTTTCACTTGTAGGGGAAACCGGAGCACCTGGAGGAAACCCATGCGAACACAGGGAGAACATGCAAACTCCACACAGGAACGCCTACTGACATCGCTACCCACTGTGCCACCCATCTTTCCTTAATTTTCCAATTATTTTTGTCATAAAGGGAAAAATATATAATCTTTTAGACCCACACAGTGTGTTTTTTTGTACAGTAAATTCCCCAAAATATAACCATGCAACATAAGAGGTCCAAGGTCACTTATGAGAGCCCAGTATTTAGTGCATAGGTTAAAGGTTGTGAACATTACAGCATTCTTGCATTTAATCATTTAGCAATTAGCAAACACTTTTATCCAAAGTATTTTACTGTAAAATGAGGATAACAGAAGCAATCAAACCAACAAAAGACAGTAAACAGAGCAAGTTTTTTC
>CAIGQW010055747.1:6106493-6119736 GCA_903798125.1 Danio choprae | reverse complement strand
TTTTGGTGGCCTTGGCCAAATTACTGACACGATAACTAGGTTTTGAAGCATGAATGAAATGTTTTGGGTGAGTAACCACATTGTGCAGACATGCAATAAAGTTCTGAAGTGCCACAAAACCGTTTTGATATTTGCACTCACAGTTTAGAAAATGTTAAGACTGCTTCAAAAAATGTGCCAAAGCAGTTGAGAAAAACTGTAATTGGACAAACAAGATTGCACTTTACATGTAATACATTCATACAAAAATAAATGTACTGTATTAATACAAATGTTTATATTTTTTTTCTATGCACTATTGACACTTCTCAACAAATATCAGATTTTATATGCCTTAACTGTCATGGTTGACTTTCATGGTGAAAAAACAACTAATCATTTTGAGCAGTGTGGCTCACACAATGACAAACATACTTTATTTTTTGCAATAAAATTGTACAATAAAATTCCTGCAAACAGTTTTGACATTTACACACAGTTTAAAGAATGTTAGAACTGTTTTGAAAAATGTAAGAAATTGAGAAATACTGGAACATGAAGTATATAGGGTCCATCACCATGCTGTGTCACCGCACCTTCAGTCCCTGGATGGACCTTGCCTTCTACGGACATGGGTGCCCTTAGAACAAGTGCCCAGTCATGCTGTAATTCTGGAGGGCTATGTGTATCGAGCATGCAGCTACAGGTTTGTAAACAAGACTTCGGTTGCATTGGCATTTAATTGCCTGGTTCCTACCGATATGGGAGGGGAAACACGTGTTGGTTAGGACGGTCAGCATGGCTGCGATAGCGTACATCAACCGCTTGGGTGATGCACACTACCACCGCATGTCTCAGCTCGCTCGCCATCTGCTCCTCTGGAGTCATGCGACTAATAGCTGTGTGCTGTTCATATCCCGGACAAGCTCTACTATGCCAGCTTACACACTCTCACGACAGTTACATTCCTGGAGAACGGAGACCCCACCCCAGTACGGTCCAGCTGTTATGGGCACGCTTCAGAGAAGCCCAAGTCATTCTGCTGCTTCTCCTGAGCGGCCCTTCGCTAGCTACTTTCCCTGCTCTGCATGAATGCGCTGGCCCTCAGCTGGCCCCGGGGTTACGCAATATGCGTTTTTTTTCCTCCAGTGAACCTGCACGCACAGACTCTGTGCAAGGTCGGGGTGACGAGGAGCGAGTCTCGCTCGTTGCGCCTCCTTGGCCCAACCGGACCCAAGTTTCTGGACTCATGCTCCTCATGATGGGCCTCCCTGACGAATTCCCTGGAAGAAGCACTTCCTTTTTCTGGGACGGGCAGCCTCTGGCACCTGTGCAGGGTTCTGGAACCTCTATGATGGTTTCTAGACAGAGCGCGGAAGACTTAGCTGACATATCAGTCGATGGTTAACACCATCACTCAGGCTAGAGCACCCTGTTAGGCAAGCCTATGTCCTGTAGTAGAGTCTATTCATTGTGTGGAGCTTTTCTATCTGAGAAGAACCCCAGACATGCCATATTAGTGTTGTGTTTTCTTCCTTTAGGATAGCTGGAGCGCAGGCTCTCACCCTCCATACTGAAGGTTTGCCGTGCTGCATAACCTCATCAGCCAGTTCCTCAGAGGTGCGTGGCGCGAGATGGTTAATTCCATCCCCACCCCCCTCTCGTGCCCTCTTGGGATCTCTCTAGCCCCAGCTGTTTTGGTTAGGTCCGTTGGGCCACTCGATTCAGTATCTATAAGTTTTCTGTCCATGAAGGCAGCTCTGCGGGTTGCATTGGTAGCATTTAGTAGGGTTAGGATTCCGATGGCATTTTCGGTCAGCAAATTGTGCCAGGAATTTGGACCAGCCTACTCTCATGTTTACCTGAGACCCCGGTTCAGCTTGTGCCAAGGTTCCTACCACCCCTTTTAATATTAAAGGGGTAGTGAGCCTGCAAGCGCTATCTGTGGAGGAGGCAGACCCGGCCCTTTCATTGCTATGTCCGTGTACTCCGCTTAATGTGTCATACGTCTTTAGGCAGCTCTTTTCTGTTATGATTGGCGGAAGGGAAGTGCCGTATCAAGCAGAGGTTAGTCCATTTTATAGTTTATGCCATCGCCCTTGCTTCATGTGCCACACAAAAAAAAAGAAGCAGTGCCTCCTTTTTGGGCATGAGTACACAGCGCCTATTAACAATTTATGCAGAGCTGCGGGATGGGCGACACCTAAAACATTCGCAAGATTTTATAATCCTCGAGTGGACTCAATCTGGACGAAATTAAGCCCGGTGTCAAAAACGCTTGCTGCGCCATGCTCCCTAACTGGGAGATACATGCGCTTTTTCTATTCTGCTAGTAAGTTTCCCGTTTGGCGAACCCTAGAGAATTCCTCTGAGGCCCCCAGCACCCAACTCAGCGGAGAAGGCGGGTGCCTGGCTCAGTGTGATGTCTGGTGCAAACTTTACATCAGGAGCGTGACAGGCTTAGCTGCTGTGGCATTTTTCTATACAGTCTCCCGTAGTCTGTTTACAGACGCACGTTGGTGTTTCTATATGAAGGGGAATAGGGAACGGAGACGTGCTTTTCCACTGCCACAGCAGCTGAGTCTCCAGTGATCGGCTCTTCAGCAGGCAAAAATTATTATGCTCTCTGCTCAGCTGCCGGCTTTTATAGCCCACTAATGGCTAATCGCTGTCAGCTGTGGAGCTGAGCTCTGCCAATTCATTTGGCATTCATTGGCCCGTTGTCTTACTCTTCAAAATGATTGGTTGTCTGGCAAACTCCCGTAGTCTGTTTACAGACGCACGTCTCCGTTCCCTATTCGAGGAATGTGGGTTACGTACGTAACCAGGATGTTTGTCAGTATGTCTGCTGCTGTGCCTCTTTTTAGCTTAATTTTTGTTAATCTCACAGCTTCCTTAAGGCCTCTAATCACACCATTTTATCCCCAAGAAGGTCACAATAGTGTCAAACACTGAATTTAAATTGCGATGGAAAGTCAATCGCGGACTTGTCATATAGTATTTTGTCCAGTAAGAAGTTTTCTTTCCTCTTCGGGGAACAGAGGATGAATTTAGGATGAACTTCAGATCTTTCCCACCATCCATCTTGCACGAGTATGAGATTTCTTCAAAGACTTCAAAGAGTAGCCCAGAACATCCTCAGAAGAGTGATCTTCCTGAACCTGGCCTGGCTCATCTAGTCTCGCTTCAACCCTGTCTGACCTCACATGGTTTTTTCACAGCTGTCAGCACACCCATAAACGCCCCGCCAATTTGCTAACAGGGGTGTGTTCCTCTGTGCCATATTGATTTAGATGCAACGAGAGAGTTAAACCCTCTCCATCTCTTTCATGGGTCATGGATGTCTGTCATCCATGACCCTGAGAATTTGTCATCTGTGATGCTGCTTCCACTCCCATCCAGTTTGCCATTAAGTTGAGGAAAAAAATAAGTGGTCATGCTCTGTGCGTGGCCTGTAATCTAATCATCTTAAAGGAGCCTGTGTTTAAGAAAAATGAATTGAGCTCTGACTTGGCCCAAATCAGACACACCAAGATTTTGTCCGGTGGGATAACGAACTGTATGTGTAGTATTGTAGCTAGTTATAGTAAAGAACTAATTTTGAAAAAAGTAAATTAAACATTCAGAGTTTATATTGATTTCCTAGTCAGAGAAAATGATTACTGTATTTGTTTAATGCAGGAATCTTTATTTATTTTTTAAATATGCACACATTTGATTTTAAATGTGTTTACTATGCCAAAAATGGTACTGATTTATTGACTGATTGATTAACTGATTTATTGATTTACTGATTGATTGGTTGTGACATGTAATTTGTATATTTTATTATCAAATATGAGAAATTTTACATAAGCACATAATGGTCTAAAGCGAATCATTTAAGGCTCTCTCTTTACTGAAGCATTTAATCCTCAATAAATCACACTGAACGCACTTTTACGTTCCAAAAAATGCGAGGCGCACCTCACTGCCTTTTTTTGTTGACAAGAAAAAAGAAGAGTGGTCCGCTTTTTTATGTCACGAGGCAATGACTGAATCAGCTGCGTATTGTGTGCGAGTGTTGCTGTTGATATTGTTATAATTGTAATATTTGATAATATTGTTATATTCAAGATTTGTGAAGTCATACATTCATTCATTCATTCATTCATTTTCATTTCGGCTTAGTCCCTTTATTAATCTGGGGTCGCCACAGCGGAATGAACCGCCAACTTATCCAGCATATGTTTTAAGCAGCTGATGCCCTTCCAGCTGCAACCCATCACTGGAAAACATCCACACACACTCATTCACACACATACACTATGGACAACTTAGCTTACCCAATTCACCTGTACTGCATGTCTTTGGACTTGTGGGGGAAACCGGAGCACCTGGAGGAAACCCACACAAACACAGGGAGAACATGCAAACTCCGCACAGAAATGCCAACTGACCCAGCCGAGGCTCGAACCAGCGACCTTCTTGCTGTGAGGCAATTGTGCTATTCAATGCGCCACCGTGCAGCCCCTGAAGTCATACAGCTCTAAATAACTTGAAACAGCGACCACTAGTTTCTCCTCCATCTTCAAAAATCGTCAAGTCGTTGTCTTGACAACACAAACACTGCTGTCACCTCAAGGGAACTCTGACTCTGCTTTCATTTGATTGGAGAATAAAAAAGCCGTGACTGACTGAAAACGCTTTTTCAGCTCAGAGTTGACTTTTTTCAACTGCGAACGCACAGCGCACAATGTCAAAAACACGAGGCACGCAGGGCACATTTAAGCAGGGTGCAAAACACTCTCGGCCATTAGTAAAACAATTAAAAGGTGTGCCTCTCAACACAAAGAGCGAGTTCAGTGTGATTGGCCCCTAAAGGCATCATAAAAGTGGGCCACGAAAATCTGGATTATATTCCACCTCTTCGGAAAACATTCAACTTTGTTTGAAATTTTTAATTGTTATGTGCTAGATCTGTCATAAGACCTTGCATAACATGGTGTTTTTAGTTGTGAACTGCTGTTATAATACTTGCTGGTGAATATAACTGCCATGTAGCATGTAAGAGGCCAAAACCCTACTGAAGAAAACATCCAACTAGCCATCCCTCATCTACATTTCACTGCCTTTTACCTTCTTTAGGATGAGCTGATAGCCATTTTGTTGAAGAGTATGATGTTTCTGTTACTTTCATGTAACCGTTGTACCTGTTTTTGTCCACACAACATGCTCCTCAGGAAAAGATTAGTATAGCGTTTGGATTATTTCTGCTGATCTGAGGTAGATAGAGCTTCACTCCAGACTCTCTTTAACCATGAGGCATTGTATTACAGGGCAAATCCTTACCCTGTTCAAAGCTAAAAGAGCAGTTTGAGCTGCAGTATTGAACTGATTGTTCGTTGAGATTTTCTAGATTATTCTGTCCTCTTATGCGTTTGTGTTTTGAGGACAACCAGCTTTCATGGGGGACTTGAATGAGTTACTGACATGTCCTTCATATGGACAGACGTTTTAGAATGAATCAGAATCAAAAACTTGAAAATTAAGCATCCAAATAAATGGGGTACCAATTACTGGGATGTATGTGAAAATTGTGATCAGTGTTCTGCTATAACTCTTTTTAAAAGAATAAGTTATTCTACTAGTGGTTGCAGGACACTATTGGTCACTTATGTAAGTGAGAATAGTAAAATCAAGCAAACAGTGACATACCACCCAAAAAGTCTTCATAAACACTAAAAACCAACAGGAACTAAAGAACCTGCAGTGGTTCAGAAGAAGTTTAGGATTCGACCTGGTTGACAGTAGACTGGAGATTACAGGATATCATTGAAGCTAAGGTTGGCCCAACAAATATTGATAGAACATATGTATACTGTATACAACTTTACACACTGCACCTTTCTATCAACATTCTATCAGTCATTTTCAAGTTTCATTTGTTCTGACACAATTTATCTGCAAATAACTTGGTCTTGTCATCCTGGATTTTATTACCATTTTCTAAACTTCAGGGAATAAACTGTGAAAAATGTTGTAGGTCTCTGAATATTTTTTGGGGTTTGGCTATGTATAGTACACACTAAACTACAGTATAGCGTGAGTGGCTTTCTTAATGGTAACTATTTCTTCAATATTTGGTTGTTGTAGTGGCTTGAAAAGTGGGCAAAATTTCTTCACGCTGTGGTTCGGACAAAGGCAGTGACAGTTACTCTTCTGTCAGAAGCATATAAATCTTTGAGAGAACCCTTGATGACTGTGCAAACGTGTCTTGTGGCACTAGGGTGGCCATTTTGAATCTTAGTCACATCCGATTCAATGAATGGGCCGCTGTAGGTAATGAAGGATGTGTGAAATAAGAAAAAAAGACTCCCTTAAGCCAGGGAGGATCTGGTTTGTGGATGGGCTTTCCTGTTCAGTGGTTGTCTCACTACTGGCTCTGTGTCTTGTAAGTTAACAGTTTCTGTCAGAAAGAGGATGTTAAACCACAGGGGGAAGTGTGAAAAGGAACTGCATCATTCAAAAAAGTGAGGGAGGGGAATTCAAAAAGTGAAGCGCAAGCAGAGTTTAATCGAATGTACAATTATTAAAAGACAGTGAATTGTGAAATTTATGTCAGTAGGATAACACACTTCCACCTTAAGGTTACTTTGGTGTGAGTTATGAAATACTGCTGAGCCCATTCATGTACTGTATCATGCAATCAGCCTTCTGAGGTTTCTGCAACTCTTCTCAAACTCTTCTCTGTGGTCCAACATACTGATGAAGCAACTATTCATTGATAAACTACAATTCTCTTTTATTTTGAAAGCAACTTGTGAAACTTTTGTTAGCAATAACATTATAACTGAGTGAGATGCAAGTTTACAATGGGGAATGTCACATCACTGCAAAGACATATACTCTTCTCCTATGTTTTCGCACTATGTGTTGTTTATGAAATTAGGTTATTTGGCTTTCCTAATAGAACTATATAATATGAGACAGAAAAGTTGGTTTACTCGACTATTATTTGAATAGTTTTACATCTCCACATTGTACTTCACATTGTCCTTAACCCCTATGACACAAATAAAAGAATTGACACCCAAAAGAGTGTGCGGGTGTTTCCCAGCACCGGGGGTTCATGAGTTAGTGCACTCTCAGTGCTGGGTTGGGGCTGGAAGGGCATCCACCTCATAAAACATATGCCAGGTTAATTGGCGGTTTATTCCACTGTGGTGAGCCCTGATAAATCAGGGACTAAGGCAAAGGTGTCGAGAGAGTGAATGAATTGCCACCACCAAATTTTTACCACGGATTTCTTAATAGTTTCTATAAATATGTCAAATCTATTAATCAAATATTTAAAACTGGCTTATTATGTACACTTTCATTCAACGCAAGGATTTATTTATTTATTTATTTATTTATTTATTATTAAAATTTTGCAGAAGAGTCTTATGTTTTCTAATTCTGGATTTGCAGAGTGCCCTGCTGTTGCTTAAAAAAGGGCAACTATTATGCAAAACTCTCTTTGACATGTTTTATGAACATTAATGTGTGTTGAATATAAATATGTGTAGACACAACCACTGTATAATAATAAAAATCCACCTGGCCCTTTTATATTCCATAAATTGCAAGGCCTCAGAACAAGTTGTCTGGAGAATCTGTAACATGTGAGATCATGTGACCCCCCCCATGACCGATGACTGACACTGCTGTATTAGCATAGACCCCGCCTTGAGCAAGTACTGTACACAAGCTGTCACTGTCTTGAAGCTGGAACAGCTGTGGTGAAAATAATGTCTTCTTAGCTACGCTAATTACTTTCTTTATTTTCTATTTCCACCTGAGGATACTCATCCCGAGGCCCCTACATACTATGCAGCGCCATTGATGCGATCCAAGACCTGTGAAGAGATGATCTCAAGGTATCCTGGACCAGGCCGTATCCCGAGCTGATGCTGTGGTGGTCATGGAGGAATGGAGTGCATGAGACTGATTTCTGAAAGGCCACAGTGACAAACGAGTCCACGCATTGATCCTGTGGGCCAGCCTGACCTCCCGCCCTACCCACACCTGAAGCTTTTCCACGATGGACGTCCAGCTTCTCCAGCCTCTGGTGCCTAGACTGCGGCTCCACACAGGAAGTTTGGCCAGAAGAATAATAGTCGTGCCCAACAGAGCCTGGTTTCTCTAGAGTTTTTTTTTTCCCCCTTCACTTCGTCAATTGGTGTTTTTTTCTTTCCTCGCCACTGTTCCCACTGGCTTGCTCAGATCGGGACTTGTGGAGCTGTGGATTTGCTCTTCAATGTTTGAACTTTCAGCAGTGAAACTTAAACCTCACTGAACTGAACTGAACTAAACTGAACTTCAACTCTGAAATCTGGACTTTACTAGACCTATGTTAAGCTGCTTTGACACAAACTACATTGTAAAAAGTACTATATAAATAAACTTGAATTGAATTGAATTGAATTGAATTAGCTGCTGAGGTGGTTTGTGGTTGAATTAGAATTAACATAGCAAAATTGTTGTGATACTTTGTTATAGTAAATGTATTTCACTGTGACAACATTAGATACGACCAGTGGTATGTGACCTAAAGTAAATAAGCTTAATAGACTTTGAGTCAATTGTACAGTATAGTAATGTAAAGGCAGATTTACACTCTGCTGAGTGCATGCTCACAGCCGAGAATTGTGAAGGAGTTTATACTTGACACACTTGCTGTTGTACTATAATTTGTAACAACAGAGAGCGACTGGGAGTAACTGTCTTGATGAAACAGTAGTAAAGAAGATGTCAGCAAGTGAGCTTGTTAAATGAATGAATTTAACTATATACTTTCGCCTTCAGCTTAGTCCCTTTATTCATCAGGGGTCGCCACAGCAGAATGAACCGCCAACTTATTTAGCATATGTTTTACACAGCGGATGCCCTTCCAGCTGCAACTCAGTACTAGGAAACATCCATACACACTCATTCACACACATAAACTATGGCCAATTTAGTTTATTCAAGTCACCTATACTGCATGTCTTTGGACTGTGGGGGAAACCAGAGCACCAGGAGGAAATTCACGTAAACACAGGGAGAACATCCAAACTCCACACAGAAATGCTAACTGACCCAGCCGGGATTCGAACCAACGACGTTCTTGCTGTGAGGCGACAGTGCTAACCACTCAGCCACCATGTCGCCCTGAATTTAACTATTTATAAAATAAATAAGTTGTGGATAATTTTGAAGAACACTTGTGATAATGTTTGCTTTTAGTACAGTTGGGGAAATTAGTAACTTAGGCTACATTGTATATATCCCAGCTAACTGCGTACTTAATGCAAAACCTTTTATACAATTAAAAAAAATACTTAAAAAGCCTTGGATAACCTTTGCACAAAATATATGCATTGTTTTTCCTCAAAGCTTCAAAATAAACCTCAAGGTTTCACATCAGGTGGTTGTTTTGGATTTCTAAAGGTGTTGCACGTGCAAATTCTCGCAGGTCAGCCAGACTCAGCTCCAAATGTTTCATCTTCGGATGGGGAGCCAGAAAACATGACAAAGTTAACATGACAGCAAATCTTTAGATAACTAGAATTACAGTAGAATTCTACTACTACTCTGCTACCTGCCTCACTTGCTGTATATGTCCCAAAAACTGTAATATTGTTATGATTTAACTTGACAAACTGACTTACAACGGTCTCTTTGATGCATCCATTGAGCTTCCAGTGACTGAAAGTCTGGTGTTAACAGTGTTTGAGTCTGGGTGTTGCTCATCCGTGGTTGCAAAAAGTTGAATAGATTATAAAATAACTAAACAAATGATTTGTGATTCATGTAACTTATCCTGATATCTAATTTATCCAAGCAGAGATGTCATAACCCTGCCCTGTTCTGAATATAGAGCACAGTGTGTGAGCGGAGTGGAGCAGCAAGAACTTCCACTCCACGTTCAAAGCATTTTCTAACCACTCTGCTATGGGTTTACCATCTCCCGCTCCTCGCTCACACTGTGTTCCATCCTCATGTGCTTCTGGCTCCACAATTGCTCCATGGAAAACAATGATTTAATTAATGCTCCGCTGTAAATGTTGTCTGAGAAGCAGCAGCCAGTGGTGTAATGTAAAGTGATAATACTTTGTTACAGTACTTAAGTATTTTTTGGAGAGTATATGTACTTTATTTGACTTTTTATTTTTCTGGCAACATTCACTTTTACTGTTGGTGCCAAAAGCCTAGTGGTTAGTGCATCAACATATAGCACTACAGTAATCATGGGGACACAAGTTCCATTCCTGGCTCAAGGTTCTTTGTTATCCTTTCACTCTCTTTGCTTTCTTGTCTGTAATCTCCATTGTTCTATCCAAATAAAGGTGAAAACCCATAAAAAAAAATTATGATATAAAAATGAAATTTTACTTGACTGCATTTCTTTAATAAATTATTTACGTTTACTCCAATGCTTACTCTATACCTTGAAGGACATTCGTGACTTACAGAACTACAAAATGAAACCAAAGGAACAAAGACTGCACGTCAGTTTGACAAATCAGCGGTCTGCTGCTTTACTTCAATTTGTTTGCAAATGTGCAATAGTACTTACTCAATCGCCGCAGTTTGTTTCATCTTCCGAACGAGCCCATGCATGTTGAAAGCAAGCAATTGAATCTACACCACAATACAACCGACAACAGTACTAGTTACTCCTGTCATAAATGACTGCTGTGAAGATGAACACCCAGAATGAACGAACTGGAGAAAGTGCCTCTTATGCCGAAAGACTCACCATCCAACATCATGAACACATTGAGGTAAAGTGCAGATTCAGCAAACAACTGTTCAAGTCTTTTACATTTTAAATAAATGGATTTTATTTTCAAATGTGAAACTTCATATTATTATTCATTCATTCATTAATTTTCATTTTCGGCTTAGTCCCTTTATTAAACTGGGGTCGCCACAGTAGAATAAACCGCCAACTTATCCAGCATATGTTTTACGCAGCGGATGCCCTTCCAGCTGCAACCCATCACTGGGATACATCCACACACACTCATTCACACACATACACTACGGACAATTTAGCTTACCTTTCAAGCACCATAAAGGTTCGTCAAGAGATTCTTTGGGGGGTTAAAGTGCTATATAGCACCATGGTAAGCCCTTGTATAATTCTTCTATTAGGTAACATTTTAAGTAACAACATTAAAATACAGTATATTTACTGAATTTCACATGGTTCTAAAACTTTTTGTCCCAAAAGGCTCCCCCAAAAGAAATATTCCACACTCATAAAACTGTTTTTAAAGTGTTTATCTTTGTTATATTTATTGAACACCTTTTAGATTATTTAATCAAATTAAATATAAAAACACATGTAAAATATATATATATTTAAAAATTGAATTAAAAAAATATTTAAGTAAAGCACCATGGCTATACACATTAAATTCCTTAATATAATATACAAATATAAAAACCTTCCTTCCAAAAAAATTAAAGATTTTGAAAGTGTATTGTTTGTTATTATACGGTAAGCATTTAGTATAGGATTTTGAACATTTTAAAGCTACAATTTGATTTGAAAGTACACTATACAAAATGTCAGTGATTTTAACAGTAAAAGTCTACAGTACAGTGAAGTACAATCTACAGTGAAAACCTGTTAAATGATTAACAGCTCATTTCTGTAAAAAATACAGACTATAACTGTAACAGATCTAACCTTTGTTTTTGAGAAAGTAATCAGAGTGTCTGAAATCTCACCATACACCCTCATTCACTAGTCCCTAAATTAGTTGATTAGTTTAGTCCACTAGACAATGTGAATAACCACAAATGGCTGAGTTCTGACACTGATGAACACCTGCTGTTAACAAGCACAGTCACTGAAGGAAAGAATAAGTAAAACTATACAGCAACAGCCTCACACCAAACCAACTGAATTAAAACAGAGGATTAAACAACTTCACAAACAGCATTACCAGTTTCACTGATTAAAGTTTGACTTTTTAAAAAAAATTGATAATTAACGGAGGTTTTATATTTTTTATTGAATTTTTTTCATTAGACCTCACCATCATGGAGATCAGAGGCTGCCTGATCCTATCTTAATGTTTCTCTGGCTATTATAACTGTGTTTCTGAAACCCATCGCTTATAGCAAGAAGGCAATGAGAAGCTTTAAGTACTTACTTGTTACAGATATAGTTGCTAGTACTTTATAAGTAAAAAAAAACAAAAAACAAAAACTGTGATATTGTTTGGGACAGTACTATAGCTTCCAGTGGAGTGTCAACAAACAGGAGTTATTAAAAATCAATAATTAGAGCTTCATACACAAAACCTTGAGAGCTAGCAGCACATCTAAGACACACAGACATCAAGAATCAGAATATAAACCTCAATCATGGTTGCTGAAAGCAAAAAGCTGCATAATTCGTTCCAGCATAGTACAAAACTCCCAGCACGCATTGCAGCATGAATAAATTATGCAGCTAAAAGTTCTTACAATTTCAATGCCTTTATTTTATGTTATCCTTGGGGGGTAATATTTCAGTAGATTGTTTTGTATTGTTCTGGGTTGATTTTTATTTTTTTGTTTGTCACCATTGTTGATATTAAAAGACTAATTGTTGATGTCTGTGTGTTTTTAAAGTACTACCACAGAGCAAACATTTTCACTGATAATGGTGTATTTAGGTCTGAAGCTCCAGTGGTTTCATTTACATATTATTCATTTCTCACACACAGCTAAAAAGATATTGATTGAGTACACAAGCAGGTGAGGGTGGCTTTCAGTGTCATAGCTAATCTCATCAGACTTATACTTATATTTTCTTTTGGCTTTTTATGCTATACGAATAGTGTGATTAACACAATTAATTATGGCAGGCACTTTCATCGGGTGGGTGTGGTCTATCTGTAAATTTGCATAGGTCACGGATCATGTGCATTGTGAAAACAGCCATTTGCTTCAGGTACCTGTACGCGATCGAAGGGGTTTCGTGTCTAATGTCTTTTATATGCAGTACTTTGAAATAGCTGTCCTGATCGCAAGTGTTTCATGAGAAGTTAGTGTTTTTTATATTAAACAAAATAACTTAAGATACCTGTCAGATTACATTAATACTGTTATAACTTAAAATACCTATATCATATACAGTAACATCAGAAACTGACCTCAGGTATTTCATGTACGATTACGTTTATATTATTTAATGGCAGATACCTCTCCTGATCCCAGGTGCTTCATGTATGATAGTTATTCTATTATATACAGTAAC
>CAIGQW010055747.1:6064938-6080754 GCA_903798125.1 Danio choprae | reverse complement strand
AATATTATAAAACTTGTTCAGCCATTTTGCATGTAAAGACTTATGCCATGAACAAACGATTTTTTCAGTCACTTTGGTACATTCTCAGATCAGAATTGTAATTTGCAAAACAGTAAGTGCATTTCTCAAAGCAGCACATACAAATAGCAAAACACCATGGATTACCTGCAAAAGCCAGTCTCTTGCTCAAAATCCTTAGTTCATCTCTCAAAGCTAAATTTCTGCGTCAATGAATGTGTCAGTGCCATCAGAATGACAAGTCATTGTGTCATTGTGCATGGATAAGACAGTCAACTACTTAGTCATGTTGTCAATATAACAGTGTACACTACTCTAGAGGGGTGTTCTGATGTAAACTGCTTTTTTTCTCTTTGTACTGTAATTTGTTGACAGATCATATCATTGTGATACAGAAATGAAAAGACAGGACTGCATAGCACAAAGAAAAATACTAAGCAAAAGAAGAAATATGAACATAGGACAATCTCTTTTGAGATGCACCTTCATTAGAAAAAGGCAAGATTCACCTGGGAGAAATTTACCAACTGAATACCGATTTAGAAAGAAAAAGTCTAATGGAAATGTATAGAAAAATATATTTTGACAAAATATTATGACAACTTGTTCAAGCCATTTTGCACGTAAAGACTTATGCCATGAACAAACGATTAAATGTTGTGGGGGGTGAGACTATTCAGACAGAGACCAAAATAATACATTTTGATCAACATGACATAAGCAATTGATAATGTAGGAAGAAGCAGAGAATTGCACATAATCATTTGCATGGATGTACGCAAGCATTTGCAACTTGTTCAAAGAAATGAGGAACAGCTTTTTTGATGTGCACAACTGACACAATAATGTGAAGATTGAATAGGTAGTTTTGACTGTGACTGAGAAAAACTGCAACTAATGCATCAAAGAACACATTTATATATGTTTAATTTACATAACAGATTTAGTATTGTTGAATAAATGTGTTATTCATTGTTAGGTCAAGTTATGTAATCTATGAACAAATGTATCAGTGTATGTGTGAGTAAACATTAACTAATTAGGCTTAATGAATTATGTAATAATTAACACATAAATATATGTTTAGTTAACACTACCAAAGTTTAAGTAATGCTCACCAGATGTGTTGTTTACTGTAAATTCATGTTAACTAATGCATTAATTAACATTATCTAATACATTCTTGTTGTAAAGTGTTACTGCATAGTTATCGGATAGCATTGTATTCTGCAAGGAAGTGAACATACACATATGAGTTGGAGTCTAATTATAGGCATTGTCTCTCTGAGGTGTGTGTATGCTGTGTATCTGTACATGTGTGCACACATGTATGATTGATGATCCTGTGCTCTGCTATCGTGAAATCCGTTTTGCCATTGTCCTGCTTTGATACTGACTTCACTGCAACACATTTATCTACCTCTTTTTTATACATTAATACATTTATCTCTGTCTCTGAAAATATAATGCACATGGAGGGCATGTTACACACTTTTATTACATGCTATATTATAACACCATAATACAATAACAGAACATGCATATAAAAAAAATCTGATGGGATCACACTGTAATCTTTTCACTGCTAGTGAATCCGTTGTATGTGCTTTTCAAAGGCCTTAATAAATTCTAAGCTATTTATTGTGATGATTTATGCCATTAGCTCTAGGCAAGTTGTCAGATTTTCCACAAGGTCCATCATTCACTGCTTTATCTGCCTCCTGATCTACTGTGAGAAAATTTAAACGCCTCTTGAGCAACAGAATGAAATGAAGAGGCCTTTCATTCCTCACATCAGTAGTGCTTTTTGACTAAGTGAGTGATTTTGAAATAACTTTAAACCCTTATATACCACAGCATTACATGTATAGTATGTTGAAACTGATTTATGAACCACTTGGACATTATAGACAGCAGGAAAAGACATATAGATACAACGTGAGGCACGTGTTAGCATAAAAGATGTCACAGGTCACATGGGCTGCAGATAGTTTTAATAATAAAAGCATAAAGACAAGTTTTAAAATTCTGCAAAGGAATTGCTTAAGCGGAAACAGATTGCCTTAAGACATGTTTTGCTTGTTAAATTATCTGAGGTATTTTAAGACATATGCTGCAGGTCATATGCTCAGCATTACAGGTACTTGTCTATCTTTCTTTACTGAAATATACTGAATGACAGCACATAATTTGTTTTATTGCTCACAGTTTTTCTCAGTTGCTGTGGTACATTTCTCAGATCAGAATTGAAAGTCTCAAAACTACCTGTTTAATCTTCACATCATTATGTCAGTTATGCACATCAAAAAAGCATATTTTTTAACAAATTGCAAATGCTTTGGTCCATCCATGCAAATGATTATGTACAATTATCTGCTGTTTCCTTTATTATGAATTACTTATGACATGGTGATCAAAATGTATTAGAATGGGTCTCTTTTGAATAGTCTTACACCCCACAACATTTAGACATTAGTTCTTAGCATAAGACTGACAAGTATAACCGGAGCACAACACAATGCTATAATGTCTAACAATAGAACGACAAGAGTTGTGATGTGGATGAGAAATTGTGGCCCAACAGACAGGAATGTCAGGAGGTGTAGGAAGACTTGCACTGCAATTGCTACAGCACTGCATGTACAGTGCTTGGGCATCCAACAGTCCATCAGTTGATGCAGTGCTTTTGAGCAGTGCATGCACTCATTACATTGATAACTACTCACACTGCAGTTAGTGCACAGGCAGTAAATTATCCTACTCCTCCACAGTGCATCCTGTCCAACCTTCGGATAAGAGTGCTGGCCCATCCTGCAGTGTGGCCTCGCTTTCATTTGATGATTGCTGCATTGGAGGGTAAGCTATCAGGCTCCTCTTCTGCATTTCCCTGCAGTACCTAAAATGTACTTCTTGCTTAGAAGAGGATTAGATTATCCTTTCTTCAGGGTAAGGCGGAGTGGGGCTGTCATTGTCCACACTGAAGGTCTATGCTTCTGTGATCTCTGCTCACCATGATGTAGAAGATGGTGGGCCATTGGGGAAACTAAATCTGATCATCAGGTCCCTGAGGAGTGCCAGGTGGATGAACCTTTTTTCAGCCAACTCTCTGTTAGATGAGACAGGATTCAGACAGATGTTATTTATTTATTGCAGATACAAATGGAATATATGCAGTGAGGGTCAAAAAAAGTCTTTAGATTATCGGAGTGATAATGACTTCCAACACAAAGATTTCCAACACATACTGAGACTTAAGGAGGACTCAAAACTCAAAACTCAGGTGATTGATATCAGTGATTAGTGGTAGAGCCTGTAATATCCATCATAGAACCCCTCTCTCTCTATGGACTGCTCCTGAGGGCTGTAAAATCCAACGTTGTGGGGGCCTGCCTTGGCTGCGTGGTGCTGGTCACTGGGGATGTGTGAAGTTAAACTCTGTCAGGAGATTAGGATTGAGAATGTCACTCCTAGGTACCCATGATCTCTCCACTGGTCTGTATCTCTCCAGGTCAACCAAGTATTCTAGTCTACCCTCTACAACTTGTAGAATTCAGGATTTCCATTACAGAGTATGTGGTTCCATACTCCATGATCATAGTGTCGGGGTTCTGTGATCGGGACCAGGGTCTTGGGAAACAGGAATAACAGGTGAGTGATAGGGTTTGAGGGGTGACATAGAATGTGGGGTGAATGCGGTATTGTGAAGGGAGTATGAGTTCATCCATATGGGGTTGACGATGTGGAAGGGATAAATGAACCTGGGTTGCAGACAAATGTCCCTGGCGGTGAGCCATACCTTCTGTCCTGGATGATACGTTGGAGTGGGGGCTCTCCAGATATTCTCCTGGATATTGTGACACATTAATGGACACTGGAGGTGTTGGTTAGCTGAGTCCCAGACCCTTTCACTCTCCCGGAACCAATGATGGATGAGAACAGAGGTGGTTGGTAACAGAGAGACCAGAAGATAGGCTGACTGTCACACCTAGGACTGAGAAGAAAGCTCTCCAGACTCGGTAGATGAACTGAGGACCACAGAGAAAATCAGAGACAATGTCTACTGGGATGCCATAGTTTTGGAACATGTGGTTAAACAGGATTTAATACATAGCCATAGGTAAGCCCTTCAATGGTACGAGATGACAGGTTTTGGAAAATGATGAGGGTAAGTCAGAAATGAAGTCTATTCCTAGGTATGACCAGGGACGGCGAGGAATGGGGAGAGAAGGGAGCTTACCAGATGAAAGATGACGAGAAGCTTTGGAAATTTCACATTCCCTTCCATCTCCTTAAGTGCCTTCTGATGTTGATGGTCATTCCAGGCCACCAGAAGCAATCTTTAAGCAATGAGGGGGTTTGATTGGTCCCAGGATGACCAGTGCCCAGGGAAGTGTGCCTTGCGTGTATCAGAGGTTTTCTTTGACTGCGGGGAACATAGGTGAAATTGGGTGGACACCCTGGCGGAGCTGGATCAGAGTAACTGACATTTCTGATATCCTCCTTAGGGGTCCACTGTATCATACTGACAATTATCTTCTCTGGAAGAATAGGGTCAGGATCTTCAGGGGATTCATCAGGTACATAGAGTCTGCACAGTGAATCAGCTTTACTATTCTTGAAGCCAGGAGGATAGGAAATGGTGAAATTAAATTAGGTAAAGAACAAAGCCCATCTGGCTGGATTGAGGCATTTTGCTTTTCTTAGGTACTCAAGGTTACGGTGATCCATGTATACCAAAAATGGATGTTTAGCACCTTCCAACCAATGTTTTCATTCCTCCAGTGCTATTAGCCAGTAACTCATGATTCCCGATTTTGTAGTTTTGCTCCACTGAGTAGAGTTTCCAAACGCTGCATGGATGGAGTCGTGGCTGAGTCCCCTGCTGCTGATAAAGAACAGCTCCCACTTCAGAGTTGGAGGTATCTACCTACACAACCAATGGCTTTTGGGGATTTGGATGAATCTGGAGGGGAGCTGTAGTGAAGGAGGGTTCTCATTTTTTGTAGAAGTTGGCAAATCCTAGGAATCGTTGGAGTTCTTTGCAGTGGTGGGAGTTGGCCAATTCTTGATAGTTTCCACTTTCCCCTTGTCCATCAGGATGCCTAGAGGAGTGATGTGATTGCCCAGAAACTGGATGGATGAAATGCAGTGACAAACCTATCCTTGGCCTCAAGGACTGCCAGTAATGTATTGGATATCAACATTTATACTGTAACATCAGATACCTGTCCGTGATCACAGCAATTTCGCATTCAGTAACCCTTCAGTAACAATCTGATGAGTGACTACTTATAAACCACTTACACACCTGTATGTACAGGCATAATCTCATTTACAGATTTCATTTGCTAACTGTCAATTCCCTCCCCAGGGAATGAGGGCTACATATGTAACTGAGATATAATTAAAGGTACCCTAAAATCAAAATTGAAGTTTTTGTGGGAGTGAGAATATAAGCTTATAGATTATGTATAGGATAGTGTGGGCCAGAACAATGACAAAATTCACATTTAGAAGATAATCATTAAAAATAGCTTTTTCGTACTTCCGCCTATTTAGATAAAATTTTAGGATGTCACTTCATACTTCAGTTTCCTTTTGCAAATCTTCTGACCAATCTGCCTTCTAGTATTAGAAATGTCTCACTCACAACAAGATTAATGGAATGACTTTCAACAGTGACATTTATATTAAACTGAACTGGATCAGTTTTAATTAACTCAAATTACACTAGCATTTACTACTCTATCTGCCTGATATGTGAGGTATCACAAAAACTAAAACATTGTTATTATTGTTTATCCATTTTCCTGTTTATCCATATGAAGTAGATTTGAGACAATCTACATTCTATAAAGCAATATAAAAATAAATGTGACAAAAACAGTTTGAAACAACTACAACCCCAAATAAGAAAAAATAGTACAGTATGGAAAACACAAATAAAAAAAGAAATGATTAATGATTTCCAAATTTACTTAGACTTGTATTTCATTGCAGAACACAAAATATTTAATGTTTTGTCTTCTCACCTTCCTTTCATTTGTAAATATACATCCTTTCCTGTCATTCAGACCTGCAACACATTCCAAAAAAGTTGGAACAGGAGCAATTTAGGGCCAGTAATCAGGTAAATTGGTTAAATAATGATGTGATTTGAAACAGGTGATGTCAACAGGTGATTGTAATTATGATTTGGTACAAAAGCAGCATTCAAGAAAGGTCTAGTTCCTTAGGAGCAAAGATAGGCCAAGGATTGCCATCAAATACATGATACAGTTATTGAAAAGTTTAAAAACAATGTTCCTCAAAGAAAGATAGGATCACATTTGGATATTTCACCTTCAGCAGTGCATAACAAAATTTAAAAATTCAAGGAATCTGGAGGAATTTTGATGCCCAAGCCTAAGTTGAAGTATCATGATCTCCGATCTCTCATTCATCTATAAGCGATATGATCACATGGGCTTTGATCACTTTGGAAAACCTTTATCAAGTACCACAATACGTAGTTACATCCACAAATGCCAGTTAAAACTGTACTGTGCCAAAAGAAAGCCCTATGTTAACAGTGTACAGAAGCACCGTCGACTTCTCTAGGCTTTCAGGCATCTGCGATGGACCATCACACAGTGGAAACTTGTACTGTGGTCAGATGAATCAGTATTTCAGTGTGGATATTTCATCATTACAAGCAGCAAGTCCATGTTGCTGACATAACTCATGGTATGGAGTTATGTCAGTGCCCTTGGCAAAGGTAACTTGTGTTTCTGTGATGGCACCAATAATGCTGAAAAGTTCATAGAGATTGTGGAGCACAATATGCTGCCTTCAAGAAGACATCTTTTCCAGGGATGCTTATGCATATTTCAACAAGACAATGCAAAACCACATTCTGCACATATTACAAAGACCTGGCTGTGGAGGAAGAGGATGCAGGTACTTGATCAGCCTGCCTGCAGTCCCGACCTGTCCCCAATAGAGAATTTCTGGTGCATTTTGAAGTGCAAAATGTGACAAAAAAGACCCTGTACTGTTGCCCGTCTTAAGAGTTGTGGGCAGGAAGAATAGGACAAAATTACACCTGAAACACTTCTTCACTTTCTGTCTTCAGTCCCTAAACATCTTTTAAGTTGTGAAAAGGAATGGCAACATTACAAAGTGGGTAAAAGCTTTATTGTTCCAACTTTTTAAAAAATTGTTGCAAAAAGATACGTTATTTTAAAGAAAAATACACAATAAAATTCACGAGTAACACATTAAATAATGTTTGCTGCATTGTCTGCAATGAAATACTGTACTAGTCAAAGCAAATTAAGAAATCTTTTCCATACTGTCCCAACTTTTTCTGATTTGACATAGAAACTCAGCAATGCTATTATAGACTGTGGCTTTCATGTGTTTCACGAGCACTTTGGTGCAACAATTCTGACTGGCAAAGCTGTCATATAAACAAATGTTTTTTTTTTTAAAGTAGGAGGAGATTCAAATGCCTTACCCTGTCTTGCTGTTTCGGTTGAAATTGTGGCACGCATGGAACAAAGCTGCATATTTCAAGGCAGTTCAGGGGACCTTTGAACTGAATGCAATTTAAATGTAAGGTACAGTAACACATTTCATACTGTATATATTATGTATGTATAAAAACTAAATTATATTTTGCTAATTATTATTAAAGTATAATTTAAATCCAAGGTGAAATATATTTTCTGTAGTATTTTATCCATAACATAAAGTGTCTTAGCTATTAAATGTTAATTTTGTAGCACTTCAGAAAATAATCGAGATTCATGTTTTTCTAAAATCTCTGCTACCTCTTATATTTTTAAAATGGGTAATAAAACACTTACAACAAGAACTCCGAGATGATTTAAGTTATAGTTACTTAAACCAAGAGAGCATCATATCATTTCATTTCATTTAGGTTATTGGCCCAATTTATGTGCTGATGAGATCAAAGACAGATTAGGTGACCTGTTTAGCAGCCAAACCCACGTCCTGTTCGCATTTTTTTTATTGGCCCTTTAGAATGTCACCATTACCATTTTATGGTTAATAAAGCACACCACATGCTTTCCCGTAAGATCCTTTTGATAAGATGCTATTACAAGAAGGGTACAGGAAATTCAGGACTTTCTACTGGTTTTGTTATATTGTAGAGTAATACCTTAAACATTTGTACTTATCTTTTAATTAAAAATAAAAAAATAAATAAATACACAAAGCAAAGTCGGTGGGATCTATACAGTTCTTGAGGGGAATTTTGTAACTGTAGAACATGATAAAAAACATGAATAATTAGTACAATGGATAACATGTTTTGACAGAAATTGTTTCTCAGCTGTCTGAAGCTTTCAAAGTTGTGCAGATGTAAATGTCATGCGTGACAAAAAATTCGAAACAGCCCATCCTTTCTTTTCCTTGAATAGAAAAAAAGGCTGTTCTCGCTTTTCTGGGAATACCGCAATTGGCATGGAGCGAAGGGAAATAGCAGGTTTTTACTGACAAGCCCATGTACATGGACAGAGGATAGCACTATTATTTAGCAGGAAGTAACAGACCTATTGAACATGCAGAGCTGGGCTTACAGGCTTATCACACACCATCTCTGCCTGGTCAGCAGCCAGAACAAAGTCGTTTATTCAACAATTGTGCAGCCTCTCCAGCAACCCTGCTGAATCTGATAGACGAAGGGCCCTTTTTTACATGCAACATGGCTAAAGTTACCATTTCAATAGTTTCTCATGTGTGTAAGCTCTCTCCATTAAAAGTGTGTGAGGGGATCCTAAAGTTACGAGTGTGCTACGAGTGTGATATTTCGTTTATACAACAGTTCAACAGCATAATTGTGTATATAAAAAATTAAATCAAACACGGAGAGTCTAAGACCTTTTGTATTACTTTCATCTGCCGTTCATTCATATCTGCAGCTGACGTCAGAACAGCAGAAACCATTGCTACTTCACAAACATCACTTTAGAGCTAGTATTTGAATGATTCTCTAGTGTAATATTTAAAGTGATGACAGAACAGCTGATTTTGCTGACATTTTAAGATTATGAGGCTGAACAGCATGAAATGCCATATACAGAGATTTCCAAGTATTTCTCTGTTGCAATCGGGAGATCACAATATTAACCCCGAAAAAGCCAAAGCAGCGCAAACACTACCAGATTATCGTTGTGTTTGCGATAAGGAAAAACGCTAAACACATGCAGGCATTTCTTCTTTCTTTTTACTGAACTAGTCTGCAGGAACGAAAACAGGACACTCAAACAGGCCAACCAAAAAGCAACTCAGGGTTATACAAAGAGTAGCCAACACAAAATGCATACATTCCTGATATGTGAGTCTCTTCTCACACTCAATAGACTACAATTACTATGTTATAAATACAGCAGTACAACATGCAAAAGAGAGAGATCGACTTAGAAAGTGACTTAACAGTTTTATAATGATTTGATCAGCTGTAGGTTAAAATTATGCTGGGTTTTTCTCATGCCACAATTTGCTATTTATTTGCAGGAAATATATACACATGCTGTTTGACAGCTGTTTGACAGCTCATAAAACGTTGCAAAAACAGTGCAGCATTACCAATGACTAATTTTAGTGCAAAACAAATGCATTGTCAACATTGTTCTGTTCGTTAATAATGCAATTTTAACACAGGCTAATTTCACTGCTAAATAAATGCAGTCAACACATTGATCACTGAACGTACTAAGAATGTAACAATAACAGATATTTTTGTGTGGAAGTAATGCATACGTCATCAGCACACAGATCTGGCTCATCTAGGTTATCAGATCTCTCCTTGCTGCACATATTCTCGGCGTTCACCTCGGCTGACATTTACACATGCTATGAAGTTTGAAGTACCACACCTCTGGTGGCTGCGCACTTCACAGTTTCTGTGTGTTTCACAGTTCATGTACAAAATATGTCAGAACCTGCTTGACGATTTAGCATATAAGTTCATGTGAATCTTTAACGCTGGCATAAGAAAAATACTATTTTAAAAATTTATTTCAATAATCCGAGAACAGTTTGAACGCTGCTATGTAGTTCAGGTCAAACCATGTGATCTGCACCACAACTATTCAATTCAATTCAAGTTTATTTATATAGCGCTTTTTACAATGTAGATTGTGTCAAAGCAGCTCAACATAGGTGTAGTAAAGTCCAGATTTCAGAGTTTAGTTCAGATTAGTTCAGTTCAGTTCAGTTCAGTGTGGTTTAAGTTTCACTCCTGAAAGTTCAAATACTGAAGAGCAAATCCACCGAAGCGCAGCTCCACAAGTCCCAATCCAAGCAGGCCAGTGGCAACAGTGGCGAGGAAAAAAACATCACAAATTGACGAAGTGAAGAAAAAAAAAAAAAAACCTAGAGAGAAGCCAGGCTATGTTAGGCACGATAATTTTTTTCTTCTGGCCAAACTTCCTGTGTGGAGCTGCAGTGTAGGCGCCCGGGCTGGAGAAGCTGGACGTCCATCATGAAAGCTGCAGGTGCGTAGGGTACCAGCTGGGTCACTTGGGTCATGCTGGGCCACAGGATCAAGCGTAGATTTGTTCGTCACTGTAGCCTTTCAGCAAACAGTCTCATGCACTCCATTCCTCCATGACCACCACAGTATCAGCTCGGGATACGGCCTGCTCCAGGATACCTTTGGATCATCTCTTCACAGCTCTAGGATCGCATCGATGGCGCTGCATAATCTGTAGGGACCTCGGGATGAGTATCCCCAGGTGGAAATAGAAAATAAAGAAAATATTTAGCGTAGCTGCTGTTCATAGTGTATTTAAACCAGAAAGAAAATGGATTGTTATAGATGAAAATAGCAGTTATATAACAAATATGTAAAGCATATGAGAGTTTCTAACACAATGGCTGGTGTATTAAGACAGGAGGAGCAGACTCATGCATCATACCGTTATGCGATGCATTGAGTGTATGCTTTACTAAAAAGATAGGTCTTTAATCTAGTTTTAAATTGAGAGAGTGTGTCTGAGCCTCGGACATTATCAGGAAGGCTATTCCAGTGTTTAGGAGTCATAAATGAGAAGGCTTGACCTCCTTTGCTATTGTGGGTACTACCAGAAGCCCTGCATTTTGAGATCTTAAAGAGCGGGTTGGATTGTAGCGAGACAGAAGGTTAGTTAGATAAACAGGAGCTAGATTATTTAAAGCTTTATAGGTAAGAAGCAACAAGCAGCCAGTGTAAGGAGGATAAAATTGGGGTGATATGATCATATTTTCTAGACCTGGTAAGAACTCTGGCAGCTGCATTTTGTACTAGCTGAAGTTTATTAATAGAAGATGCTTGGCAACCAGCGAACAGAACATTACAGTAATCCAGCCTAGATGTCATAAAAGCGTGAACTAGCTTTTCTGCATCTGAGATGGATAGCATATTTCGTAATTTAGCAATATTTCTCAGATGAAAGAAGGCGGTTTTTGTGACATGGGAGATATAATTTTCAAGAGTTAGATTGCTGTCTAATATAACGCCCAGATCTTTTACAGTAGAGCTAATGGTAACTTTTTATCCCTCTAATTGCAGGTTAAGTTGTGAGATCTGCTGTGTACAGGATTTAGGCCCAATAAGTAATAATTCTGTTTTGTCTGAGTTTAAGAGAAGAAAATTGTTGGTCATCCAGTCTTTAATATCTTTAATACATTCAGTTAGTTTAGACAATTCAGATGTCTCATCAGGTTTTGTTGAAATATATAATTGGGTATCATCTGCATAGCAGTGGAAGCTGATCCCATGTCTTCTAATAATGTCTCCCAGGGGTAGCATATATATTGTAAACAGCAAAGGGCCTAGAACTGACCCTTGAGGCACCCCATACTTTACTGGCCTGGTTTGTGAAGGCTGTCCATTTATATTGACAAACTGGTAACGGTCAGTTAAGTATGACTTAAACCATTGTAGAGCCTGTCCCTGGACACCTGTAGAATTTAAGCAATCTATAAGGATATTGTGGTCGATAGTGTCAAATGCAGCACTAAGATCAAGTAAAACTAATAACGAGATGCACCCTTGGTCAGCAGCTAAGAGTAGATCGTTGGTTATTTTCACTAATGCGGTTTCTGTGCTGTGATGAGGCCTGAAACCTGACTGAAACACTTCAAAAACGTTGTTCATCTGTAGAAAGGAGCATAATTGGGCAGAAACAACTTTTTCTAGTATTTTGGACATAAATGGAAGATTTGAAATAGGCCTATAATTAGCTAAGTTGCTGGGGTCCAGTTGTGGTTTCTTAATAATAGGCTTAATAACAGCTAGCTTGTAAGGATTTGGAACATGGCCTAAAGATAAAAAAGAGTTAATAACATTAAGAAGAGGTTCTCCTACTACAGGTAGCAACTCTTTCAGTAATTTTGTTGGAATTGGATCTAACATACATGTAGCTGGTTTAGAATAAGTTTATCTAGCTCTTCCTGTTCTATCATTTTGAAGCACTGTAGATTAAATTTATTCAGTGGAATGTTTAATGAATCTGAGGTATAATGTGGAGCAGAAAGTTTAACATCTTCTATTTTCTGTCTGAAGCCTTCTATTTTATCCCTGATAAAATTCATGAAGTCATCACTACTAATGTGCGGAGGGATATTTTGTTCCAGAGATGACTAGTTGACATCAATCAAAAAGCATCACAGCAGAGCATTAAAGTCGACAGGTCAACCCCATATATATATATAATATAATATAAGGGTGTCACGGTGGCGCAGTGGGTAGCATGATCGTGCAATCAGTTGAAGGCTTTCTCACACACTAGTCCAAGAGGTAAGTTCAAGTTCATTGCAATAACCAACGTAACAAAAGTCACTTTCCTTAATCGGTTGTTTGCATCCACAGGTACATAAAGCAAGCCTCAAAGGAGCACAGGAGAGATCGGAGCAACAGGGAGCATGCGGAGGGTGTGACACTACCCCCCGCCCCCCTCCACGGGTGACTCCTGGCACCATAGATTGGTGGTGGGGGCGACCTCGGCCTCAGGGAGCTGGCCGATTTGGGTGTTGTTGATGGAATTCCTTGAGGAGTCCATGACCTCTCCTCGGAACCGAATCCCTCCCGGTCTATGAAGTTTTGGAGTTGGCTGTTCCACCGCTAAGAGTTGAGGATTTCTTGGACCCAATAGATGCGATCTCCGAGGATCTCAGGTTGTTCTGGAGGGGGAGGGGGTTCCGGATCTGTGGATGGAGGAGAAACTGGGTTAGAGTGAGGTTTGAGCAGGGCTACGTGGAAGGTGGAGGAGATTTTATAACGAGGAGGTAAGTTGAGACGTTAAGTGACTGGATTTATTTGGGATTGAATGGTTAATGGCCCTATGTAGCGGGGACTCAGCTTTCTGCAGGGCAGACGAAGGTGAATATTTCTTGTAGAAAGCCATACCTTATCTCCCGGATGGTAAATGGGATTAGGTAACCTGTGGCGGTTTGTGGTTTCGCTATGCCTCCGCACTGCCCGCTGGAGATGGATGTCCCACACCCTCTCGCTCTCCGGTCTAGGGGAACAGTGACGGTTGGTATCCTAGAGCACATTGAAAAGGGGTTAGTCCAGTGGAGGTTTGTCGGAGGGAGTTCTAGGCATATTCGGCCCACGGTAGATACTGGCTCCAGGTGTTCTGGTGTTGAGCACAGTATGTCCGGAGGTACCGGGAGATTTCTTGAATCTTGCGTTCGTTCTGGCCGTTGGTTTGAGGATGGTATCTAGAGGAGAGGCTGATGGTAGTACCCAGGAGTCGAAAGAAGGTCCGCCAGACCCTGGAGATGAATTGTGGTTCTCTGTCAGACACAATGTCTTCAGGAAGTCCATAATTGCGAAATACGTTGTGAAAGAGTGCCTCGGCTGTTTTGAGAGCTGTTGGAAGACTTTTGAGAGGGATTAGTTTGCAGACTTTAGAAAAGCGATCAACCACAACCAGTACAGTAAGTGTAACCTTTTGAGGGAGGTAAGTCCGTGGCAAAGTCCATTCTGAGGTGTGTCCAGGGCCGGCGTGGAATAGGTCATGGTTGCAGTTTACCTTCTGGCAGTCTGCGAGGAGTGGTGGTGATGGCACAGACCGGACACCCCCGGACATACTGGGAAACGTCCTTGGCCATTTTTACCCACCAATACTTGTTTTGGAGGAGCGAGAGGGTTTGCCTGCTGCCAGAGTATCCTGAGCCAAGGGATGAGTGTGCACTATCCAGAAGAGAGGGACGGTGACTGATAGGCACGTAGGTGAGGCCCTGAGAAAGTTCAGGCAGTGCTGGCTCCTCGAGTGTGGCGGCACGGATCTCTTCATCCACTTGCCATAGTATAGGTACCAGAAAGATCAAAGGAGGTAGAATGGGTTCGAGAATGTCACTAATTGGGTCAGGTGAGTACATCTGGGAAAGGGTGTCAGCTTTGCAGTTTTTATGACCCGGTTGGTAGGTTATTTGGAAGTTGAAACAAGTGAAGAATAATGACCAGCAGGCTTGATGGGCATTAAGATGTTGGGCATTGTGGAGGTACTGGAGGTTTTTGTGATCAGTAATGACGATGAAGGGAAATTGGGCTCCTTCGAGCCAGTGCCGCCACTCCTCGAGGGCAAATTTGATGGTCAGCAGTTGGCGGTCACCAATCCCATAATTCTGCTCCGCTGGACTTAACTTCCTTGAATAGTACGCACATGGATGGAGAGCTCGTGGTTCACCAGACCATTGGGAGAGGATGTCACCAACTCCCACATCTGCCGCATGGAATTCCACTACCAAGGGTCGTGTAGGATCGAGGTGTTTCAGGATGGGTGCTGAGGTGAACTTCTTTTTGAGCATGTAAAAGGCTTGACGAGCATCGGAGTTCCAGGAGAGGGCTTGTTGTCCGCCTTTAACTGAGGGATTGTGCGGAGGGTATGACACTCACACAGACACTACGGCTGATTTAGTTAATCCAATTCACAGAGGAAACCCATGCGAACATGGGGAGAACAAGCAAACTCCACACAGAAATGCCAACTGACCCAGCCGCAACTCAAACCAGTGACTTTTGTGCTGTGAGTCGACAGTGCTAAACACAGAGCCACTGTGCCGCCATTTTTATAATATAATATAATATTCATTAATTCATTTTCATTTCGGCTTAATCCCTTTATTAATCTGGGGTCGCCACAGCGGAATGAGCCGCCAACTTATCCAGCATATGTTTTTTACGCAGCGGATGCCCTTCCAGCTGCAACCCATCACTGGGAAACATCCACACACTCTCATTCACACACATACACTACGGACAAGTTAGCTTACCCAATTCACCTCTACCGCATGTCTTTGGAGGGGAGAACATGCAAACTCCACACAGAAATGCCAACTGACCCAGCCGAGGCTCGAACCAGCGACCTTCTTGCTGTGAGGCGAACGTGCTACCCACTGCGCTGCTACCCATATATTATAAGCCCCATAATATAATATAATATAATATAATACAATATAATATAATATAATATAATATTTATTCATTCATTCATTCATTCATTCCTTCATTTTCTTTTCTGCTTAGTCCCTTTATAAATCTGGGGTCACCACAGCGGAATAAATCGCCAACTTATCTAGCTGCAACCCATCACTGGGAAACATCTATACACACTCATTCACACACATACACTACGGACAATTTAGCTTACCTATAGTGCATATGCGAACTCAACACAGAAATGCCAACTGACCCAGCGACCTTCTTGCTGTGAGGCAATCGTGCTACCCACTGCGCCACCGTGACACCATAATATAATATAATATAATATAATATAATATAATATAATATAATAT
>CAIGQW010055747.1:6053332-6064928 GCA_903798125.1 Danio choprae | reverse complement strand
TATAATATAATATAATATAATATAATATAATATAATATAATATAATAATCCACATACATTAAAACAACAACAATAATAATAATAATATAAATAACACACTTTTCAAAAGTAACAAATGTAAAATAAAGATACTACTCATTATATTTTTATATATTATTATTTATAATATATTTATTTTTTTATCTTCTCTTATGCAGATGTGTCGTAGTTAGTAAACCTTGTCCCAGATGTGTAAACATATATAATGTTGAGATTAATATCTATTAATTGCACATATGAGAATTGGGCAAAATTATATGCAGCAGCTAAATAAACATATTTTGTATCAAAACCTATTGCTGGTTCTTTTATTTTAGGTTGAGAAACAGCACTGCCCAGTCATCATTCTGGACCAGAATGTTCTGTTTTACAATTAAAGAATAATGTCTTTGATAAACAATTTACGTTTGAAAATTGTTTTGGTGTCTGAATATAGAAAATGCTATTTCTAGCACTGGCGTTCATGCTCTACATGCATAATGCCCAGTCTCTTTAATATAATGACGTTCATGATCAAATTAAAATGGGTGGTGTCATCGTGTCCAAAACAGACGGACAGGCTTGGCTTGTGTTGCCATGCCAATTCTGGTAAAAGTCGATCAGCGGTACAGCTTCCTAATTAGGACTGGTGAAGAGACTGATTATTTCTCTTGTTGGGAGTAATGTGGCGTGGCATTTGTTACAAGCTGCCCGTGACCTTTGGCTTTGCCACCCGTCGTTTCAAAGCAACCTACATGTCCTAATGCAATTAGCCAGATTTTGTAGCGCACTTTTCAGCGCAAGCCAATGCCGCTTTGTACAAATGAACATCCTTTTTGACATTTGAATGGCAGGATAGGAGCTGTAGTGCATTATCTGTTCTGCTTAGTTAATTCAGAATCCGAGATGAAATGCCGAGGAACACTTTTGATGCTAAGAGATTTTTGAGTTCTGTGTATCTGCTAGAAAATCAAAAGACAAACGTTTTGTTCTGAGACAATTTTATCTAAAAGCAAGCAAAATAATCTCTCAAGTTCTGCCAAGCAATCATCATACTTATCTGTTTTGTCAAAATTATTAATTATTTAATTTTAATCTTTTTCATTTAACAACATTAACAGGATTTATCAGCTCAATTATTATTTTTGAAGTTTTAATACTTCAGTTTCAGCTTATTATGCAGAAATAAGAAATCATGAAGTAGTTTGACACGGTCTATTTTGCAAATGCATGCGATTAAATCACATCCCTCAACAATTACAACTCTAACATTTGGACCAAATGCAATTATTAAAAGAACACTTTATGGTCCTGAAACTTTCTTTTTTTATATATCAGCTTTGTAAAAAGACTTTAATCTATATTTTTAATTTGATTAGGAAAATTCATACCCTATAGCTGTAACTGCAAGCTTGTGCTCATTTCTCTCCTTGTGTTCATCTTATATCTATCTACAACATATTATTTTTCTGTCTGTCTGTCAATCTATTTCTGCTTAGTTCTATCAAATATACTAAAACAAGTTGTATCTACTCAATTTTGTTTGTTCTTAGAGAGAAACAATATCTGCAAGAAATTACAGTCAATATTTCAAGCATTTCATAGCACTGAAACAGCACTCATCAGAGTTAAAAATGACCTGCTCTTATAGATTGTAGTTGTTTTTCTCTGTTAGTGATGCTGGACCTCAGTGCTGCATGTGGTACTATTGGTCATAACTTTTTACTTGATAGCCTTGAAAATGATGTTGGAATTACTAGGACTGGACTGGCTTGGTTCAGTATACCCATTGAACAGATATCAATGTGTAGCAGTTAATGAAGAGGAAACATTTTGATCAAAAGTACACTATGAGGTAGCACAAGGCTCGGTTCTTGGTCCCCTACTTTGTACCATTAGGAGATATCATTATAAATGCAAAGTTAGTTTCCACTGTTGTGCCAACAAAACCCAACTCTATATCTCCTAAAAAGTTTTTTTTAACACATTTCTAAACAAAATAGTTTTAATAACTAATTTCTAATAACTGATTAATTTTATCTTTGCCATGATGAGAGTAAATAATATTTTACTAGATATTTTTCAAGACACTTCTATACAGCTTAAAGTGACATTTAAAGGCTTAAGTATGTTAATTAGACTAACTAGGTAGGTTAGGGTAATTAGGCAAGTCATTGTATAACGATGGTTCATTCTGTAGGCAATCGAAAAACATATATAACTTAAAGGGGCTAATAATTTTGACCTTAAAATAAAAAAAAAAATAATAAAAAAATTAAAAACTGCTTTTATTCTACCCGAACTAATTTTTACATTTTGAGTTACACAAATGAAATGATCCATATTCTTAATCTGTAAACCCCATAAATGTATCGAAATGCATCTTTAATTTTAAACAAACACACAATTCCATTTTTGACATTTTTTTTAAACGAAATGTACAACAGATAACTTCAATTTTAAATGAATACCAACATGAAAGTGTACAGCAAACATGCCTCCTATGCAATTACAAATGTCTTAAAACCTTTGAAAATGATTTGACAGTAAAGGGAAAAAATGTTCAGGAACAAACAAATAATGCACAAAAAGCAGCATGACTTATGCCAAAACCAAAATAGTTTTTGGAGAATTATTTTGGAAATACTATTACTATTTTTAACAGTATTATTATTTTTAACTACTACTATTTTTCACAGAAAATACTATATTTAAAAGTATTTTAAATGACCAACTTTGTTTAAACATAAGAGCTTCAAGAAAACAAAACCTTTAGTTTTGATAAAATGTTATATCTTATTAAACAATTGTACATTAATAAGAAGAAAAATAAAAAGTTTTTTTAAATTGTCCTAAGACAAGAATGGGTGTTGTTCAGTAGTTTTAGGACAACCTTGATGAAAGGTTTTGATTCACTTTAAATGTTGACTACTTTATATTATTTTAAAAAAACAGTTCATGTAAAATATGTCATTTAGAATTTTGTGTGCAAAGAATCCTCAAAAGAGAGAGAGAAAAAAATCACAGACTCCTCAAAAAATATTCAGCTACATTTGACCATGATAAAATTCCTGTAAATTAAAATGTGGTGTGTATTTTAAAAACCTACCATACTTATTCCATTAACATTAAATGATCTCATTAGACAAAAACCTTTTTGACAGCGAACATTTGTTTTGGGATTGAAAAAGCGAGAAACAATAAATAAACATGTGAAGAGGTAAGGTATGCATTTCTCATGAGCGATGCTCTCTATTCTCTTTGAAAACTTCAGAATCAGCTGGTCTCCATATCTCCAGATCCCTATAGTGGTTGAAATGATTGTTATTCTGGAAGAACATCACAGCTGGTTTATCACCATCACATCCAAAATCAATAAGCCATGACATTGGCGGTGCAACAGATGGACATACTTGGAGGTGAGCCCGAGCAACTTCTCAACTATGTGCCAAATTTTTAAACATACGTTATAGAGAAAAATCATCATGGCAGTTATTGTTAAATCTTTGAAACACCCCAGCAGGGTCTGTAAGGCGGGACCCAAATATGTGTCATCTGTAACTGATGGTCTTAGCAAATGTTTATTCACTACATTTGAAAATGTTTAAATCAAAGAACATATTGCTACCATCAGTGCCACAGCTTGGGCCTCCAGGCTGTAAATTGATCACAATTTTGTTTGGTAAAGTTCAGACAGGGACGTGGCATGTATTTGTTGGGCAATCAGTTTGATTTTTGCTTAAGTTGTTTCTCATTTTTTGTTAGCCAAATGAATTATGTTAGCCAATGTTTTCATATACTGTATCTTGTAGTAAATTAGATATAAATTCATCAGTTTAATTTGTTATGCTCACTTTTTTTTAGCTTTTACCTAAGAAATTCTTTTGGCAACACAAAGAAGCTTAAAATGTTAGTGATATCACTTTTTTTCAGTGACATGATATAAAATTGAAGATTAAAAGGATCATTTCATCCAAAGATCATCCAAAAACGAAGATTCTGTCATAATTTACTCGTTCCAAACCAGATTGAGTTTGTTTGTTCTATTAAACACAAAATAAGATGCTTTGAAGAATGATGGAAATCTGTAACATTGACCATAGTATTTGTTTTTCCTACTATGAAAGTACTAAGAATTGATCACTCACCATCATTTTGTTTCAAACCCTGAATAAATTTGTCCATCCTTGGAAAATAAATCTAAATATTTTAAATCAAATGTGACAAATTTGTCCCATAATTGAAAGTCTTTTTATCCGTACACAACTCTCACACATATCAACAGGTTTGTCTCAAGCAACTTCATTTAATTATTTAATATTATCAGATTCATTTTAGACTTTTATTCAGATATTAACATTCAATCCACCTAATGGAGAAGGGACAGGACAAACATGCTGACTGTAAGTGTTTTCAAGCCCCAACTACCTTGCATTTGTTGGAAAAAGAAGTTAGTCATGCAAGTGTGTATAATAAAAACAATAAATTCTTCTGGGGTGGCACAGTGGCGCAGTGGTTAGCACTGTCGCCTCACAGCAAGAAGGTCGCTGGTTCGAGTCCCGGCTGGGCCAGTTGGCATTTCTGTGTGGAGCTTGCATGTTCTCCCTGTGTTGGCTTGTGTTTTCTCCAGGTGCTCCGGTTTCCCCCACAGTCCAAAGACATGCGGTACAGGTGAACTGGATGAACTAAATTGGTCGTAGTGTGTGAATGATTGGATGAGTGTTTCCCAGTACTGGGTTGCAGCCAGATGGGCATCTGCTGCGTAAAACATTTGACGGAATAGTTGGAGGTTCATTCAGCTGTGGCGACCTCTGATAAATAAGGGACTAAGCTGAAGTAAAATTAATGAGTGAATGAATAAATGCTTCTTATATGTTTGAGGGCAGGTCAAAGTAGATGCTGTTCAAAGACAACAAATAAGACCATAGGCTGGCACTTTGCATAACTGTTATAGATCCACATTGATTAGTTACAGAAGTAGACCTGGAATTACTTGCGCTGACAGTTCAAAATCAATTCTTTCTTTTAGGAGAGACGAACGTTGTTTGCTGTGCACTTTGACCTTTGCAGATTCAAAACAACTTCATCACACTGATGAAATTAATTAAAATAGTGTAATGGGGCACTTTAACTGCTAAAAAAAACCTAATAAATAATATATATTATTCATTGAAGTGCATGCTTCAAAAAATGTGTGTGTGTGTGTGTGTGTTTGATTGTGTTGTGCATGTTTCTGTGTGCGTTTATATTTATGGCTCTAATTAGCCCTTGCTCCACTCATGTTGAGTCTACTTCCTTTCCTCCTCTGTTGTTTGACCAATCCTCCTCCTCAAAGGTCCCGTCTCGGTGATAATCCAGCCGTGTCAAGACTGCACTCCTGTTTGCCCTTTCCAAACAGAGTGTTAGAGTCACAGTGACACGGTCATATGAACCATTGAAGGCAGACAAGTGGTTTGACTTTACACAGGCTGTTATAAAGCTTGTAATGAGAAGGTGCACAGGATCACTGGATGGAAATGGGGGTTAATTTAGGCAAACACATGTCCTTTAGAGTTTTGGATGGAAAACTTGAGGTCTGCTTTATGGAATGGTGAACAATAATTGACTTTTTAGCCAATTTTATTTTAAGAACATTTTTCTTTGCCTTTTTCTTTCACACCTTCTTTAAAGCAACAAACATTTTGAAGAATAAGTGAATTATGAACTATCAATTTATTTATTTATTTATTTATTTTCTATGCATGAACCATGCAAACCTGCAGTACACAAAATATTTCCGAATTTCAAGATTTATATCTATTGTATACTACACCGCAAATGTATAATTTTTGCCTGGGTTAGTTGTAGTGTAAAATAAGCAAGTTGTTGTTGTATACAGTATACAAAGTAGTCGGTATTATGCAAGAGAAAATATGTTTCTAGGATACCTGCCGATTGATTGTAAACGTTTATAATTCAGCAGGAAAACTAAAGAACAAGGCAAAAATTCTCTAATATTTAGTTCAGGTGTGCAAAAGTTTATGTTTTTAACATTACTTAAACAATTTCACTGCACATCTATCTATTAATAGATGATCACACCTAATCTAAAATTATTACAATTATATATTTTTGCAGTGATCTGAAAAAGTCATTTTTTGCTAGTTTAAACTGACTGCTGTGCAAATGATCAATTGCTTATATATAAATATATTTTTGATGAGATGCATGCTGGGAAATGCTTATGAGGTTTGCTAGGACACCGTAATACATTCATTCATTCATTCATTTTCTTTTCGGCTTACTCCCTTTATTAATCTGGGGTCGCCACAGCGGAATGAACCGTCAACTTATCCAGCCTATGTTTTACGCAGCGGATGCCCTTCCAGCTGCAACCCATCTCTGGGAAACATCCATACACACCCATTCACACTTATACACTACGGACAATTTAGCTTACCCAATTCACCTATACCGCATGTCTTTGGACTTGTGGGGGAAACCGGAGCACCTGGAGGAAACCCACGCCAAGACGGGGAGAACATGCAAACTCCACACAGAAACGCCAACTGACCCAGCCGAGGCTCGAACCAGCGACCTTCTTGCTGTGAGGCGAATGTGCTATCCACTGCGCCACCGTGAGGCCCACCGTAATACATGAACATCAAAAAGTTGCTAGAGATTTTCACAATTATGCTGACAAAATGGTCATAAAATGACTACAAGTCATGGGCGGAAGCAATTGTGTGTTTTTCCCTGCATTTCTTTTTCTTTTTTCAAACAGTGCTCATTATTACTTTACTTGAAGACTCATGGGTATTAATTTAAGCCTTAACCCCTTATGCAGTATGTAGTTGTTAGACTCATAAACGTTTTACACTTATGTGGAAAATGTCTTTTTATAGGAAACACACAGATCCTGGAAGCTAACATATCTTTTAAAAACCTTACAGGCCAGCAGGCCACTGCAAATAACAGATTTAGATGAAAAGAACATGTAGCACTTCTGAAATCCCTGATTTCAGTAGTGCAGAAGCACAAAGTGTTCTCACTTCCAGCAAAATCCCCATCCAAAGCTCTTGGCTGCAAAAGTATCACCATATAAGTATGTTTACCTATTCCTGAAACCTTTCCAGCACAGTGAGAGTGAATAACCATGACAGCAAAGGAGGAAAAGATATTTTAGGAGGTATAAAGGGCTTTGATATTGAACAGCAGCAAGGGGATACAGAAAAGAGTATCCTTCCTGTGAAAGCAGAATGCTTCATTTCCCATCTTGGCCACATATGGCCAAGCCATATTAACTCTCTCATCATTCCAGCTGTTCTCAGGAATTTTTACTATCGGCATTCCTCCAGTGGTATTGGGTAATTTACAGTAGGCCTCAGTGACTTATTCTTACTAGAATTTCCTCAGGTGTAGCTGGAGGTTGTGTTGGACAGGTCTCTGATTAAGGATCATTGAAACTGAAAATGGTCTAATTTAAAGTGACAGCTACTATTTATGATTATACCTGAATCGATTTCCTGCATTCCAAATATTGCAGCTCTCTGTGAACTGTTAAAGCTCTTAACTATGATCATCTGTTGATTGTGATGACATTTCTTAGTTGTAAAATTTGTTGAAAGGTTGTTTAAGTAGAAATAAAATATGTGTTATGCTTAATGTAGCTTGATGTAAAACAATAAAAACAGTGACCGTGCCAGTATAGTAGCAAACCGCATCTGGAGATTAAGAGCTAAATTTAAAACAATATGAGTAATATTGTCTAAAATGTTTAGTTTTTTCCATACTGTATATATTCCATTAAACAGTTACAAACTCTATGGTCTCTTTCTTGAACAGTATATTCATATATTTGTTTGGTAGTCAGAGAGTAAGTCAGATGATGTAGCTCTGTAATCTTTATCACAAAATGATTTTACAGTATAATGACCAACTGACTGATCATTAGTTTTTATATGTATGTATTTGTTGATTAATATCCATTTTTGGTAATATATAACACAAAACACCAGAGTCAAAGGGACCTAAATATTGATATATCTTAATTTTCTTTTAAAATCCAAACTATACTCTTAATGTATGTAAAATGGAGACAAAACAATATACCAAAGTGCTAATTGGCTAATATTGTTTGAGACAATTTTTTTATTTATAATAAATGTTTAACTTTAGAGTGTTTTTGACACATTTGATTCAGAACTTAAGTGCTTAAAATTGCATATGTAATTTCATATTAAACTAAAATTACTGTAAAAAGTACTTTAATGTTATTCCATTTGTGTACCTTCTTTTAAAATGCATATTTATAATCATAACACATTTGGAAAGATAAAGTTTAGCACTTTTAAAATATAATGTCCTGCAATTACACACGGGGCTTAGCTTAAACCAGAACTAGCTTTTATAAAAACAACTTTTATAAAAAAACACACTACCGGCTTGCATCTGGACAAATCAACGGCATTGACATCTTTTAAGAAATGTCAGTGCAAGTTGTTTTCACGTAAGACAACTCAAACATGCAAGTAATTGGATTTTCTATGAAACTGGGGAATAACTAAGCACTCAGTCAAGTGCTTTACATGCTTTAGTGTGTTAGTCAACATATTAAGGCCAGTTCACACCACACAGATGATTGCCAACAACAAAAAAACTCTGTCAGAGTTTGTTGGATCAGTGTGTTACCTCTGTCTCAGTTTGTTTTCACCCGACAGAAGATGTGTTCTGAACAGTGTGTTATGATTTTCCAACAAACAGTGACAAACTCCAACTTAATCTGACCAGGGACCAGATATGCTTCACATAAATGTCAAATAAATGACCCCTCAGAAAGGTCATTTAATTAACTAATTAATCAATAGAACCATTTTTTCCACAACATTCTAAACACTACGTTTATTGGCGTTTGTGTGTTGTGAATTGGCTTTTAAAGTGTGCTTTTATATGTACACTTCCCTTTAACTATGACTAAAACCAGCTTTGGCTAAACAATGTAACTTTTGATGCTGAAAATGAAAGTCTGAGTCTTTGAATAGAGAGTGTGTGTGCATGTGTGTTCACTCAAGCAATAACCATCTATTTAAACATGCACTAATGAAACCAGAGAATGTCTTTAGCAAACTAAGGGCCAAACAGACCAACGTTAATAGGCCATCAGTCAACTTGTACAACTTTATTGCACTGGGATTGTCAGTAGTTGTGTGTGTGGTATCCGTGCATATGCGTGCGACATTAGCTTTGCTGTGCGTTTGCATGGCCTGCTGAGTGTGTACCCAACACTTTGTGAAGATATACAGCAGCACCTGGGCATTTGTGTGCCTTTTATCAACCAATAATTGGTTTCTCTCGGCTAACCTGACACCATGGCATCATTACTCCTTACTTCCAGAGTTTCTGTTCCCTGTTAGCATGTAATAGTAGCTGACGACCCTGCTTGATCAAAAAGAGACCTCAACATTAAAAAGCACAAAAAAAATTGTAAACCCAAACCACATGTCAGCCTCTCCCTTGGGTTTCACCCCAATCCTCTCCTCTTCTCTTTGGCTCTGTCTCTCACATGCCCCTTTAGAAAAATGCTGAGGGCTGCAGGGTCAGCAAATTCATTGCAGTGGAGGTGCTGCTTGCGACCACGACCTGTTTGATCTCAGCACCCGGCTTGTCTCTAATAAATTAAGCAGCAATGTAGGCTATTTACTTTGGTTTGGGGCTATTTGAGCAGAGATTGTTAAATAGCCCAGTTGTGTCGTTTACGGGGGAAGTGAGAGCTTTTCCCTTCATTTAGGAGAATTCCAGCTCTTTATAAAATGAAGGGCGCTTTGCAGGGGGGCTCCTCTTAAGGTTCCCAATTCTGCGCTCCCGCTTGACAAAAGTCAGAGAAGAAAAGCATATTGTGTTTTATATGTATATTGTGGAAGGAAAGGGTTGTAATACTTCAAAGGAGTTGCTTTAAAGGTAAATGGGAACGTGCTTATTGCAAACAGAAGCCATCATATAGCGGTCAGCCAGGAGTTACGTGCCAGAGCGCAAATTAATTCCTGAAGCCTCATATGAACAGGGCCAGTGTTTGTAACTTTTGATTTGCTTTCATGCTGCTTAAATTAAATAGATGAATTGGGTAAGCTAAATTGTCTGTAGTGTATGAGTGTGTGAATAAGTGTGTGTGGATGTTTCCCAGTACTGGGTTGCGACTAAGCCGAAAAGAAAATGAATGAATAGTAATAATAATAATAATAATAATAATAATAATAATAATAATAATAATACATATGATAATAATAATTCTACTACTACTACTACTACTACTACTACTAATAGTAATAATAGTAATAATAGTAGTAGTAATAAGAAAGGTTAATTTTGTTGTTGTTAATGCATAATTTTATTTAAAATAGTATTTATTAAATTTATTGAATGTCAATGTATGTTATGATATAAATAAAACAAACACAATACACAACAATTGCAAACTAAATAGCAGCATAAAAGGAACATATCTGAATATGCATACACGTATATACTGTTTTTTAATGCTAATTGATTAAATCAATACTTTTCTTTTATCCCTATTGATGAGAGTTGCATGTCTGATGTCTGTCTACTGTAAAAAATGACATAAATAAATAAAACAGTGAAAGGTGTTAATGTTTAATGTACATAACATCACACTCATATCAGAGAGTTTTTCTGATTTATAACAAATGTACCACACATTACTCATTCATACGTGCTGGCATCAGTTAGAAGGCATCACCCCACTGCCTGCTGGGAAAATTTGTTAGTCACATCCTACTACCTTTGCCATGACTGTAATTTGTAGTACGGCACTGGTTACTAGGACACCAGAAACTGCTGTCCATGGTGCTGCGGCACTGTTATTTGCTAATTAGTGATGAAGACATTTCCTCCCTAAAAACCTCTACAGACAGCTTAACTGAGTGATGTAGTTCTCCTTTCATTCGCTGCCAAATCAGCATTTTTTTTCTGGTAAGGCCTTTGTGGTAAACTCATAATAATTCCTTGAAGTCCTCAGTAAACACCTCGTTAGCATTATGCTAAGTGTCTGTGGTTCAGACTCACACAGAAACAGTGGTTAGAGATCGACATTAAATGAGGGAGAGTTTTCCCCCCCCCCTCCATTTTATTAAGCTCATTCACTATGCGTCACCTAACTCGGTCCAAACGAAGCGAAGAACGTTATAATCACAGTCTACATGTGTTATGGATTACACTGCTCATGCACAAAGCCTGTTGTTAGCATGTCACACTGCATAGCATTATCATCTTTAGTTAAGTGAGGCTGCAGACAACTGTTCCACAGATAATTCTGAGGGGATTTTTTATTTTTTTGTTTGTTTGTGTCATTTCAGGGGTTTCCTAATACAATAAGCATTTGTGTGGATAATTGTTAAAGTCAGTCATCACTATTAATGTCACTCAAACTTGTGTTAGGGTTAAGTGTTAGGGTTAAGAATTAATCCTGGAAAGCATAATTAATGGGCCTCACGGTGGCGCAGTGGGTAGCACGTTCGCCTCACAGCAAGAAGGTTGCTGGTTCGAGCCTCAGCTGGGTCAGTTGGCGTTTCTGTGTGGAGTT
>CAIGQW010055747.1:6027960-6043332 GCA_903798125.1 Danio choprae | reverse complement strand
GTTATTTTGGCAAAGTTTCTCCTTAATTCATGCTATGTAACGTGGGTGGATCGGTATGGGGGAAGTAGCGGGAAGCATTCTTCGAAAACGAAGATAAGAGAGTAGTTTTTTGACAGGCTACTTATAGGGAGTTTGTATTAATCTGATTGGCTTACTAGTGATTACTGATGAGAGACCGG
This sequence comes from Danio choprae, assembly GCA_903798125.1. Taxonomy (NCBI): domain Eukaryota; kingdom Metazoa; phylum Chordata; class Actinopteri; order Cypriniformes; family Danionidae; genus Danio; species Danio choprae. The sequence goes on along the minus strand of CAIGQW010055747.1, from coordinate 6,043,153 downwards.
CTGCGATCAATCATATCACGTGCTCCTCTCGAAATTAGTTTATGAAACTTCACATAGCGGTACTTTTCAGAATGAGCTTAGGTTGAATGATAAGATCCTGTTTTCTATAGGCCCCTATAACTATACTCTTATTCTGGTGTAATGATAAAGCCACTTTGCTGCCGTACCATGGCGGCAGCAGGTTCCATAGTATTAAGCATTGCTGCTATCTGCATATCTGCAGCGCTGTTGCGTAAAATTCCTTTATTATTACACCATATTGGCATAGAAAATAGCAACTTTTCATTTGCCATTGGTCTTAATACAATATGTACCTACAGGAGAATCAAGCTTTAAATAGGTCAAATTAACGGTTTACCAATTTAATGATTTATGCTGAGCTAAGCTAAAAGGTCTCTCGCCAGACCCTTAGTGAGATTCAAAAAATGATAAAACTCAACTGTTTAACTCAAGGGGAGTTCTAAAATGAGTATATTTCCCCCCAAATAAGTAGAGTGTTCCTTTAAACTGAATAAATACATGATTCCCTGATAGTGCACCAGTGACCTAACTGTTCTGGGCACAGATTTGGCTGATTTACATGGACAATAAGAGGGGGAAGGAGAGGGAGAATCATTGTGTGTTTCTGCTCTTTCTCTCTCTCTTAGCCTTTTTACAGGAGGAATTTACACACAAAAGGCCACCAGGCTTCTATCTGCTCATCTAAGTGAACGCAGCAGTTTTGAAAAGCTCTAACAGGATTAAAGTGAGGGCTGTCGAACCACAGAGCTGCTGTGACAACAAATCCGTCCCACATCACACTGGTAACGTTTCTGTCTGCTCACAACAGTCAGAAAACTTACGAAAACATGAAAGACAGTTTACTCTAAAGAAAACAAAATATGTATACGAAATTAATATTAAAAGAAAAAAGCCTTTTTTTATATTGCAATAAATAAAGGAGATACCATTAAAACACATTTACAGGGTTAACAATTTGCATACTAGACCTAAAATCTACTCATGCAAAAATATAGAATACTGGCTTTGAATAGATGGTCTGTTAAGACCTCACCATCAAAATATTATTTGATAGAAATCTGTAATTTGAGGGCCAGGTCTCAACAAACAATAGCGGAATGAATCGCCAACTTATCCACAATGTATGCCCTTCCAGCTGCAACCCAGTCCTGGGAAACATCCATACACACTCATTCACACATAACACTACAGTTATTAGGATAGTTACACTTCTCGTTTATTCAATTAATCTATACCACATGTCTGTGGTGGAAACTGGAGTCCCCGGAGGAAACCCACGTGAACAGAAATGCCAACTGACCCAGCCGGGACTTGAACCAGCGGCCTTCATGCTGTGAGGCAACAGTGCTAAGTACTGAGCCACCGTGTCACCTTTTTGAAAATATATAATTTGAAATACAAAAAAAAAGTTACAATAATAAATATATATAAAATCTAGCTGAACTTATCAGACAGCTTTTATTGCCATGCTGTCACTGGATCTGCTCCTCGGCTTCCAATGAGAGGAATGTCTGGAGCTTTTCTGTTGACCAGGATGCTACCATTTCATGTGTCTTTTTCTTGCATTGCTCTAAAAAAATGTTTAGCCGTGTAAATCAACAATATAGCAGTGGCTGCTGCTGCTGACTATTTTGTTGTCTAGTGTCACAAAGATAATGACGCTGGTAGTGTAGCTGGTATATACTCTCTTGAACCAATCAGAAGTGTGTTCACACTTAGAAATAAAGGTACACAACTTCTCACTAGGTGCAACCTTTTGTACTTTTAAAGTACTGTGAGGTACACATTTATACTTTTTAGGTAATACTATGTACCTTTAAAGATCTGTTACGGACAAAACTGTACATTTTTACTATGTTCAAAACAGTGGAAAATCTCCCAAAAGTGAGTTATACTGAACTGAACCATGCTATGCAATGCAGTGGAAAAGCTGGTTCAAATTCAGCCCAGATGATTGACTTGCACTGAATCAAAGGGAACATTGATGAGACAGATCCCCTGAAGGGCACACCAGACTGGTCCTCAGTAGACATGTCATTGACTGCCAGTCATCTACTTCTGACTGGACTGTAGTTGAGCCTCTCCATTTGTCTGACCATGGGAGAAGTAATCCCTCAGCTGAGCCTGGTTTGGTCAGTTGGTGGAGTTTTGGTTACTTGCCACTGTCACCTTTGGATAATAAATTTTGGGCCCGTAGACCTGCCCTACAGGGAATCACATTCTTCAGCAATGACATTTTTTACTGAACTGAACTCAAAATCCTCATTGAATTAATTAGAACAAACCCAGTATTATGTAAAGCTGAATGGCTAGTGCATTGCACTTGTTTCCTATATTGACAAATCTGTAAGATTCATTTTTGTCAATTGTCTGTTTTCTTTGTAAAGTTACTTTGACACAATGGCACGGTGGCTCAGTGGTTAGCACTGTCGCCTCACAGCAAGAAGGTCGCTGGTTCAAGTCCCAGCTGATAAATAATAGACTAAGCCAAAGAAAAATGAATGAATGACTTTCTATTGTATGAAAAAATACACAGCTTTACACTTTCTAATAACAGTGTATTGCTGTATACTGGATGCTTTCTGTGGTCATGTGAATGTTTAGCTGTACATTTTAAATTTTCCGAGGCATTGTGGCTAATAGGGAAATTAATTATTGCTTTGTGCAATACATACAGGTACATTGTAAAATAATTTATTACTGTATTGTTTATTACTGTACACTGTATTAAAATAATTACTGTAAACTTTTCAGTAAGTTGAGGGCAATTGTGATTGACAGTATGACTAATAATAATAATTACAATAATTTAAACTGTAAATTAATAATTACCATTCTGTGTTTGTACAGTAAAATACAATTGTAATTATTCACTTGTAAATTTACATTCTTACTGGCAACCAAAATCACCAGTAAGGTACTGTAAAAATGTTTACAATGTAGTGTATGAATTGTTTATTAATCTGGGGTTGCCACAGCGGAATGAACCACCAACTTATCCAGCATTTGTTCTACGCAGTGGATGCCCTTCCAGCTGCAACCCATCACTGGAAAACATCCATACACACTTATTCACACTCATACACTATGGACACTTTAGCTTAACCAATTCACCTGTACTTTGGAATTGTGGGGAAAACCGGAGCACCCAGAGGAAACCCACGCAAACACGGGGAGAACATGCAAACTCCACACAGAAATGCCAACTGACCCAGCCGGGGCTCGAACCAGCGACCTTCTTGCTGTGAGGCGAACGTGCTACCCACTGCGCCACCGTGAGGCCCCAAGACATAATATGTAATATGTTTGTCTCTAGTGTATGTTTGTGAATAAGAGTGCATGGGTGTTTCCCAGTGATGGGTTGTAGCTGGAAGGGTATCCGCATGCTGGATAAGTTGGCGGTTCATTGAAATTCTCTCGAATTTCTCTCTCACGGTAACTCACCAGAGGCCGCTGTTGACTGACCAATCAACTGACCCACCCTCCTCCTTCCTTAAACCCAACCAATATTATTGATTGACCTGCCCACCCACTTCCCTCAACCCAACCAACAATTTTCAAAAGCAATCCAGGAAAAAGAAAAGCCCTCCTCTGATTTTTCCCACGTTTTCGGATTTTTACCACATTCTCACCTTGTTATTTACTTGTTTATTTTATTTTTTGGATTTTGTTTTTGTCTTACCTGCTTTCTGGAACCGTTCTTACCCGGACTCGAACCCCGTCGTCGTGGTCAACTCCTCTCTGCTTCTCAAGTCCACCAACGTACATGGCAAGCTAACAGGAGAAACTGGTTTCAAGCGGGAAAGCTGTCCATACGGAGGTAAGCGGTCAGCTGGTAAGCACGAAAAGAAACAGTGCCGTACCGCCCCGTAGCGTTCGTTTAAAAAAATTAAATGCAGCCATACATACTTCTGGCCACATAATTCGCGGCCTCCAGAAATGTGCATAGGGCTACGTTTTCAGAATGAGCCTGTGTTGGAAATGTTTATCTTGAAAGAAGTGCTTCTAATACCTTGATTGAAAGCAGATGACACTCTGTTTGGTATTTTGTTTTCCTGTATAATGATTAAACTGTGACTGAAATATGACTTTTAAAAACACATTTACTTTCCGCTCTGTTGTTAAACAATTTTAATAAGTATTTCAGACACAGCAGATACAAGCATTGTATTTTCGCATGTGTGTTTGTGATTATATCTGTCTGGCTGTGTATATTACACAGGTTTATCTTCCTCTCATCTTTGGTCCTGTGTTGTATCAGTGATGTTTAACCCATTTCTGTCCCTCTATACACACTCTGAGAGAGGGAATCACTGCTGACACAACAGGATGTGTTTGTAATAACAGCCCCTGGATCAACTTTCCATGCAGCCATGAATAAGGTAGCCATGCAGATCTGGGATTTGCTTCCTTCACAAAAAGATTAGGCAAAAGCATAAACATATGATAGCATGATTTCTAAATACTTTTCGTCTAGACTTGATCTTTGATACAGATGCCTGTTTGATCCCATAAATATGACTTTTGCCATGTGGTACACAAAGGGTTTAGTTGCTTTAAGACTAGACAAATTGCACAACAGTAATAAAGCATGCCAGGTCTTTTGAAAAAAAAAATGTATATGTAATAATTTTTTTTGTATTGCTCACCCTCTGTATTGTTAAATATTATGTTTAACATATAAAAAAAAGTTACATTGAAGATTTTTCTGTGCAATGGTGATTGAGCACTATATGTAATACAGCAGCACACTCGGGTGTGATATTGTGTTTAAAGTTCAATAAACACAAATTTGCGGCATGGTGGCTCAGTGGTTAGGGACTGTGTGGCATTTGCATGTTCTACCCGTGTTGGCATGGGTTTCCTCCAGGTGCTCCGATTTCCCCCACAGTCCAAAGACATGCGCTATTGGTGAATTGGATTAACTAAATTTGCCATAGTGTATGAGTGAGAGTGTGAATGTGAGAGTGTTTGGGTGTTTCCCAGTACTGGGATGTGGCTGGACGAGCATCCGCTGTGTAAAACATATGCTGGAATAGTTGGCGGTTCATTCCGCTGAGGCGACCCCTCATAAATAAGGGACTAAGCCGAATGAAAATGAATGAATGAAATTAATAAGTACAACATTATTGCTGGCTAAATTACATTTTAGACACAATAATGCATGTCATTATGTTTGCTCTAACTAATCAAATAATTTCAAATTTGACAGCAAAAATGAACCTTATAAACTAAAAAGAACAAAAAAAAGTTACTACATTTTACTGTAAATTGTAAAGATATTACCTATTGTAATAATGATTCTAGCATAGTATTCAACGTCTTTATCTTACTGTGGTTGTGACTTCCTGATTTTTATTGTATTAATTAATTAATTAATTTATCTTCCAGTCTGCTCACTTTATTTATTTATTTTTGGTAACACTTTACAATAACAGTAGATGAACAATGATGTGTTAATATGTAAACTAAATGTAATGAAGCAGATGCTGAGAACAGACTTGCAAGTGCAGTTTATTCAAGATTAGTCAGGCAGGCAACAGTCAACACAGGGGCAAACGGGTATGCACATCATTCTAAATGGCATAGTCATAAACAGGCGGCAAGTAACACAAACAAACAAACAAACAAACACGGTAGGGCAAGGCAAAGGGCAAGGCAAAGAAAAACGCATCGTAATGCTAACAAAACAGTCTGACAAGACTCAGCAAAGTCTGTGTGTTTGTGTGCTGTATAAATAGTCCATCTAATCAAAGAAAAACCGGAACAGGTGTGTGTGTGGTGCTTGACAGGATTTGTAGTTCTTTATGGTGGCATAATTGTAGTCCACGTGAAAGTGAATGTTCTCCAGCGATCTATGAGGGTTAGATTGCTGGTGATCGTGGCACTAAACATTACTTTATTATGAACTAATGATGAGTTAATGCATGCGATAATCATGAACTAACTTTAACCACAACATAAGTCACATGAGTTCATTTGTGAATAACGGTGACCTTAATTACTTGTTAGTACATGATTCTTTGTTAGTTAATGTATTAATTACCACATTAGTTTATTCTTAATTTAACCATCATGAATTCATGATATGTTAATGTATAATTATATGATCACTTTACTTGGAGGGGCACATCATCATTGACCCATTCTTAACTACTCAATCGACAAGTGTTCTATCAACATGAACATGAACAGGTTAAACACAGGAGTTCATGAGTAGTTCAGGATAAGTTAATGGTGATGTGCCCCTCCAAGTAAAGTCATGACATAATTATACATTAACAGCTCATGTTGGTTACATTTAGCTTAAACTTAAATGTTAATTAAAACCAATTAACAACAAGTACTAACAAGTAATTAAGGTAGCCATTATTCACACATGTTGTAATTAAAGTTAGTTTATGTGTTGCCAGCTAACAAAACAAATCTATTGACACAGAGTCGGGTTTCACATTTGCTCAATTAGTTTTGGTATTTTACTCAATCTTTTATTTAGATTTTCTTGTTTGTGATCTTAAGCGATTTTTAATTTTTTTTAAATTAATGGTTCAACAAATAGCATGTGATAATTTAATATCACTCAATTTACATCCAAGATAATACTCAAATTTACCATACAGGGTCACTATAACTATATCCGAACAGAGGTTCAAAAGCAAATCCAGAAAAAATCTTAAATAAAGTGCCAATTCTTCAGAATATAAAACTATTTAGAATGTTAGTGTAACGCCTTGGTGGCGGAGGATAACATTACGAGAGGGAGACGGATGAACATTACAAAACGGGTTTATTTAACACTTACGGGGAGACAGGAAGACACGACCAGACGAACCAAAATACCAGACAACACTGGACACAGACAAAAGGGTATAAATGGTAGAGGGGATGATTAGGATAATGACACAAGAGGGATGCATACAGGTGCAACAGATTAACAATGACGGTGGCGGGAGAAGGACAACGAAAGCACATGACAAACAACGGATGACGCGGACGAACACTGACAGTACCCCCCCCTTTTGAAGGCGCGGTCCCCGCACCTTCAACAGGAAACAAAAAGGAGGATGGTAGAAGGGGAGGGTACAAAGGAGGAGTCCAAGGGGGAGACAGGAAGGGAACTGGAGCAGGAGGACCCAGGACACAGCCAGAAGGACGGCCCCGGGCGGAGTCGAGGAAGGGCGGGACCATGGAGGAGGAGTGGCTGCTGACTCCAGGGGGCCGACCGAGGGAGACGCCGCTGATGGCGGTGGAGCCCAAGGAAGGGACGGAGAGCCGAAGGGCGAAGGTGACGCCGAGGCTTCTGAGGGCCGGGCGAAGCAGGCGGCTCACCCGAGCAAGGCGACGGCGGGGTTCCGGAAGCCCGCGGCGTAGCCAGAGCGACAGAGGACCAAGGCGTAGCTGGAGGGATGGAGGAGCTCAACGCAGCCGGTGGGACGGTGCGATGAGGTGCAGCCGGAAGAGTGGAGTCCAGAGGCGAAGGAAGGGCGACGACTGACCAAGGTGGAGCCGGAGGGACGAGGGAGCCTGGCGGAGCTGGTGGGCGGACGGCCCACGACGAAGACGAGGGAGGAGTGAGCCAACGCGGAGCCCTGGGGTCGAAGGGCCGAGGTGGAGTCCGCAGCTCGGAGGCCGTAGGAGCTGACGCTGGGCGACACCCTCCAGAGGGTGACGCAGACAGGTAGCGCCCACAAGCGAGCTCCATTTCCGGAGCTGGAGCGAGAGCTGGGGGGCTGGCTGACTGCAGCAGTGCTGGAGCTGGATGACTGGCTGCAGTTCTGGGGGACCGTGGGAAGCTACTCATGACCCTGGAGCTGAGGGTTTTTTCTAGATTGAAGATTAAAAAACTGTGTAGGAACAGTTGGTTGCTGCCTGGTAACAGCGGACGGGTATTGCTGCCTAAAAGCAGCGGAAGATTAAAATTAAAGCTCCAGAAGCCAATGAGTAGCCTCCCAGTGTCTAGCCGCTGTCCATCTGCATAGGGGGGGTGGGCGGGACTCTCGCTGGTTCCGCGGGTAGCCGCCAGGACTCCCCCTCTTGGCGGTGTTGCCGGCACACACACCTGGTCAGATGGGTGTTTAAGCCCCTCCATCACGGCGCAATTCCGCTCTGTCGCTCTAGGGGGCGATGGCTCATTGGCCGCGGGGGGCTCTCCGTCTGCGGTGGGCTCTGGCAAGCGCTCCCTGCAGGTGGATGGTGATGCTTGGCTGGTCACTGGGTCTAGAGTGGCACTGACGAGATCTTCCTCCAGAGAGGCGGTGAGTGGAAATCCTTTACTCGCCAGTGTCCACTCCATTCTTGCGGCGGTGTTGCCCTGAGGACCATCTTCGGGCGATCGTGCTCTGTAACAGCTCGGCTCACCCGAGCAAGGCGACGGCGGGGTTCCGGAAGCCCGCGGCGTAGCCAGAGCGACAGAGGACCAAGGCGTAGCTGGAGGGATGGAGGAGCTCAACGCAGCCGGTGGGACGGTGCGATGAGGTGCAGCCGGAAGAGTGGAGTCCAGAGGCGTTGAGCTGGTGGGCGGACGGCCCACGACGAAGACGAGGGAGGAGTGAGCCAACGCGGAGCCCTGGGGTCGAAGGGCCGGGATTAAAGGGAACACGGAGGGAGAAAAATAAAACACTGAGGGAAAAAAGGACTATAAAAAGAAAATCGGGGGAAAACACTCCGCTAACTGTGGGTCTGGTATTATGTAACGCCTTGGTGGCGGAGGATAACATTACGAGAGGGAGACGGATGAACATTACAAAACGGGTTTATTTAACACTTACGGGGAGACAGGAAGACACGACCAGACGAACCAAAATACCAGACAACACTGGACACAGACAAAAGGGTATAAATGGTAGAGGGGATGATTAGGATAATGACACAAGAGGGATGCATACAGGTGCAACAGATTAACAATGACGGTGGCGGGAGAAGGACAACGAAAGCACATGACAAACAACGGATGACGCGGACGAACACTGACAGTTAGGGCACACTTTTAGGGTGAAACCATAGTCTTTAGGATCACATAAACATGGTAGTGGCACCCTACACATAAACACAGAATGACTGTCAGCATTTTCGTCATATGAATTAAACAATGTGACATGGAAATCAAATGTAAATGTACAAACAGCATTACGCACGCAATTTAAATACGTTATGCACTTAGACCTTACCTTTAACACTTATCGAATTCTGTTTTACTGAGAATCCGTCACACCCGTTACGTGCAATGTCACAAAATCTTTATTCATCCCAATCCCTAATCATAAAATATACATTGTAGATGCACAGGATGAAATAAACACATCGTATCACAACAGATTAAGTGAATATCATCATACGTACTTACGTTAATAATGGATTTAACCTAGGGTGATACACTACTGCCTCCATCTCTCATGCACTGCTTAAACAGCATATCTCTGTATCGCACTCTTAGCGTGTCATCATTAGCAACTGCTCAAGCTAAAGGGGAAGTACACTATTTTTGTGCCCACTCTCTAATACCACACGGTTACATTCTCCCCTGCCGACCTGTCAACGTCCTCGGTGACAGTGTAAGAATTTCTCTTTGACTCTTTGACCGCTTCCCTAAAGAACACAGTACCCAAATTGGCTGTCATCTGAGAAACGGCACTGTGGCTAATGGTATGGATTTGAATGTTGACCCACAGTAGATCTGTTACTCATTCGAGGTGGGGGCAAACTCGGAACCCCACCCTGCTCTTGAGATCCTTCCTCAAGTTCAATACAGGCTGGACTTGTGGGCTCACCAGGAGATACCTCTGAAAATCCCATCATGTTTTCATCCTCCTTTCAACAATATTTGGGCCAGTACATTTTAAAAGCACTATCCCTTTCTCCACACTCTCATCTTCCACATCCCCTGTTGAAGTCTCATCCACTTCCGGATTAGGTTCAACAGCCCTATTGGGAACCACTGGATCAGAAATGCACACAAGGTCAGAGATTGACCCAGATCACTTGTCTGATAGGGCCTCCTTCCACTGGTTCCACGGTGTGAGTGGTCCCTTGAATCTCAATCACTCGATATTGGGTATGATTCTAAGCATCCTGAATTTTATTTCTTCCCAGGGGTCGATTTCTCAGGTATACAATCTGGCCAACCTCAATGATGGGGCAATAAAGTTTATCAAAAAAGAGCTCAATCTGTTCTGCTGTTTTTTTCTCAGCATATGCCTTGGCCCATTCATGAGCCTCCTTCAGTCCTCTCTGATGGACTGCTAACCAGTCATGAGTTGTCTCAGCCCCCGATTCTCATCCCACTTATGCATCCACCAGCAAATGAGGGTCCACACCAAACAACAGATAGAAAGGAGAGTACCCTGTTGTTGAATGCAGGGTAACGTTGTAGTCGTAGACCAGTTCAGCCAGATGTTCAGGCCACCGTCTTTTGGTCTCAGGAGGGAGTGTTCGAAGTAGCTCATGCAGAGTGTGATTAAAACGCTCTCATTTGGGCATTTCCTGTTGGATGATGGAGGGTGGTACGGCTCTTTTTAACCCCATATCACCTGCACAATTCAATTATCTCGCTTTCAAAATTAGGCCCTTGGTCTGAATGTAACCATTCCGGAACTTCTAGATGACGGCTAGCAAGAAATGGCTTCATAGGTGGGTGCACTTTAGGCTGAGGCATCTTCGTAAGTATGCAGCGCTGGCAATTCTTAATACACTGTTCAACATCTCCATGCATTTCCACCCAGTAACACCTTGGCTTCAGCAGTAGCAGGGTCCTTTTAATCCCCTGGTGCCCCATACCAGCATGCACACTCTCCAGTACCTGGATTCTTAAACAGGCAGGGACTAACAGTTGGAAGCACTCCCCATGACGTACATCCTCCACTACCCTATTTAGGCAGGTTTAGGCAGAATCTTTACCTCCGATGCCTGAAGGTTTACGCTTCCGCTCCCAAAAGATCCTAAACTTCTTTAACACTGGATCTTGACTCTGAAACGCAGCCAACTGCTCTTTAAAATAGCCAGGCCACATAGGAGTACTCCCTTGTGTCTCTGTGGTTGCCAGCCCACCTGTTTCAATGGTGCGCATCTGCCGGACTTCGCACCTCTAAATCCCTGCTTGGACCAGTTTGGCATCCAGAGATGTCCCCCCGTCACTTGAGACTCAGCAGCTCTAATTTCATGCTGCTATATTTGTTATCATTCCTTTCAGCATTTTGCAACCTGCATAAGAGATCACCCTTTTCTTTCTCTCTTGCAGCTGTAGGGGGACCCCTCCTAAGCCCTGATTGCTAGTGTCAGTCTCAATAATAAATGGGGTAGTGAATCAGCAAATCCGAGCACGGGTGCACAAGTCAGTTTTTTCTTCAAGACATCAAAAGATGTCTGGCACTCAGGACTCCATCCACCAATCACCTTTTGGTTAACTTTAGCTGGAGGTCCCTCATTCAGACATTGGTTGACTAAATCATGCAGCGGCCCTGCAATCTTTGAGAATCCAATTACAAACCTTCTGTAGTAACCTATACAGTTATGGAGGCCGCTGGTACATGGACGACGTTTTCCCCGGTTACACGGGCCATTCTACTCTTACGAACATCGCAAGTCTGTACGTGCTGGAACACATTCCTCCAATCAGTTTCAAGCCCCCCTTGCAATGGAGCCTCAAACCCAGCTCAAGATATCCCAAGTACAGGATGTCCAGTTCATTGGTGGCAGTAAGCTTGATCTATCCGGCAGTTGAAAGCATGTCTTCATCGACCCCTCCCAAATGCTGTCAGAAGAAACTTTCTGATATCGTACTCCCTTGGCTGCCTGTGTCCAAGAGACAGGATACCTCCATGCCACGGACCTTAATATCCACTTGGGGGCATGTTCCCACTGCCCGCTTCAGAAGTTCTTCTTAACTTGAGTCTACAGTTGCCTTTGGATTGCTTGACTCACAGCAACCGGGGCGACACATTTCCCGACTCGCTGGAAAGGGGTGAAGGTTTTCTAGAGCTGTGTTTTTGTGGGAAGTTCTTCGCAATATGGCCCGGTTCATTTTAGGCATATAGGCTGGCCATCCTCTGTGAACCATTATGGGGCTCTTGTGTTATTGGCCCACAGACCCCCAACCCCCTCTTTTGGCATCATTAAACCCTTAACAGCCTTTGTTAGCTCAAGGATCTGCCTTCCCTGTTCAGTGACTACATCCATTACCTGAGATAAAGTGACTGGACTGTGGCCCATAGCTTTCATTTCTGCACACTGTGCATTCTCACTGCAGGAGCCATAAGTACCACTTTGACTTTTGGGGTTATGGACCACCCTGGCTGCTCCTCCCAGCCCCAGAAGTTTCCTCTCTCACCTCTACCATAGAAGTCTCAGGTTTTTCCTTCACATATCGTCGAAGTTCCCATTTGAGCGCAGGGTCTCGTATGCCCTCTACGAACTGGTCTCTTAACATTATTCTTTCATTTCCCGCAGCCTCTGGTGCACTCTTAGTAATTCGACCTAACGCTTGAACTAGTGCATGAGAGAAATCACAAACATCCTCTCCCTCCCTCTGCTTATGACAATAAAAGTTTTGGAAAAGTTGAGAACTGCTGCGCCTGTCCGTGAAAGACTCTCTAAGATAATTAAGTACATCAGTGGCTACATCAGTGTTTACATCACGTCACAAACGAACCTCTTCTAATGCAGAGCCTCTCAACAAAGACATAACAAAATCACACTCATCATCTGGTGTCAGGTTTCGGGACCTTAAAGCACGCTCAACCTCTTCTACAAACTCATCTACTGTTCTCCCATCTTTTTCAATGTCCCCAGTGAATGGGCTGATATGACGTTCGCTGTGTACATACACATGAGTCTTGTTAACCCCACCCTTCAAAGACTCAATTGTGTCCATTGCTTTCTTATGCTGTTGACACAGTTCTTTTAACTCCTGACGAATGTCATCCTCTTCCCCTTCTGAACAATCCGACATGTTACAAGTAATGGAGTCACTATTTGCCCGCTTCTGAAATCCACAGAAAACCGATGTCACCACTCTGTCTGCTCCGTCACTTACTGACCGTCCCATCTTGGCATCAAGCCCTCAGTCACGCTGTCAATGGCTCCTTCCACACAGGAGGCTTCTCTTCACCACTACCGTGTTTGTTCACCTGCATGCCGCTAACACTTAACTATCACTGGCAAAAATTTTATTGTAAAACAACCTCACTCCTGGTACCAAGATTTGTTGCTAGCTAACAAAATAAATCTATTGACACAGAGTTGGGTTTCAGATTTGCTCAATTAGTTTTGGTATTTTACTCAATCTTTTATTTAGATTTTCTTGATTTTTTAAAATCAATGGTTTAACAAATAGCAGGTGATTATTTAATTTCACTCAACTTACATCCAAGATAATATTCAAATTTACCACACAGTGTCACTATAACTGCTTAAACAGAGGTTCAAAAGCTGATCCAGAAGAAAAAATAAATAAAAGTGCAAATAAAGTGCCAAATCTTCAGAATATCAAACTATTTAGAATGTTAGGGCACACTTTTGCGGTGAAACCATAGTCTTTAGGATCACACAAACATGGTAGTGGCATCCTACACATAAACACAGAATGACTGTCAGCATATTTGTCATATGAATTAAACAATGCGACATGAAAATCAAATGTAAATGTACAAACAGCATTGTGCATGCAATTTAAATATGTTATGCACTCAGACCTTACCTAACACTTACCGAATTCTGTTTTACTGAAAATCCGTCACACCCGTTACGTGCAATGTCACAAAATCTTCATTCATCCCAATCCCTAATCATAAAATACTTTGTAGATACACGGGATGAAATAAACACATCGTATCACAACAGATTAAGTGAATATCATCATACGTACTCACGTAAATAATGAATTTAACCTGGGATGATACACTACTGCCTCTGTCTCTCATGCACTGCTTAAACAGCATATCTCTGTATCCGACTCTTAGTAAGCCATCATTAGCAGCTGCTCTCTTAAAGGGCAAGTACATTATTTTTGTGCCCCACTCTCTAATACCACCCGGGTACATATGATTAGCATGTGTCTTAACTTATCCTTAATTCAAAATAAAGAAATGTTTAGTTTACATATTAATACATCATTATTCATGTACTATTATTGTAAAGTGTTACCTATTTTCTATTATTATTTGCTTGTTTGCTTGTTTGTTTGTTTGTTTGTTTGTTTGTTTTAGTCTACTCACTTTATCTTTACCCAGAGGCACACTTCCACACAAAACAGTGAGAACAGGAGTCATATATGAGTTCACACATGATTTGATGCAATTGTGTAACAAAACTGTTGTAAATTATGAACAACACCTAGAAGAAATGAGATTAAGAGTAAGATTTGGTAATGTTGCCTGAGGAGCCGACACATTAGGTCCGCATACCTTCAAACTCTCCCAAGGGACCTTATGCAACAACATTAGCAATTGCTTTAGTGCAGCTTTGTTCAAATACACTTGAGATCAGTCATAATTCACATGCTCCTCGTTCATGGCAACTGTCATTGTTTTGGTAATCAGAAGTGTTGGGTTGGAAATCAGTGGAAGAAACATCAGTAAAGATTCATCTTTGTGTCATAATCATTTAGTATCCTTATGGAAGAACCTGTCATTTTAGAGCTCTTGCAAAACTGACAATTGATTTAATGGATGTGTGGGAAATTCAGAAAAAAAATTGTCACCAGAATAGTTAACTGTTGGGAGTTTATGCTGAACACAATGACAGCTAAGTCTTACTGTGCTTTCACACCACCTCCAGCTAAATTTTGAAGATAAAGCAATAACAAAACTTGAGAGATTGCAAATCTAAATGTGAGAACTTCTCATATTCATTTTTTGGTATTTGTAAGTAGAAAATTACATTCACAGCTCCGATGTGAAAAGTTGAATCTCTTAATTTACACACACAGACAATAGTCAGAACACCTGGATTTTGAATTCGAAGTTGCAGATCAATAGTTGTGAATTTGTTATGTCATTCTCATAATCAAAATGACAGAAACATGTATATTGCATTAACCTTAACATTTTATTTCAGTTTCACTCTAAAACCACAAGTTGGCACTCACAAATGCTGAAATCTGGCAGTACAAAGAGCTTTATTAACTTCTTTTGCAGTATATATCTATATATATATATATATATATATATATATATATATA
>CAIGQW010055747.1:6008008-6027560 GCA_903798125.1 Danio choprae | reverse complement strand
ACTTTATTAGGTACACCTGTCCAACTGCTCGTTAATACAAATTTCTAATCAGCCAATCACATGGCAGCAACTCGATGCATTTAGGCATGTAGACATGGTCAAGACAATCTGCTGCAGTTCAAACCGAGCATCGAAATGGGGAAGAAAGGTCATGTGGCTTTGAACATGCCATGGTTGTTGGTGCCAGACTGGCTGGTCTGAGTATTTCAGAAAATGCTGATCTACTGGGATTTTCATGCACAACCATCTCTAGTGTTTACAGAGAAAAAGAGAAAATATCCAGTGAGCGGCAGTTTTGTAGGCGCAAATGCCTTGTTGATGCCAGAGGTCAGAGGAGAATGGCCAAACTGGTTCAAGCTGATAGAAAGGCAGTAACTCAAGTAACCACTCGATACAACCGAGGTATGCAGAAGAGCATCTCTGAACGTACAACACGTAAACCTTGAGGCGGATGGGCTACAGCAGCAGAAGACCACACTGGGTGCCAGTCCTGTTAGCTAAGAACAGGAAACTGAGGCTGCAATTTGCACAGGCTTACCAAAATTGAACAATAGAAGATTGGAAAAACGTTGGCTGGTCTAATGAGTCTCAATTTCTGCTGCGACATTCAGATGTTAGGGTCAGAACTTGGCGTCAACAACATGAAAGCATGGATTCATCCTGCCTTGTATCAAGAGTTCAGGCTGGTGGTGGTGGTGTAATGGTGTGGGCGATATTATCTTGGCACACTTTTGGCCCATTAGTACCAATTGAGCATTGTGTCAATGCTACAGTCTACCTAAGTATTGTTGCTGACCATGTCTATCTCTTTATGACCACAGTGTACCCATCTTCTGATGGCTATTTTCAGCAGGATAACACGCCATGTCATAAAGCGCGAATCATCTCAGACTGGTTTCTTGAACAAGAAAATGAGTTCACTGTACTCAAATGGCCTCCACACTCACCAGATCTCAATCCAATAGAGCACCTTTGGGATGTGGTGGAACGGAAGATTAGCATCATGGATGTACAGCCGACAAATCTGCAGCAACTGTGTGATGCTATTATGTCAATATGGACCAAAATCTCTGAGGAATATTTCCAGTACCTCGTTGAATCTATACCCTGAAGGATTAAGGCAGTTCTGAAGGCAAAAGGGGGTCCAACCTGGTACTAGCAAGGTGTACCTAATAAAGTGACCGGTGAGTGTATATATAATTCATGTTCAGGTGAAGGGGCGGTGCGGTGGTGCAATGGATAGCACTGTCGCCTCACAGCAAGAAGGTCGCTGGTTCGAGCCTCGGCTGGGTCAGTTGGCATTCCTGTGTGGAGTTTGCATGTTCTCCTCGTGTTCGTGTGGGTTCCTCCGAGTGCTCCATTTTCCCCCACAAGTCCAAAGACATGCGCTATAGGTGAATTGGGTAAGCTAAATTGTCCGTGAATGAAAGTGTATGGGTGTTTTCCAGTGATGGGTTGCAGCTGGAAGGGCATCCGCTGTGTAAAACATGTGCTAGATAAGTTGGCGGTTCATTCCGCTGAGGCGACCCCTGATGATTAAAGGGACTAAGCTGAAAAGAAAATGAATGAATGAATGTTCAGTTGAAGCAAAAAAACAAAACTTTTACCTTTGAATGGTATTGAATCTACATGGACATTGCCTCAAATTTCCTTTTTTGATTAGTGATCCAGAAATTGTGACAATCTTAAACACTTATTATTAACGTATTAATCTGAATGTAATAAAAAAATTGTTCAAGTCTGCATGAACCGGAAGTTTCTTTTATTTTGATGTGTTGTGCTTGTTGTGCTGATGTTGATGTGCTTTCAACTGAAACTGAATATCTATTATTATTGATATTGATATTATTCAGGAAAAAACTATAATATTATTACATTTTTGTCCCCCCATATTACACATCTTCATGTTTCCGTATGACTGGCTTCATATATGTGCTGTGACCATGAACTTTTTTCCGCTTCAGTTGACTCACATGCATGTTTGTGCATATGTTGCATGTTTCCACTTGTCCCACATACAATCTAATTACATTTGAGGCTGTCAGCATATATAAAGTGTGATCCTTGTGATTTCCTTTCTCTGAAAGACATCTAAAGTTAAAGCATTTACTTGAGATCAGGTTTATTTACTGGAAGTAATATAGCTAGTGAATTAATTAATTATCTTAAAGCGCTGTCATATATTTGCCCTTCTAGTCAATACATTGATGCAAGATGCTTAAATTCAACAAAATAATCTCATACCCATTTTATTTAGTACATTCCTTTTCAATTTGAAACACTTGTTATTTAAAAAAATGCATACTATATCAATGAGATCTCATTGAAGTGGAAGATAAAGCCAAGCGGCTAATTTAATTATGACCTTTGACCCTGAAGAAGAAGCCAAGGGAAGCCCTTAAGTTGTCTTTAATGAGGCACAGTAGACAATGGACTAGTAAATAGGTCATAGAATTGAATGAAGCCTGCTTGTAATTTATTTAGCTAGTGCATAAGGGTATTATCAGAAACTTGATTGATTTATGCTAATCTAAATGTAATTCAATCGCGCGGTGACAGAGAACTGCATCATTCTGGAGTTTTCAGCACAGCTCAATTAGTTTGACGTTATATATAGACAGATTAAATGGAGAAACTGTCTATCCAGCATGAAATGTTCTTGTTCATACGGCAAGTCATTTAATGTCATAAATAAGGACACTTCCTGACTTAATGTTGAAATTTAGTCCACAAAATAGAAAGAAATTATTTTAAATCAAATCCAATGTCTGATGATCAAGCTTGAGTACGTTTTGCATTCTTGTCAGCTAAACATGTGAAATACTTGCCTATTATGACATTGTCTCCTTTTTAAGGCTTATTATTTAAAACAAGCTACATGGATGAAACATATTGATGTTCGTTGATTTGATTTAACATCAAGGCGAGATGACAGTGGTAAAGACACTTGGAAAATGTGCACCACTTGTCCAAGTAATTGTTGTTAATTAGATGACCTTTCACCTTTCCTAATCGCCCCCCATCAATGCTTATTTTCAGACCGTAAAAAGCTCATTATCAACACTCATTACAACCTTTAAATGTTGCTAATTAAAACGCAACCATTAAAAGTTTCTAAACCCATGCCAATAAACCTAAATATGCTATTAAAGTCGGCCTCTTTACAACTGTGTGGCAAAAGGAAAGAATTGATGAGGATTTTGAGTCATTATTTATCATACAGAGTATCTGCAAAGCATGTTAATCTAAAACGAAGCTTTCCATAAGCACTTCTGCACACCGCTTGCTCTCTTGCCTCAACTATTTGACCCGGTGACCCCATCAGTGAAAGGTCTCCTTTAACTCAGTGAAGATCATGGCCTGTTTGGGAATAAGACTACTGTAATTGTTCTTCCGTCCACATCAATTATAGCACATCTCAGGCTTGCCAAATTTTTTCTGAGAGGGCTGTTACATGGTCATTTGTTGGAGTAGTACCAGGGGAAATTCAATTAGTTATGCTGTGACTCTCCCATAACAAAAGACCTTGTTTTCATTAGCAGACACCATGGTGTCTATGCAGTAGGTTAAAGTCAACTCTAATTATTACAGAAGCGGTAGATGGAAATAATCATGTGTCAAGGGAGTCCAGCCAATCTGAACAGCACGCATTTATGCTACATTATATGCATTTAAACCCAGAAAATGTCTTGGTAAATTTAAATGCATCATCTTTAGAGTATGAGATATTAGTATTACATTTTATTTTTGATAAATCCCTTTTAGACATACTACATTTGAAGACTACATTTGAAGTCATTACAATATTACTAGACTATAATAAATTGACACAAAATTTAAAAATTACTAATTCAGAACGGATTAAAAATGTTTGCAGTCTAAAGGTTAATGATTTTTTATTTATCGAGCTTGTATATGTTTTTTTCGATATTCAAGCCCAAGCGATTTTCCAACCCAGGCTCATTCTGAAAACCTACCGCTATATACATTTCTGGAGAGCAGCAAATATGTCCCAGGAGGTACGTTTTTTTGCAGTTTTTGTTTTCGCGAATCCACCAGAGGCCGCTGTTGACCGTCCTCCTTCCCTAAACCCAACCAATAGTGTTTTCAAAAGCACCGATTGACTCGCCCACTTACTTCCCTAAACCCAACAGACAGTTTTAAACAGCAATCCAGAAAAAGACACGCCTTCGTCTGATTTTTACCACGTTTTCAAATTTTACCACATTCTCACATTGTTATTTACTTGTTTATTTTTTATTTTTTGGCTTCTGTTTTTGTCTTACCCATTTTCTGGAACTGTTCTTTACCAGACTCTAACCCCGTCGTCGTGGTCAACTCCTCTCTGCGTACATGGCAAGCTAACTGGACAAACTGGTAACAGCAGGAAAGCCGCCCATACGGAGTGAAAAGGACTGCTGGTAGCGTTTGTTTTAAGTAATAGGCATGAGCAAAAACTGTCCCAGTGTATACAGGGCTTATTATTAATCTAAAGACTGAAAGATGACATAACTTTAACATTTTGAGCTGTCTTAACAGTCTGTTTTGAGACTAATTAAAACAAATTAAATATATATATATGTCAGTCAAGAGAATGTTTAAAAGCGACTAAGGTGTTATTATTATGTTTTAGTAACAAGCTTTGCTAGTCTTTTCATATAACTTTAAAGCATCTTTCCCTTTAATGTTTTATTCACGCTGCAAAAAGCTTGGTTGTTTCAACCAACCCAAATTTAAGTCAAATATGAACAAACCCAAGCCTTGTGTTTAAAATATAATCTCAAGTTGTTTTTACTGAGCTCTGTTGTCCCTTAGTCTTTTGTTCTGGTGTCTTTTGTTCTTGTTCAATCCATTACATGACTTTAGAATTACTTGTATAATCAAATTTATTATCAATTGAGGCTTTATTAAAAATGTAACCCAAAATCATTTAAAAAATCAACCCAGTGACTGGATTTGTTCATATCTGACAAAAATGTTGTAGTGTGTAGCCCCAGTATGTACCATGTTTATGTAAATGAAATGGGTGATAGGCGGCATGGTGGCTCAGTGGTTAGCACTGTCATCTCACAGCAAGAAGGTCGTAGGTCGAATCTCGGGTGGGCCAGTTGGCATTTCTGTGTGGAGTTTGCATCTTCCACCCATGTTCTTGTGGGTTTTCTCCGGGTGCTCTGGTTTCCCCCACAGTCCAAGTGTGTGTGAATGAGTGTGTCTGGGTGTTTCCCAATACTGGGTTGTGGCTGGAAGGGCATCTGCTGCATAAAACATATCCTGGAATAGTTTGCCGGTTCATTCCGCTGTAGCGACCCCTGAAAGCAGAAACCGAAGGAAAATTAATGAATGAAACCGGGGATAGCTGTAATAATGTGTGACAGTGGTAAATATTGCTCTAGATGGTTAACTTCAGCGGTTCATTCTGCTGTGGCAACCCCAGATTAATAAAGGGACTAAGCCCAAAAGAAATGAATGAATGAATGAATGAATGAATGAATGGTTAACTTCACTGATGACCTTACAAGCTTTCAGCTGTAAAGCAGAGTTTGATTGGGATTTAGGAAGCTATAATGACGTTACTGCTCTCGCAAACTCCAGATGCTCTGTGGAGAACTTTAGATTGGAGAACTTTAGATCTGTGGGAGTCAGTGAATTAAGGCTAAAATAGTTTTGAGAATGTATTTCACCCATTTTTATCAAGACTGGGATAACGCATTTGATTTATTATATAAAATTTTTTATTTGCAAGTTAAGTCCTCTGCACTTGTAATGCAGGTTTGGCTTTAATGAGCTCAGACCATCTGTTTTATAATTAATTACAGGCTAATTTTTAATACATGTCATTGACATTTAAACTCTCGTTTTGGTGAAGGGAACACCCGAGCCACAGCATGATGGAGCTTACAAAATGATTTCATTTAACAATATAATTTAGTTTGCAATAGAAATCAGGAACGCTAATGGAATATTTCTTAGAATAGAATATTAATAATTCTAAAATATTCTAAAATATTAATAATTTATTCCATTAAATAAACAGATTTGCAAGTTGAGTTATTTACTGGGCATCTTTTCCCGAGGCCGTTTCCCCTCTGGGAAATTCTGGGGATTCAACTCAAACAATCCATTTCAAAATTAATAACAGGTTAATTGTTATTACATGCCTTTGACATTTAAAACCTTGTTTTGCTGAAGAGGGCACAGATATTGATTCATTAACAATGTTCATTTAAAAATCTCATTAGTTTAAGTAGATTAGGGACTCTAGACATAAACAAACAATTCATTTGCCAGCAAGTGTTACAAAATCATGTTTGAAATGTTTGAAATTATGCATTGAATTTTGTTGTTTTAAGATTGAAGTGACTATCTGTAATAATATTAATAATAATAATAATAATAATAATAATAATAACAATAATAATAATAGGTGGTTCATTCCACTGTGCCGACCTCTGATCAGGCAGAAAATGAGGCAAAAGAAGGTGAGTGAGGGATAATAATAATAATAATAATAATAATAATAATAATAATAATAATAATAATAGGGCCTCACAGTGGCGCAGTGGGTAGCACGTTCGCCTCACAGCAAGAAGTCGCTGGTTCGAGCCTCGGCTGGGTCAGTTGGCGTTTCTGTGTGGAGTTTGCATGTTCTCCCCGTGTTGGCGTGGGTTTCCTCCGGGTGCTCCGGTTTCGGTCTAAAGAGATGCACTATAGGTGAATTGGGTAAGCTAAATTGTCCGTAGTGTATGTGTGTGAATGAGTGTGTATGGGTGTTTCCCATTGATGGGTTGCAGCTGGAAGGGCATCCGCTGCGTAAAACATATGCTGGATAAGTTGGCGGTTCATTCCGCTGTGGCGACCCCTGATAAATAAAGGGACTAAATTAATGAATAATATTAATAATAATTATTATTATTATTACTATTATTATTAATAATATAATAATAATCATAATTTCTTTATTTAATTAAAATAAACGTTTTTTGTTTGTTTGTTTATTTATTAGAAATCTGACACTTTTGTGTTGTAGTCTGGTGTTGAAGTGAATTAAAAAATGTAATCGAATATCAAGCATATCAAACATCAAACATTATAAGTGTGCCATGAAGATTTTTCAGTTTGGTTAAGGTTATTTATTGCTTACTGCTGCATCTCTAGAAATGAGCCAGAGCTGTTCCAGCTGTTCTTTCTACAGATTCTGGCCACATGTAAACAACACGCCACCCAGCAGGCTCTTGGTGGCCAGAGGAAAATGCTTCTGGTCGGCTCAGCCGTTGTCTTGCCCAAATGAATAACACCCCAGCATGCTTCTGCCGCTCTCCCATCACAAATTTGGGAGGCAAGTTTTTGAGCTGAACGACATATGGCCACCTCCTTGAGAGAGAGCTATAAAACAGGCTATTTAAATCTAACCTAATTACAGTCTAGACAAGTTTCTTTAGTACACCCAGAGAGCTGTGGATATCCATCTGCATTCACACACTTAGACACTAGCATTCTTTAGGTTGGTTTAATCTGGACCGCCAGGCAGGGAAAAGATGCTTACTCACTGGGAAACTCATCAAGCCAATAAGAATCAGCTGCTTATAGATTAAAGAGAACACGATGTTGGTTTATAGTGAAGGGCTGAAGAATTTTTAAAAGACTTCAAAGGTGCCAAGCACCAACTAAACTTCCCTGTCATAGAACAGTAATGTAAGTAGATTAGGAGATTTTTTTTATATATTTTTTATAAATGCTTTAAATAGATGAGAAGCAATGGTAAGTAAATGCTGCAATAACATAACTGTTTAAATTATTGCTTGTACCAACAGCATTTGGATGGAAGTTGGAATTATTATTGTATTATTGTTCCACAAAGGGGCAGCACAGTGGCTCAGTGGTTAGTACTTTCACCTCACAACAAGAAGGTCACTGGTTCGAGTCCCAGCTGGCCCAGTTGGCATTTCTGTGTGGAGTTTGCATGTTCTCCCTGTGTTGGAGTGGGTTTCCTTCGGGTGCTCCATTTTCCCCCACAGTCCAAAGACATGCGGTATAAGTTAATTGGATGAACTAATTTGGCTGTAGTGTATGAATGTGTGTGAATGTATGGGTGTTTCCCAGTACTGGGTTTTGGCTGCAAGGGCAACCGCTGTGTAAAACATATGTCAGAATAGTTGGCGGTTCATTCCGCTGTGGCGACCTCTGATAAATATGGGATTAAGCCGAAGGAAAATGAATGAATGTTCGAAAAAAAACATCGGAGCTCCAGTGATGTGAATTAATGTTTATGGCAAAGAGTGGGAATGTCAAAATATAGAATGTAATACTATATATGTTATATCTTTTTAGACTTTAACCTTTTAGACTAAAAATTAAATATATTTAGACTAAAAAATTATATATATATTTATTTATTTATTTATTTATTTATTTATTCTTTACCTGTTTGTGAATATTTCTGCTATATGTTCAATAAAATGTTTTATTCAATATAATCAATTTCATTCAAAAAATGTAGCTCAACCAAAAATGTGGGTTTAGCACAGGGCTATCTGTTTTTTTTAAATATTTTAATTTTATTTATTTATTTTTTAATATTTTTTTATGAAAGACTCTGAGCGACTTAAGGAAACTGGTGAAATTCTTAAAATATCACATGTTAAAATAGTTCAGGGCGACACCGTGGCTTAGTGGTTAGCACTGTCGTTGGTTCGAGCCCCGGCTGGGTCAGTTGGCATTTCTGTGTGGAGTTTGTTCTCCCTGTGTTTGTGTGGGTTTCCTTCGGTTTCCTTCCCACAATCCAAAGACATGCAGAAGAGATGAATTGAATAAACTAAATTGGTTGTAGTGTATGTGTGTGAATGAGTGTTTATGGATGTTTCCCAGTACTGGGTTGCAGCTGGAAGGGCATCCTCTGTGTAAAACATATGCTGGATAAGTTGGTGGTTCAATCCTCTGTGGCGACCCCTTATGAATAAAGGGACTTAGCTGAAGGAAAATGAAAGTAGTTCAAAAACAGATTTATTAAATTTTTTTGATATCCTTGTAACATCTGGTGGCAGGTAGACAATGACATGAGGAGACGGTACACGGGATACATTAACAAAACGAATTATTATTATTTTTTTATTATTAAATGAACACACAGATAACAACACTGGATGCGGGTAGACGGGACAAGGACGATGAGACAACCAAAGTAACCAAAATACCGGAAAACAATGGACAGAGACGAAAGGGTATAAATGGATGAAGGGATGATTAAGCTAATGAGACACAAGGGATGAACACAGGTGAAACAGATTGACACTGACGATGGCGGGAGAAGGACAAAGGAATCACATGACAACAAATGATGACACGGACGAACACTGACAATCCTGTTTAATGGGCCTCACGGTGGCGCAGTGGGTAGCACATTCGCCTCACAGCAAGAAGGTCGCTGGTTCGAGCCTCGGCTGGGTCAGTTGGCGTTTCTGTGTGGAGTTTGCATGTTCTCCCCGTGTTGGCGTGGGTTTCCTCCGGGTGCTCCGGTTTCCCCCACAAGTCCAAAGACATGCGCTATAGGTGAATTGGGTAAGCTAAATTGTCCGTAGTGTATGAGTGTGAATGGGTGTGTATGGATGTTTCCCAGAGATGGGTTGCAGCTGGAAGGGCATCCGCTGCGTAAAACATAAGCTGGATAAGTTGGCGGTTCATTCCGCTGTGGCGACCCCAGATTAATAAAGGGACTAAGGCGAAATGAAAATGAATGAATGAATGATATCCTGTTTAGTTATGTGGCAAAACAGAATTTTCCCAGCAAAATTGTAAGGCTTTAAAAAAAAAAATTCCACTTTTTTTTGAGTGCCTTGGACAGATTAATTACCCCTGAAGCACTTTTTGTTTGATTTTGGATTTTTATACACTATTTGACGTTTATGCAAGTGATCAGAGATGTTCTTCTTTTACATATGTACCACAATGTGAGCAAAGGTCATGTTTTATGGTGGGCTATTATCTGTTATGGATACTAGTATCCATATACAGTAAATAGATATTGGTCTGTAGACATATGTCTATTAAAAATGTAATAATTTATATGTGCCTTACTTGAACTTTCTCTTCAACTCTGAAGAGATAAGCTACACTATAATGGATCTGTGCATTAATACTGTGTTGCATAGATTTAACCTCTCCACCAGAAACCGTACTGACTGTAATTTAGGTGTTTTATTTATTTATTTATTTGTTTGTTTGTTTGTTTGTTTGTTTATTTGTATTTGTGTTTGTTTGTTTTTGTGTGTGTGTGTGTTTGTTTATTTTTCATAGATACTGCTATTGATGTTACCAAACATCACTTGTGTGCCACTTTGTCTTTCAGCAAATCAGGACTACTGTGCGAACATCGTGACATATAATTAATATCAAGAAGTAAAGCTGTAAGTTTGTAAAGTGTGTCCAAACTCATTTTTTTCTGATTTTAAACACCTGCAACTGACTGCCGTTCTATATGGGGCTCCTTAAATACATAAAAGGAAATTTGAAGCAAAGTGAGGCTTCAGTGCTCTGAAGAAAAAAAAACAAATCTCCCATCAGTCTCTTTCATCCCACAAAGTTGAAAGCTTTGGAGATCAAACATTTTCCCAGACCATGCTTTCCAGATATGTTGCACACTCATAAAGTAAATCTCCTCATAAAACATGAATATGCCAACCCTCTTCACATGACTATGGTATTTTCAAGAGACCATACATTGCCTTTGCATTCCTTTGTACAAAAACAAGCCATAGGGTTGGGGCTCAAGCTAACATATGTTGCTTCTTTTTGAGTAAACCTGAGGTAACCCCGTTGGAATGTTTCATTTCGGGTAAAGCTAAAGCAAGCCCTGTTTCTATACCATTCGCAAGTTGTCAGTCTCATTATATAGGGTCTTTATTTCACATGAACTTCATTTCATTTATGCTTAAGAATCTACCTAAAGTCAAAGATGCAGGACTAGTCATGATACTCAGATATTGTGATGGGAAATGTGAACTATTGCATTTTTCTTGTTTACACCATATATAACATGGCAATGACAATGTTATATATATAATGACATGGCAAAGTCAGTGGTGTAAAGTAACAAATTACAAATACTCAAATCATCGTATTTCAGTCGATTTTTCTCAGGAGTTGTACTTTAGTATGTAGTTTTTTTTTTAAAAAAAGCCTTTTATTAGAGTACAAGTTTAGTTCTGTATCTGTAATTGTATTGTTCTTTTTTCTAATTTCCTTCAACCTGCAGTCACTACTTATGTTTATGTTTACTTGTTGATTGGCTAAGTAGAATAGCCAATTTGATGATTCCCATTCAATCAAATCATGCATAGAAAATCATATCAGACAGACAGACCTCAAGACACAGATGCTTTATAAATGTAGTGACAATCGAAGCCTTAAAAGTGTCAAAAAATGATAGAAAATTGTTACATGTAACGACCGGGAGACTGTTTAGACTGCATGCTACTGATGAGAAGATGAAGAATGCCTACAGTATGATGACAACTGAAAATTAAATTGCCCTTAAACAATAAATAAAAGCACTACAAAATTTTACGTTTTCAAATACATACACAAATTGCATGAATTCTATCAGGGCTCCACAAAATTGGTTTGGGGGCACCAACTGCTGGACTTGTAGCTTGTTAGTCAAAGGCCACAACCTTAGCATTATCATATTGTCACAGCTAGATTATTATTATTATTTTTTTATTTTTTTTTTATAGAAACCTAAAATATTTTATTTTGATTTGTTTGGCTTATTTATTTAGATTTATTTTGGTTTATTAGTGGTACTGCGCTTCGATGGATTTGCTCCAGTGTTTGAACTTTCAGCAGTGAAATGTAAACCACACTGAACTGAACTGAACTAAACTGAACTTCACCTCTGAAATCTGGACTTTACTAGAACATGTTAAACTGCTTTGACACAATCTACATTGTAAAAAGCGCTATATAAATAAACTTGAATTGAATTGAATTGAGTTTTCCTTCGGCTTAGTCCCATATTTATCAGGGGGCACCACAGCGGATTAAACCAGCAACTATTCTGGCATATGTTTTACACAGCGGATGCCCTTACCAGCCGAAACCCAGTACTGGGAAACACCCACACACTCTCGCATTAACACACACACGCAGGCATTCATTCATTCATTTTCTTTTTGGCTAAGTCCCTTTATTAATCGGCCAACTTATCCAGCATATGTTTTACACCCTTCCAGCTGCAACCCATCACTGGGAAACAACCATACACTCTCATTCACACACATACACTACAGACAATTTAGCTTACCCAATTCACCTATAGCGCATGTCGTTGGACTTGTGGGGGGAAACCGGAGAGCCCGGAGGAAACCGGAGCACCCGGAGGAAACCGGAGCACCCGAAGGTTTGAAACAATATGCTGAGTAAATGAGGACAGAATTTTCTTATTGACATTACTATTCCTTTAATATTTAAAATAATTTCCATTTAAATATAAATTATTTATACACAATGTAAATTTATATATATATATATATATATATATATATATATATATATATTCATTCATTCATTTTCTTGTCGGCTTAGTCCCTTTTTTGCCTTGTTCCTACCTTTCACTTACTATATAGCCCTGCCCCCAAAGCCAACTCATTGGTTGATCCAGACATTGATATGTTGAACTGCTCAAACAACCACCAATGTTTCAGTAGGCCACTGAGTGTTTTCAGACAGCAAAAAAGGTTTAGAATTTTAACATTGAAATAAGTGCTCACTTTAACTTTAAAGGGTTATTTCCCTTCCCAGACTGCATTTCCATTACCATGACATTCTGACGTACGAAACAAATTAAGAAGGTACACAGACTAAATGATATATGAGTCTAAGACATTTCTTCCCCATGTTTTCTACGCATATGTTAGTGATATAATCTTAAAGAACACACCAGAATAAATCTGCTTAAAGCCTTTGCTCATTTCTCCAGATGGCTCAGCAACCTCGACTATGCTTAAAGCGCTGACATATTAGATCAGCCAAGAGCTTTGCGAGGTTCAAATCCATTTAGTCATATATCTTATTCCCTCTGCAAATTAACACCGTCTCTTACGATAGCCAAGATTTATGATGATGTCTTCTTGCTAAATAATTTAGCATGCTTTGAGAATAAAGAATGACTGCTCTGTGGCAGGATGAGAAATGTATCTGTTATAATTATTTAAACATAAAAAAAATGTTTCTTTTGTGCTCTTTGGCCACATTTTATTATCAGTCCCAATGTTATTATAGTATTATTAATTTTACTATATAGCTTTTACAATATAATAAAAAAAGATTTAACTATTAATTTCAGTTTTAGATGTTTTGTGCTATACCTATATATATATATATATATATATATATATATATATATATAGTAGTTAACATTTAAAGTGGATCAAAAAGACAAGAATGGGTTTTGGTAAATAGATTATAACAACTTTGACAAAAGGTACTGATCCACTATATGAAAACATTTTTTTAAGTCATATTGTTACAGCAATTTCTATGATTCTAGTACTATGATATATAATTATTTTTATTTTGTAATTATTAATATTAATAATTGAGTATACTATGCATCAAGGGCCAATATTGTACATATAAGGCATGTAATTACATTGTTTAAAACAATGTCTGAAAATAAACACTGGACTCCAGAATTTGAATATAGATGTTTAATTAACTTGACTCTCCTAACCTTTTTGTCATAACAGCAATGTCTTACAAATGTTGGTCACTTGATAACAATCTCCCAGTTGTCAGAACTGTACAAAACCAAAAGACTGATTCATACTAATCCTTCCTGTGTTAAACAAACAC
The DNA here is from genome assembly GCA_903798125.1 of Danio choprae. NCBI lineage: Eukaryota > Metazoa > Chordata > Actinopteri > Cypriniformes > Danionidae > Danio > Danio choprae. The sequence continues at coordinate 6,013,712 of CAIGQW010055747.1, read as the reverse complement.
AACCATTAGTCCATGAAGTCGCTTGAAGTCTGTGTGTGTGTCTAACACTATTAAAAAAAGACAAAAGTGGCTCTTGGAAGATGCAGTGGAAGTTTTTGCCAGTTTTTATGTCTCAACACCAATTAGATGAGTAGCTATTATATTTGCTGAAAGACTTGGGCAACAAAAGGAGAGCACACTCATCTCCTAAGAGGTTGATGAAAGGATCCTGATGGATGTTCGGTCATGACAAAGACCATCCATCAATCTTTAGGCTCTTGAAGAGAAAGGGTGGAACGCAGCACATTACGCAAACTGCAGTTTGATTCACCTCCTCCTCTAGGAACCCCACGTGCTGTCATGGTATCCCCAGAGTTCGCTGATCACCCCGAAGGAACGCTGATGATTACGTTGGAGGTTTCTGATAGCAAGTCTTTGAAGAGCTGCTTGCCTTCTTGAAGGATGAGTTCCTCGTGGGAAAAATGGACTGTCACACCGTTCTACCCCCTGCTGTCCCCACAATGATTGCTAACAAGGCATACATCACACCTCGAAAGCCCTCATTCAGACTCTGTCACCATTCATGGCCATCACTTCCTTAAAGACAAATGCCTTCAGAAGGTCCCTTTCATCCTATTGTCAGAACTTCACTGTCTCCTTCCCAGTCGGGACCCTGAAGTGGAGGAATAGCCTGTTAGCGCTAGCTCAGGCCTTGACCCAAGGACCTCTCCATAAGGGGACCCCCCTATTTAGACCACTTTTGTTCCTGAGATTGGTGCCCCAAACTGAGGCAAATCAGACCCCGGTCGGCTCTTGGAAGGCGGGAGCCACCAGGAGTGCCATTATGCTTCCATTCACAAGTTAGACAAACGGAGCAGAGTGGACTGGACATTAGCGGCTCTTATATGGGACAATGTCCATGCAGAGTGACAGCTCCAACTGAGAGTGGAATGCAGGCATATTAGTGTTGATTTTAGAGCTTGTACAAAAGCAAACAATATTTTATTATGTTGTAGTGATTACTATAGACATGCCGTGGCTACATCATGAGCAACGTTTACATCGAATGTTGCATTTATCAAGACACAATTTGTTTCAAACTGTCAAATACTGCAGCAAGTTTGCAGGCCACTATTTTGGAAATAGCCTAAACAATGTCTCGATCCTTAATGTGAACTGTATCTGTTGGAGAGTCATGATGCCATAATAACAGCTAAATCAAGCACCACAGGCATATTAGTGTTGCTTTTAGAGGTTGTACAAAGGCAAACAGTGTATTATAATGTTGTAGTGATCACTATAGCCATGCCGTGGCTCCATCATGAGCAATGTTCACATCAAATGTTTGATTTATCACTACACAATCTGTTCCAAGTGGTCAAATAGCAAGTTCGCAGATCAATATTTTGGAAATAGCCTAAACAATGTGATTATCCTTCATTTGAACTGTATCTGTGGGAGAGTCATGATGCCAGAATAACAGCTAGATCAAGCACCACAAGCATATTACTGTTGATTTTAGTGGTTGTACAAAGACATTGTATTGTATGTTATTATGTTGTAGTGATCACTATAGACATGCCATGGCTCCATCACAAGCAACGTTTACATCAATTAATCAATATACATCTATCTGTTTCAAGCTGTCAAATACTGTAGCAAGTTTACAGATCAATATTTTGGAAATAGCCTAAACATCATGTTTATCCTCTCTTTTAACTGTATCTGCTGGAGAGTCATGATGCCAGAACAATAGCTATATCAAGCACCACTCTTATTGATCAGTGCAAGCAAAATCAATACAACTGGCATTTGGAGTGAGCGCTGTACTTAAGGGGTAAGATTTTTTTTATTTTTTTTAATTGTAAAGTGTGATTTACACCAGTTTACACAGTTTCCAAATTCTGCTGCAATACAAAACTAGTTCCAGCACTTGACAATACATCACAATTACAAATGTCTGAATGTGGTTGCATTAGATTTATGATTTTTTTAAATAAATGTCCTGTGTAAACAAATGATGGACTAGCTTCCCATTTTTGCAATTACTTTCAGCCAGCTGGTGACAGAAAGTTTTGTATAAAGTGTATGTACTATATGAAGGCAGAAAGCACTCAAATAATTGTCTTCTTTTAAATAACAAACATGCATTTATTGTTCAAAATATGAATTGTTTGCATTTTAGGCATGCAAAGCGTGAAAAATAAGTATGGCACAAGTCACCATTTTACTCAGAAAACATATTTCTAAAGGTGCCGTTGACTTGACATTTTCCCCAGATGTTGGTGACAACTAAAGAAACCCATATATGCAAAGACAACAAATCTAATTAGTTTACAAATTAAGTTTTGTGTAAAAAAATATGAAATGACGCGAGGAAAAAATATTGAACACATGAGGTAAGGGAGATATAGAAAGGCAGTGAAAGCCCAGACAGCAGCTGAAATCTCTCAGTAGTTCTTCAGCAACCCTCTGCCCTTCATCATTGTAAATTAATATTAGCTGCTAACATCTACATTACCAGGATTATGAAGGTGAAACCAGGGTGGACATTTCAGCAAGACAATGATCCAAAACACAGCCAAAGAAACTCTCAAATGTTTAGAGAAAGAAAATCAAGTTGTAAAAGGGCCCAGCCAATCACCTGAGTTGAATCCAATATAAAATACAAATTAAAGATCAGATTTGATAGACGAGATCCACAGAACCACCAAGATTTTTACACTCTGTTGAAGTCTGTGAAAAACGCACACCTGAGCAATGTATGTGACTTCATTCTCCATATGAGAGGCGTCTTTAAGCTGTCTTTAAGTTTAAGTTCAGTACTTTCTCCTTGTGTCATTTCATTTTTATTACACATATCAACTAATTTTTCAGATTTATTTTGTTTTGTTTTATTTTTATGTTTGTATTATTTGGGTTTTTACCAAAATCTGGTTCAATTCCATGTCAACAGCTTCTTTAGAAATATTCCCAGGAAAAAAACATGACATGTTCAATACGTATTTTCCCCACTGTAGGTATTACCTGAAAAAAATAATGTCTATTTGTGAAATAAATTCCATTAAAGGGAAAATTTAAATCCTCTCATCATTTTTCCACCCGTGACATTTCACAAACCTGTTTGAGTTTTTTTTCTTCTGTTGAACAAAATAAATTATTTTCAAAAATGTTGGACCACTGACTTCCATATTAGTTATTTTGCTATGGAAGTCAATAGTTACAGGTTTCTAACATTTATCAAAATAATTTCTTTTGTGTTCAACAGAAAAAGGAAACTGGTGGTGGAAAAAAAGGTGTGGAACCACTGGAGGTTAGTAAAAAAAAATTTTGTGTAAACTATCATTTTAAAGCAAATGTCACTTGGTTTGAAATGCAGTTATATAAAGACAACCATGCATTTTTATTTCTGTCGTATACTTTTGGGGGCTCTGAGTTGCTTCTTTATTCTTCTGTTTTCTTTTCATGGTAGATCTATTAGGAGTACAGAAAGAAAGGATGTTATATATGTATTTCTTCAGTACTCACAGGGAACTTTTCATTGGATCCAACCCTAACAAAATACTTTGATAGTACTTACACTAATACAGAAACATGCAGGTTCTTTTTTTCAGAATGCAGAAAAAAAGAAGAAACCCCCATAACTTCTCAAGCTAAATCCAGCTTCACTGGGGTGTCTTCCCCAGTGACCCCACCTCCCTTTCCCCTCGTGATGACCGTCTACAGAGGAAGAAATCCATCAGGTCTGATTGGTGTCAGGCTACTGTTTGTGTCCAAAGTAATGAAGCCTCTTTCTCTCATCTTATTCTCTCAGCTCTTTAGGGGGCGTCAGAGTGCCTTGTTAGGATCGCTCAGACCTCACAGGATGAACCCTGGAGGTTACCGAGGGGGACCCAGTAACAAGGGCAAGAAGGGGGGTTGTCCCCTCCTGTTGATAACCCTTCTTTAGCTATTCCCGCCAGGACCTCAGGAGACATGAGGATTACTGAGGTGATGCATAAAAGATTGACATCCTCGAACCTCACTTTAGTGTTTATCAGTTTCCCAGTCTCAGCAGGGAGGAACCATGTCGATAGGGTGGTGTTTTTTATAATTACAGCATGTTTGTGGATTAGAGCTGTGTTAATATATCACATTGTGAGGCCACTTTTTTATGGCTTCAAGCACATATGTATCTATTTATCGCTCGCTCAGCCGCAGTTTGTTTTTGGCACAGCCTCCGATCTATACAATAAATTATTCGACTTTTCCTGCGCTGCGGATAGGAACAGGAAAATGTGTTTTAATCAAACAAGACAAGTGTGCTTCCAAGCAAAATAGTGTATTTCATCAGAGTGCACTATGGGACGATGAACTCCACAAAATGTGACCTGGAGCATTTGCAGATTCCAATATTGGAGTTTAAAAATGACATCACCGTTTACTTTGTTTTTAGAAGCACTGAGTAGGGCAGGATGAAGAAACTGCTAAACAAATTTGCTGTGAATTTACCTAATGCAAAGAATATTCCAATAGACTAACTGAGACAAACTTATAAGACAATTAGATTAAATTGAATGAATGAATGAATGAATGAATGAATGCATAAATAAATAAATAAATAAATAAATAAATAAATACACACAATCATGGTGAGTGAAGTTCAGTAATCAAGCACTATTGAACTATTTCAACAATATGTATAAAAAGCATTGTATTGTAACTATACAATGTCTAAAGTAGACATTGTTATGCAACATTCACTAATTTTCCTTCTACTTAGTCTATATTTCAGAGGTCGCCACAGCAGAATGAACCGCCAACTATTCCAGCATATGCTTTACGCAGCGGATGCCCTTCCAGCTGCAACCCAGTACTGGGAAATATCCATACACTCACATTCACACACACTCATACAATATGGCCAATTTTAGCTTATTCAATATACCTATAGCGCATGTCTTTGGACTGTGGGGGAAACTGGAGCACCCAGAGGAAACCCACGCCAGCACAGGGAGAACATGCAAACTCCACACAGACATGCCAACCGGCCCAGCCAGGACTTGAACCAGCGACCTTCTTGCTGTGAGGCGAAAGTGCTAACCACTGATCCACTGTGCCACCGTGCCACCCTTCATTGTAACATTGTGTTCCAGTTAATATTTTTAAATAAATTCTACCAAATTCAGGCGATAATGCACAAATATGAACATGTCCAGATTTGAGCATTTAATTCAGTGCATTCAAACAGCTCAACTGTTCGATGTTGATTTAAAACTGACTGTTAAGACATGAACATGAATTTCACTTCCTTTTTTGACTCCTTTTAAAACTGTTTGCAAATTCAATGAATAGTTCATTTGAGACTCACTTTGACCGATTCATTGTCATGAGTAATGAATTTACAAATCATACAATAAAACCCCACAGGGAAGATCTGAGAAAACCATTGGAGAATGAGTCTTCTGGGTTTTGACGTCATGGCTACATAACATAATTATGTTATTCAAGCAATAAATCCACCTCTCATATTCATGTCCATTCCTCATTCACAAAGCAGTTTAAAAAAAACAAACAAACTGATGGACAAATTTAGATATCACCACTTTCTCTTATGTCCAACGAAAATGACTGGGAGTACAGATCCGATGATTACCAGATCAGATTATAATCAAAAAAGAAAGAGAAATTTAAAGATTTTACAGATAGGAAAATATGCAAAATCGAATAAATTGTTACTGGAAGT
>CAIGQW010055747.1:5985584-5997907 GCA_903798125.1 Danio choprae | reverse complement strand
ATACTGTATATGGGTAGTGTTCATGTTTCTGCATTTTTTCTTTGGTTCTTTGGTGTTCCTTGAAGTATTATGTAAATATACAAAGCAGTAACATATTCAAAATAAATTATAAATATAGGGCCTCACAGTGGCGCAGTGGGTAGCACGTTCGCCTCACAGCAAGAAGGTCGCTGGTCGCTGGTTCGAGCCTCGCCAGTTGGCGTTTCTGTGTGGAGTTTGCATGTTCTCCCTGTGTTGGCGTGGGTTTGCAGCTGGGTTGCAGCTGGAAGAGCATCCGCTGCGTAAAACATATGCTGGATAAGTTGGCGGTTCATTCCGCTGTGGCGACCCCAGATTAATAAAGGGACTAAGCCGAAATGAAATTGAATGAATGAATGAATTATAAATATAATTAATGAAGGCAAAATTATTACTCCTCCTGCGACATTTTTAATCTTTTTCAAATATTTCCCAAGTGATGCTTAACAGAGCAAGGACATTTTTACATTATTTCCTATAATGTTTTTTCTTCTGCACTCTCAGAAATAAAGTTATGGGAGCTGTCACTGGGGCAGTAGCTTTTCAAAAGAAACATATTTGTACCTATAGAGTCCACAGTAGTACCTCAAGGTACATATTAGTACCCAAATGCACCTAAAATGTACCTTTGAGGTACCAATATAAACCTTTCAGGTACAAATATGTACCTTTTGAAAAGGTACTGCCCCAGTGACAGCTCTCGTACATTGATTTCTGAGAGTGTGTAGAAAGTCTTATTTATCTTAGTTTTACTGGATTAAAGCAGTTTTATTATTATTTATTGATATATAAAACTGTACAGTATATCTGGCTACAGAGCAAACCACTGCTTAAAAATTTACAATTCAATTTATTCAATTCAAGTTAATTTGTATAGCGCTTTTTACAATAAGCATTCTTTACAAAAGGTGCACATTATTGCTTTACAATCAAATTAAGTTAAGGTAACAATCACATATAAGTTAATATATACAGACATAGTTAACCTGCAATCTTACAGCATATAGGTGATGTCTATGTATACATGTTCAATGAAGTGTATTTGAGTATCAATTTGTTATTCGAAATCCTCGATTGCTGGCATCATCTCGTCATCTGTTAAAAATCTACTCTCCATTAAACAGTACTGGAAATATTTTTTTATGAGAATTACATTTTCAGAGGAGGGCTAATAAAATTGACGTAGGTCAAACAAATTTGAGGTTCCCTTAACGTACATGTACATACTATATAGTTACACCATCATTAAAAAAATGTATGCTGAAAAAATCTTTTACTTGCTATGTAAATTGAGGGCTGTAATCTAAAGCAGTAACATGTTTTTTAATTGTAGAGCATCCTAGTTATCAAAAATCTTTTCCATTTCCATTTCCCTTTTATCATGCCTTATACCAATATTGCACCACATATCGTACTACAGTGCTTTTTCTTTTGTAAGGTCTGTGTTTGATTTCCCTGGTCTGTTTAATCTTTAAGTGATGTAGTTGACTATCATGACATAAAGAGATTCCAAGTTCTGCTGGTCCGTCTCGCCTCCCCAATTCAAGATTCATGGCCTTGGCTGATCTCTCAATTAAAGCAGACGGGCTCCAGCATTTCATATGCACAGCCTGAGAAATGTATCTATTACTAGCCATGGATGGGTCTGCCATATTAAACGGCTGACATTAATTATTCTCACGTTCATGATTTAAATCTGCAATGTCGTCACTGCCAGATAGTCTACCAGACTGCTAAGATAACAACCGAATTATCGTCTAGAGAGACATGCCTAGATGAGATGTTTTGACATTACCATTCGTGTTCTCTAATTCAGGATAAACAAAAGATTTTGCACTATGCATCCCTAATACAAAGTCTGACATGAAAGGTCATTTATGAATATGCAGAGGTTCGGAAGCACCTTGGAAAGACAGGGACACTCTGATGCAAGAATTTCTTCATTAAATTGGCTTATTTTTATACTAACTTTTAAACTAATTGTGCGTATACAGTTAAGATGTACAGTACATGACAAGAACTGTACATCATGCGGTGTGCTGTGCTGTTTCAGACTCAAGCCCATTAAAGATTTTTTTATTTAACTTTTTATGTGGGCCATGATTGTGATTTACAGAGCTTTTATAGCACCTTTTCAAAAAGCATAGGGGACATACACTGCTCTCTTAATGGACAGGCTTGCAGTTTCCCAAGTTAATGCAACCACATTACATCTAATGGATTGGATGACTTTTGCTCTAGAAAGCAGACAGGCATTTAGTAATTGAAATATGACAACTGAATCTTTCACCAATAAATATTGATAGTCATACATTTTGGTGTTTTATTTAATTTTGTTTTATACTAAAACTGCAACATTTAAAATTAACTCACTGTGTGTTAGGCTTTTTAGTTTGTTTTTTTCTTGCTTGATTAGCTATAATTCCATCAACTTAAATATATCACAGGACATAAGAAGCATATAATCATAACTTCCATTTGTAATTCAGATACTGACCATAACCATGATCAAAGAAACTTTTTAACGCGTATCCTCCAGCATGAAATATAAAATTATGCTGTGAATGAGTTCAGCTGTAGGTTACAAGTACTCCCCACTGAAATACTCTTACATAATGTGTTAAATTTGTTTGATTTATGCTCTTTCTAAAAACATCTAATCAGTAATTGCTGGTGATTTCTTGTCATGGGACTTTAAGGCAACCAATCACACTTTTCATTAGTTAATGTTAGTTAATGTATTTACTAACATGAACTAATAATAAACAATACCTGTACAGCATTTATTAATCATCCCACATGGAAAGAACCTATATGAGGATATATGCACATATATGAAACCTATATGCAGTATATTTGCACATATATATATATATATATATATATATATACATATATATGCTGCATATATGTGTATATATGCCACATATAGGCAAAATGTAGGTGCATATATGTGCATATACAGGCCATATAGGTCTCCTGTATTGCTTCTTTATATCCACATAAAAGCCCTATATGTACATACAAGATATGTCCCCTATATAGCTCATATCTCACTTAGGCAACTGTCATGCATGATGCCTAGTTCATATTTTCTATTATCAAGGCAATAACTAAGAACTAACAAAAAAAAAAAGCAAAAAAGTTATGTATGTATGAACACTTTAAATTGGTATCACATGAAGTTGACATGTTATGGAATTTAACTGACATGTTATGGAATTTAACTATGGCAAATAAGTGAGAGGTGATGGAAAGCTATGATGTTTACACATTTTCCTGAAACATTTACAAGGTCAATTCTTTCCTGCATGAAGATAGTGGAAAAGAAGGAAATGTATAACAAAATGGTTTGTCGTTTTTTTATTTAGTTTTTTTTTTGTTCATTTTTTGTCTTGTTTTTGTTCTTGTACTATATATTTTTTTTTTGTACTATTTGATTGTTCATTCATTCATTCATTTTCATTTCGGCTTAGTCCCTTTATTAATCTGGGGTCGCCACAGCGGAATGAACCGCCAACTTATCCAGCATATGTTTTACGCAGCGGATGCCCTTCCAGCTGCAACCCATCACTGGGAAACATCCACACACACCCATTCACACACATACACTACGGACAATTTAGCCTACCCAATTCACCTATACTGCATGTCTTTGGACTTGTGGGGGAAACCAGAGCACCCGGAGGAAACCCACGCCAACACGGGGAGAACATGCAAACTCCACACAGAAATGCCAACTGACCCAGCCGAGGCTCGAACCAGCGACCTTCTTGCTGTGAGGCGAACGTGCTTCCCACTGTGCCACGGTGAGGCCCCTATTTGATTGTTCTTAAGTAAATAAAAAAAATTAATTTCTACATGGGCTTTTATTAATCTATCTAGTCTAGCAGCTATGGATTTTAATAATTTTACTAATATATAGGTAAACATATAGGTGAACATATATGTGCACACACACGCACGCACACACACACACACACACATGCACACATTTTACCTATATAGGTACATGTATGCACGTGTATATATGCACACATATATGTACACATAAATGTGCATATATGTACATGTACATATAATATAAGAAAACGGCCAATTTTATATATGTCACATATATTAAAAAACTATTTTATATATGTCAAAACCTATATTAAAACAAATATGTTTATATAGGTTCTTTCCATGTGGGATAGTTTAACATTTATTAATGCATTATTAAAATCCAATTTCATGCTTGTCAGTATTAGTTAATGCATCATGCATTAACATGAACTAACAATGAACCACTGTATTTGTAATTAAATAATGTTAATTAACATGAACAAATACTGTAATAAATGTATTTTTCATTGTTTGTTAATGTTAGTAAATGCATTAAATAAGGTTAACTAATACAACCTCATTGTAAATTGTTATCAGGTAACCCTTTACAATAAGTTAGCATTAGTTCATGTATTTACTGTAGTTAACTAAGATTAACTAGCAATTAGCAATAGGTTAATAAATACTTGACAAGTTGTTTGTTGTTGTTGTTAGTTCATGTTAATGAATGTAAATTGGCAAATGAAACATTAGCCCATTTTGTAAAATGTTATTATTATTGTTTGAAATTTTGTTGGTGCAATAATTTTGCAGTTTTTTTCTGTAATTATGATTTGCTTAATTTTTTCATTAAGAGAAACTGCGCTAATTGTTCTAATGCATGCAAAGTACATGTCAACTGACTCTCATTAGAGTAGCCTATTAGCAGGCTGTTAAGTCAAGGTTTAGATTTTCAAACACCAAGCTGATGCCAAATACCTATCTCTGATGAAAATCTGGACATCTGGTCCTATCTGGACAAAAAAGCTGCACATGAACACATTAAACGGACAACAGCAGACTAAAACTAATGTGAAAATGTGCCTTTCCTCACCCAAGAGGGTCAGTAATCTGTTTTCACCGGAACTTGTGATGCACACATATAAACCATAAACAAAGCAGCATTCAGTACAATTTTCTTAGCACTTGTGACTCGCCATGGATGGATTCACCCATGCAAATATGCCTGATAATCTTATAATTTATATAATTTTCAAATATTTGAGAAATTCAATAAAATTAGAGCCAGCTTCTTTGTTTTCCCTCTTGACTTGAATCCTTTGCTTGGTGTCGTCATTTCAGTTATTGTTCTCACACAATCAGAGTGTTCTCTTTTGTTGACAGTCGACACCGATTCTTTGATGACTAAGGCCTAACGCTCTGACGTTAGCATGATGAGAGGTGATGTGTGGAATACTTCAGTTAAACTAGCCTGGTGGTTATTAGAATAATCTGAAATGTCCAAAGCACACGGCATCCGTTTCTCCCAAAATATACCTGAAACACTGATTCATCTGACCACAGTACACGATTCCACTGTGTGATGGTCCATCCCAGATGCCTCCTAGGCCAGAGAAGTCGACAACGCTTCTGGACACTGTTAGCATAGGGCTTCCTTTTGGCACAGCACAGTTTTCACTGGCATTTGGGGATGTATCTATATATTGTGGTACTTGACAAAGGTTTGCCAAAGTAGCCCTGAGCCCATGTAGTGATATCGCTTATAGATGAATCACGATTCTTGATGCAGTGCTGCCTGAGGTATCGGAGATCACAGTTGTTCAGCTTAAGCTTGCGCCCTTGTCCTTTACACACTGAAATTCCTCTAGATTTCTTGAATCTTTAAATTATGTTATGCACTGTTGAATGTCAAATATGTAAATGTCTTCTTATCTTTCTTTGAGGGAGCATTGTTTTTAAAAAACTTTTAGATAGTTTTCTCATGTATTTGTTGGCAAACTGGCCATCCTTTGCCCATCTTTGTTCCTAAAGAACTAGACCTTTCTTGGACATTGCTTTTGTACGAAATCATAATTACAATAACCTGTTTACATCACAATTTCAAATCACATCATTATTTAACCAATTTACCTGATTACTAGCCCCAAATTGCTCCTGTTTGAACCTTTTTTTGATGTGTTGTAGGTCTGAATGACAGGAAAGGATGTATATTTACAAATGAAATGAACATTTTCTGATTTGGGTTTGTATATTATATAATGACTACACAGTTTCTTTTAAATAATCTGTTATAAAACATTTTATTTAAAGTATGAGTGGACTGTATTATTTGCCATAATAACAGAATGTAGTAATCTGTTATTTGTTATGTCCCATAAATGTATTTTTTTAATGTTTGATCGAAACTAGGAGTAGTCTATATTATTTAGCATAATAACAGAATTTAGTATAACCATTATTTTTGTTTATGCCCCACTTTATCTGTATATCCCCCAAGTCATAGTTTTAAAGAATCCAGGCAGTGCTTCTTTAATATTCACACTTCTGTATTCATCCCATGAGACTGAATGTAATGAAGCTAATTCTGTGGAGATGTAAACAAAGATCAGTAATAGGGCTTAAATCCCACTGCAATAGGCAGGACATGTTTGGACATGCGTGAGGAAGAATCTTTTCATTCATTGTGGAGATGTGACCAAGGGTGAAGACTCATCTAAAGGACTCTTTGTTTGTGTTCAAAGCAAGCGTCTGTACACATTTTGGCAGGGGATTTTATCCAAACGACTCAATTGTATTTAAGGTATATGCATTTCACATTGATAATTGAACCCACAACCTTAAAGCCTAGTTTATTTAACATGTTTATTGAACTGGATATAATGTGTTTGCTTTGATTGTATATCAATTAAAAAATCCAGTTGCAGAAAATCCTTGCTAAGCAAATTGATCCACAGACAATAGCAATTTGCAGCTTAAGTGAAATTGATGGGAGTTTTGGGTCATGGCGGAAACACAGGACGACCCTTGACTTGTCTGTCACCTTGCGCCCTGTCATTACCCCTCGCCGAGTGGTAAAAGATCAGCCACAGCTGTTTCCAGATAAACTTTACTTTAGAGGTGTCATCATCTGGACTGAGAAAGCAATTAACCCATATCACAACCTTTTGGTAATGACCACGTCATTCTGCCCTTTCTAAAGGCTGAGGGGTAATTTACTGCTTCCTTCTTTTCAGTTGCTCACAGTAATTATTTTGTCGCATTCATATCCTGGTCATGACCTCTGTGGCGAGACTGAGACATATCCGCCACCTGGCTCTTGTCATTTGTTTATTATATATCTTTATGTGGAGGAAAAGTGTCTGGAATGGAATAGCTAGGAAATAGAATTTAGCATGTTTTGAATGCTGATGTATTCATTTGGAATTATTTGCACTGAAATCCAGTCCAAAGTACTGTAAAAGTATTGCAGTCTTTCATATCGTTTTAACTCAAATTAAAATTCAAATGTAAAATGTAAAATAACTGATTATTCACTGCTTCTCAAAGTATTTAATTTAATGTAATTTAATTTAATTTAATTTAATTTAATTTAATTTAATTTAATTTAATTTAATTTAATTTAATTTAATTTAATTTAGTTTCATTTCATTTTATTTCATTATGCTTGTTTGATTAAACTTGTTAGACTTGTTACACTTGTTTTTGTTTTAACTGTAATATTGTCACGGATCACTGAAGGCAGAGACAGAAGTATCTTTTCACACAGTGTTTATTTAAAACACAGGATAGTCAGTGCACCGAGGTGCGGTCAAACAGTTCTACTGTTGAGTCAAGCTGAGATGAAGAATCACTTCCCTTATGCAGAGCAAGCCGATGACAGGGGTTAGTCTCTGGGTACACGGAGCAGTTGACAGCCTTGGCGGGAGATCGGGAAGAGCAGATGAAGAGTGTAGCGATCATGTGAAGATGATACCAGACAAAGAAGGACTGGAGCGGGTGAGTCTATATGGTGTGCTGTGATGACTGAAGCAGGTGATGGTGATGAGTGCACAGGTGTGTGTAATCAGTAATCTGGTGAGTGAGTGCGTTGTGTAGTGACTGGAGAGTGTGACTGGTGATCAGGGCTGATAGAGCGTGCAGGGGGTGTGACAGTACCCCCCCCTCCACGGGTGACTCCTGGCACCCTGGACCGGCGGCGTGGACGACCACGGCCTCGAGGAGCTGGACGGTTGGGATGTTGCCGGTGGAATACTTCGAGGAGAGAGGGATCTAGAATATCCTCCCGGGGTGTCCATGACCGTTCCTCGGGACCGAATCCTTCCCAATCGACTAAGTATTGGATCTGGCCGTCCCGCCGCCGGGAGTTGAGGATTTCCTTGACCTGGTAGATGTTGTCGTCCATGACTTCAGGTTGGGCTGGAGGGGGAGGCAGCTCTGGGTCTGTGGAGGGAGGAGAGACGGGATCAGTGAAGGGTTTCAGGAGAGAGACATGAAAGGCAGAAGGAATACGGGAGTGAGGTGGCAGGTTGAGGCGGTAGGTGACAGGATTAATTTGGGAGTGAATGGTATATGGCCCTATGTAGCGGGGACTCAGCTTTCTACAGGGCAGTCGGAGACGGATGTTTTGGGTTGACAACCACACTTTATCTCCTGGATGGTATACAGGGTTGGGTAGTCTGCGGCGGTTGGCGGCGTCAGTATGTCTCCGTACTGCCCGTTGGAGGTGTATATGAGCTGAGTCCCATACCCTCTCGCTCTCCTGGAACCAGTGGTTTACCGCGGGCACTTCAGAGGCTTCGCCGGTCCACGGAAATAGGGAAGGTTGGTATCCAAGAACACACTGAAAGGGGGTTAGTCCCGTGGATGCTTGGCGAAGAGAGTTCTGTGCATACTCGGCCCACGGTAAGTACCGGCTCCAGGTGTTCTGGTGATGAGCACAGTAGGTCCGGAGGTAGCGTGAGATCTCCTGAATCTTTCGTTCGGTCTGCCCGTTAGTCTGTGGGTGGTAGCCGGATGAGAGACTGATAGAAGTTCCGAGTAACTGAAAGAAGGCCCGCCAGACCCTGGAGATAAATTGTGGTCCCCGGTCGGAGACGATATCTTCGGGGAGGACATAGTTGCGGAAGACATGGTGGAACAGTGTTTCCGCGGTTTCCAAAGCAGTAGGTAGGGCCTTGAGTGGGATTAATTTGCACTGCTTGGAGAATCTGTCGACCACCACCAATATAGTGGTGTGACCTCGGGATGGAGGCAGATCTGTGGCAAAATCGATGCCGATGTGGGTCCAGGGCCGGCGAGGAATGGGCAATGGTTGGAGTTTGCCCTCAGGAAGACGGTGTGGAGTAGTGGTTACGGCGCAGACCGAACACCCCCGGACATACTGGGCAACGTCCTTGGCCATACCTGGCCACCAGTATTTCCCCCGCAGGAGCGAGAGGGTTCGCCTGCTGCCCGGGTGTCCTGAACCGAGGGAGGTGTGCGTACTGTCGAGGAGGGTGAGACGGTGACTGGATGGAACATAGGTTAACCCTGGAGGAAGACCCGGAGGGGATGGCTCCTCGAGAGTGGCGGCATGAATTTCCTCGTCAAGTTTCCACAAAATGGGAGCGATGGAGATGGAGGGTGGAAGAATAGGTTCGGGAGCTTCTGGAACTGGATCAGGTGAGTAAAGACGGGAAAGGGCATCCGCTTTACAGTTTTTGCTCCCTGGCTGATACGTGATAGAGAAGTTAAACCTGGCGAAGAACAGTGACCATCGAGCTTGCCGAGCGTTCAGTCGTTGGGCACTGCGAAGGTATTGGAGGTTTTTATGGTCCGTTATCACAGTGAATGGAAACTGTGCTCCTTCCAGCCAGTGCCGCCATTCCTCGAGGGCCAGTTTGATGGCCAGTAACTCACGGTCCCCTATGCCGTAGTTCTGTTCGGCAGAAGTGAGTTTGCGAGAATAGTACGCACACGGATGGAGAGCTTTGGGTTTGTCAGACCACTGGGAGAGTACGGCCCCCACTCCTACATCTGCCGCATCGACTTCGACCACGAAGGGCCGTGTAGGATCCGGGTGTCTGAGGATGGGTGCTACGGTGAATTTACTCTTGAGAAGTCGGAAGGCGCGATCCGCCTCGGAGCTCCAGGCGATAATTTTCCGACCCCCCTTGAGGAGAGATGACAAGGGTGAAGAGATTGAGCTGTAGTTCTTTATGAAACGACGGTAGAAGTTTGCAAATCCTAGGAAGCGCTGGAGCTCCTTGACGGTTTGGGGTACCTTCCAGTTGTTTACGGCGTCCACCTTGGTGTTCTCCATCTGGACCCCCGCAGCGGAGATCACGTAACCGAGAAAGGAGATGGTGGACAGATGGAACTCACATTTTTCGGCTTTGAGGTAGAGTTGGTGCTTACGGAGACGTTGTAGTACTTGACTGACTTGGTCATGGTGATCTTCTAGATTGCGGGAGTAGATGAGTATGTCGTCAATGTATACTATAACACTTTTATGGAGGAGGTCCCTGAAGATATTATTCATAAAGTTTTGAAATATGGAAGGACTGTTTGCTAACCCATACGGCATGACCAAGTACTCATAGTGACCAGTAGGGGTGATGAAGGCGGTTTTCCACTCATCTCCTTCTCGAATACGGATCAGGTTGTACGCGCTGCGGAGATCCAGCTTACTGAAAACTCGCGCCTCCCGGAGCTCCTCAAGAGCGGCTGGCACGAGTGGTAAGGGGTAAGCAAATTTCACCGTAGCTTCGTTTAACACCCGATAATCGATACACGGCCTGAGCCCTCCGTCCTTCTTGGTTACGAAGAAGAAGCTCGATGCGGCAGGAGACTTGGATGGCCGAATGAACCCCTGGTCGAGGGCCTCGTGGATGTAGCTCTCCATCGCCTCGTGTTCAGGACGGGAAAGAGGGTAGATGCGACCGTGCGGTAACTTGGCGTTGGGCAGCAGGTCGATGCTACAATCGCAGGGCCGGTGAGGAGGTAGTTGAGTGGCACGTTCTTTACTGAAGACATCCAGGAAAGTGTGGTAGGTGGGAGGAACGTGCCGAGTGGGGTCCGTGGAGGAGTGAGTTACAGTGGTTGAGTGAAGGGGAAGTGATGGTTGGTGGTTCGGTAAATGATGAATGTGTTCTTTGCAGGCTTTACTCCATTCGAGGATCTGTCCCGTGCTCCAGTTAATGGTAGGCTGGTGTTGAATCAGCCAGGGTCGACCCAACACCACGTCAACGTTGGCCCTGGGCAAGACCAGGAGGTGCAGTTTTTCTCGGTGGTCTGGGGAGATCGTCAAGGTGACTTGGCGCGTCCGACGGGTGATCTGGCCCTCGCCCAATGGCGTATTCTGGATGGTGTAGATGCGATACCGGGTTTCATTCGTCACCGTAGGGATGCGATGTTTACTGACGAAATGGGTGGAGATGAAGTTTCCCGCGGCTCCGGAGTCCACCAGGACATTGATGGGGAAATTGCAAGAGTTAGTAGTTAGAGTAGCTTGCAGGTGCGGAATGTTACAGATGGATGGGGTGATGGAACAAGCACTCACCATAGGACGAGGCGGACGGACTGGGCAGCCAGAGATGAGATGGGTTGCTTCCCCACAGTATAGGCAGAGTTGAAGACGGAGTCGTCTGGTGCGTTCAGCGGAGGTAAGGTGGTAGGCGTCGGTGATCATAGGCTCCTCGGAGTCGGCTGGAGCTGATGGAGGGCGGTGAAGACGCGGGGGATCAACAGTGGTGAGCAAGGGTGATGAGTGAGGGTGAGATGATGTTTTGTGAAGGGTTGTAGGGATGGAACAAGCATTGAGGTGTTGAGATACACTGACAGCCTTCCGGATGAACACCTCTAGCTCTGCGTTGTCATCGTAGATAACCATATGCTGGCGAACGTTAGGTGTCAATCCTTGACGGTAGGCGGCGAGTAATGCTACTGGGTTCCACCCACTACTGGCGGCGAGAGTGCGGAAACGAAGAGTGTATTCATGGATGGTGAGACTTCCTTGAGTGAGGGATATGAGTTCGTCGTGGACGGATAGTGGGGTAAGTGCGGTGCCAAAGACTTCCTTAAAGTGCTGGGTGAAGGTGTGATAGGAATTAAGGACTGGGTTGCTGGCGTTCCAGAGGGCGTCGGCCCATTGCAGAGCTCGGCCCGTGAGGAGAGAGATTACAAATGCGACCTTGGATATTTCGTTGGGGAAGGAGCTTGAGTTGGTCTCAATATATAGAGAACACTGCAGCACGAATCCAGCACAGGTCTGGGGATTATCAGCATAGCAGGCGGGACGAGAGAGAGCTGAGCTCGACATCGCGAGCGGGTTGATGGGAGGATTCGTGGGTTGTTGGTTTAGCGCCGCTGCTTCCGGGTGTGAGTCAGCGGCGATCCCGGAAGGATTAGCGTGACCGTCCATGATCCGGGAAAGTATTTGCGGGTCTGGTATCCTGTCACGGATCACTGAAGGCAGAGACAGAAGTATCTTTTCACACAGT
>CAIGQW010055747.1:5883980-5900584 GCA_903798125.1 Danio choprae | reverse complement strand
TATATATATATATACACACACAAATGACATATTTCTAAATTATATATCAATCACATGTCTCGAGGAAAACACACCTGCCTTGATGGAGCTTGCCATTTAGATAAAACATCTAGTTTGAAATGCCTGTGGCATTATTTTATCTCTAGGTTAATTTAATTTGGAATTTGTGAACAAGATCCATTTCCATCTTCCTGGAAAACTAGTGTTTCATTCCAATGTAAAACTTTATGAATCATGTACTGATCATGTATGTTGGAGCTGTGGAATGTGCTTTTGGCAGAAAGAGTGAAGGATTTAATAGTCAGTGAAGGAAGAGCGGTTGAGTGTGTGTGTGTGTTGTGTGTGTGTGTGTGTGTGTGTGTGTGTGTGTGTGTGTGTGTGTGTGTGTGTGTGTGTGTGTGTGTGTGTGTGTGTGTGTGTGTGCGCGTGTATGTGTATGTGTGTGTGAAATTAAATTGTAATGTATAATGCAAGTGCATATAAAACTGACAGTGTTAATTCAACCCATATATATAACACATAATTGAGTCATTCAATCTTGTTTGAAACCTACAGGTAAGTGTGTTGAAGCAGGGTTGGCACTAAACAGTGCGGTGCTGCTGCCACTGCTCTATGCTATGCACACATACACACAGACTTTACAATGCTGCTTATAATGCACAAATGTTTTGAAATATATATTTCATTTTATGTTTGTTGTAATGTGTGTTAATTATACATGTTTTAAATGTACATTTTTGGGGTTGGTGAATTGTGTTAAATAATAAAAACCAATGTTTTCAGATGTAATTCTTCTGACTGACATTATCTATCCTGTGAGTCATGTTCATTTGAATGACACCGGCGACTTCTGTAGGTTTATTGTCAATCAGCAGCCTTCAAAGAATTAGGACAGAGGCACGAGATATCGAATGTGTCCATGTGTGTGTGTGTGTGTGTGTGTGTGTGTGTGTATGTGTGTGAACATGCCAGGCTGGTCCTTTTTTAAACAGCCTCTCCCCTTCATACACATTCCTGACAAAACCTCATCACCATCCCTGGAATATCACGCAGCCAGCGTGTCTTTGCAACATTATCTGCCCATATAGCGACGCTTTCACACACTTCAGCCCCTCACCAGCTCATATTGTTGAGGCATATAACTGGTGAAGTTGCAGTGTAGCATTTTCAGATAAAAAAAAAGTCAGGGGATAAAAATAAGGGTAAAGGGCTATAAGTACTGTCTGCAAAACTCAAAAGTGAACCACAAAACCAGTCTTACTTACTGAATGTTGCACAGATAATTTTTTGGCAATAGTTCAAAATACATTGAATGGGTCAAAATTATTTTTATTTTGTGTCACAAATCAATACAATATGAAGTAAAGATTTTTCACAAATTTCCTACTGTAAATATGTCAACTCAATTTTTGATTAGTAATGTGCATTGCTATACACTTAATTTAGACAACTTTAAAGGGGACCTATTATGCCCCTTTTTACAAAATGTAAAATAAGTCTCTGATGTCCCTTCGAGTGTGTATGTGAAGTTTCAGCTCAAAATATCCCACAAATCATTTTTATAACTCTTTATAACTGCCCTTTTTAGGCTTTGAACTAAATTGTGTCGCTTTGGTGACTGTCGCTTTAAATTCAAATGAGATTGAAATGAGCATTTGTGCGCTTTCAAAAGTAGCTACAAACGTGTAAAGCATAGCATCAGATTCAAAACTGAAAATGTCAAAATAAGTGGCTCAGAAATAGGAAGTCTATATAGACTCTGGTGTTAATTTGTACATCTTGAAACACAACGTTTATAATGCCTCTTAGTCGCTGACATTATCCTCAGCAGGTGAAAACTCTAATGGGGGACGGCTGCTTCTCACTCAGGGCTGTCTATGCTAATGGACAGGGCTTTTTCCCTCTGACGACAAAAGAATTATCAATTAAAGTGTTTCTACAGACTGTTTTTTATCAAGTGTGATTATAAAAGAATAGAATTAATTCATTCTTACCATTAGAGGCTGGCTATATTCACACACTGTTGCCACACAACTGTTTAAACAACTGTTAAAAATGATTTTTGCATAATAGTTTTTTGCATAATATTTTTAAATGCAATTTTCTGAATATTTAGATATTTTTTTTAACCCTCAGATTCCAGATATTGCCCTTTCCTAGCAAGCCATACATCAATAGAAACTTATTTGTACCTGAATTATGCATAACAAAAAAGAAAATGACACTTATGTCTGGTTTTGTGACGTGTATCACAGTCACCTGTCCAAGAACAATACACACTTTTTAAAGAGGTGTGCATAAAATGACAGGTTTTATCAATGATTCATTTTTCCCACCTATTTTACAGCAGAACATTAAAGACCATGAAAGAGATGAAAGAAAATACTTATTGTTCTTTCTTTTGGTTGTAAAGCAATAAAATCCTAATGAACAGCAATTGCTTCTCTCTTATATGGAACAGTTTGAAGTTTTATGGTTCTGCGGTTTGTTTTATTGTAGAGTGGCGGTTCAGTTATCTGATCAGGTGTAAAATGATTCCATCTGGCTCTTTGTGAAACTTATATACACTGTAACAGACTGGCATCTCGAAAATACTGAAGGAAGAAAGATACAATTGAATTAAACAAACTAATTGTGAAGCCTTGCAAAACTGACACCTTGGAGTAGTTCATAAAAATAAAAAAAACTAAGTTAAATCACACACACACACTTTCCTTTGTTATCAGGGGTCGTCACAGCAGAATGAACCGCCAGTTACTCTGACATATGTTTTACTCGCGGATACAAATTCACAACCCAGCTCATCACAATCAGTTCCAACCAATAGCCATGAGACACAAGGAATACCTAATGTCACTTTACTCATCACAATCAGTTCCAATCAATAGCCACGAGACACAAGGAATATATAAGCTGTCCATTCATTTGGTTGTAGATACTGATGCAGACGTTCACCCACCATCCTCCTCACCACTACCAGGTTGGCCCTGTCCAGGGGGGTAGGCTCCGCCCCTGTCTTCGTCCTCGGCAGTCATAGCTGGATCTAAAAGCTTCCGATTCAAGCTACGGACAGGGCCTTCGCCAAAGAAATCCTATTATTTGTTAAATGATACTTTTGCTAAATACTACTCATCAAATAAATGTATTTCAATATCATATTTAGCTCCCTGGTCTTTCTGGTAGAACTATTATTAGAACTAACTATAGAACTAAATGATTAGTTAAGCATTTTCACCACCTAGAAATGTTATCAAATCCATTATTTCTGTCTTTTGCTGTAGTTTGTCAATAGGATACATCAGCTTGCATTTCCAAATATCACTTTTGCAATTAATTGTAATAATCCAGGGAGATCTTTGTACGCACAAGGAGTCTGAGAACAGCCAGTGCTTCACACAGATATTTTCCAGTCTGTCTGGAAAGAAATGAAGAAACAGAGCAGTCTAAATCCAGAAGAACTGTGTCAACATTTCCAAGACACTACAAGAAACCTACCTGCAAAATTACCTGAACTTCAGTACCTTGCATCTAGGGTCAAATCTTTAAACACAAAGAATGGCCACACCAAATGTTGATTTAATTTAGTTAATGGAAGCTAATTGAAAAGAAAATCTATTTATGACATTATTGTCGACAGCACTAGTTAATGTTAATAGTACTGTAGAGTAACATTGCAGGAAGGTCTCTCTATAAGCATCTTGCAGATATTGCCTGTTTCTGTTTCTTCAAGTCTTTCTAGATATGGAAAGATGATGGTGTTGAGATCAGATCTCTGTGTGGAACACTGGCTACTGACTGCATACAAACATCCCACAGATTATTACAACTAAAAACAAAAATAATGTTTTGACTTTTAAATTAATATTGCCCACTGATAGTCTAGAGCAAAGAATAGAAATAACTGACTTAAAGATACATTTTGGGGGCAAAAATACGAGTGTTAAAATAATTTTGTTCATCATAGTATATCAAAGCTTCAGTTTTTAGCAAATATTCGCTTACATTTTGGTATTTTATTTGCATAATGCTATCATGTACCTGTAAAACATAAAAGCCCTTTAAAATATACTTGTTAATGTTCTTGTACTTCTATAGCATTCCTCAAAATATCTCTTATTCTGTTCTATATGAAACAAAGCCACATAGAATGAAATGATAAAAATGATAGAAATTAATAAAAATTCCATCACGCTTTTTGAGTAGATTCCCCTTAAAATCTGTAAAATGCTTTGAGTTCTCAGATAAGAGCTATATAAAAATGTAAGGAATATTCATTAATTTATTTTATTTTCGGCTTAGTCCCTTTATTAATCTGGTGTCGCCACAGCGGAATGAACCGCCAACTTATCCAGCATATGTTTTATGCAGCGGATGCCCTTCCAGCTGCAACCCATCACTGGGAAACATCCATACACACTCATTCACACACATACACTTCGTACAATTTAGCTTACCCAATTCACCTATACCGCATGTCTTTGGACTTGTGGGGGAAACCGGAGCACCCGGAGGAAACCCACGCCAACACGGGGAGAACATGCAAACTCCACACAGAAATGCCAACTGACCCAGCCGAGGCTCGAACCAGCAACCTTCTTGCTGTGAGGCGATCATGCTACCCACTGTGCCACCATGAGGCCATTTAAGGAATATAAGGATCTTATTTTAAGGTATAATTACCTTTATGATTTTAGCTTAATAAAGTACTAATTTGCTGCTTACTAATAGTTAAGGTAAACGCTGGGTCTAGGTATTAGGTGGGATTGGCGTTGTAGAATAAGATACTTTATACATACTATTAAACAGCCAAAATCTTAATAATAAGTAGGTAATAAACTAGGAGTCAATCTGTATTTAAATGAAAGTGTTACTAAAAATTCTCATTACTGTTGCTAATAAGAACAACTATTTCTTTTTTCTTTCTGTAGCTTCATTGCTTGAGAAATCAGTCTCTCGCTAGCATATACAGGGTTACAGAAGCACGTTCTTTTAACAAGCCGTTAAAGCGGTTTGAAGTGCTTTCATGACAGAACATGTTTAAGTGAGCAGTAATTCTCAGATAAACTTTCCCCGAGTCTCTCTCTCTCTTCCTCCCTCACTGCAATTAGACATGTGAGTGGCTGATGACAGGCTGCCAGGATGTTGAAAGACGGTAGCAGCTGATTCACAAGAGCTGAATGGCATCACCTGTGTTTAAAAAAAAAGAGATGATGTTGGCAGACATTTAGTATCATCCACAATAGGTGAAGAATGAGGCTTTGATTGAGAGTTTTATTCATTGAATATCATACTCTGTAAAAGCCATTAGTTATTTTACTTAAAAAATGTGAGTAAACCCGTTGCCTTATGTCAACAAGTAAACTTTACTCAAAAAATTGAGTAAACCTGTTGTAACTTGTAGTTCACTTACCTTAATTTTTCTAATTATGCGCAGTTCATTTACTCCATTTTAAGGCAATAGGTTTACTCTTTTTTTAAAGTTAAGTCAACTCATTGCTTTTTACAGTGTAAAGAATGTTTTACAATTTCATTGAAGTTACTCACAACATCTTCATTCATTCATTCATTTTCATTTCGGCTTAGTCCCTTTATTAATCTGGGGTCGCCACAGTGGAATAAACCGCCAACTTATCCAGCATATGTTTTACGCAGCGGATGCCCTTCCAGCTGCAACCCATCTCTGGGAAACATCCATACACACCCATTCACACTCATACACTATGGACAATTTAGCTTACCCAATTCACCTATACCGCATGTCTTTGGACTTGTGGGGGAAACTGGAGCACCCGGAGGAAACCCACGCCAACACAGGGAGAACATGCAAACTCCACACAGAAACGCCAACTGACCCTGCCGAGGCTGGAACCAGCGATCAGCGACCTTCTTGCTGTGAGGCGAACGTGCTACCCACTGCGCCACTGTGAGGCCCTCACAACATCTTATTTAGTGTTTTCTATGAATATGTGGTTAATATATTTTTTATTTTATTTATGTTGTTATTTTTACCACGTTTTGGGATTTTGCCATGTTTTCAGACTGTTATTTATTTTAATTTTGCTTCACCTAGTTTTTGGAACCATTTTTCGACAGACTTGAAGTCCGTCGTCGCACTTCACTCCTAAGTCTATCATTGTACAGGGCGAGCTACTGAGCAAACTGATAACACAGGAAAAGCTGTCCATAGGGGGTACGCGGTCAGCGCTTGCACAAAAAGGAACAGAAGCTATCATACCAACCTGTAGCATTTGTTTTACAGATGAAATGCAGCCAGACGTACCTCTGGGTACATATTTTGCGGTCCTCAAAAACATAGACCTGGGTACATATCCACGTATGAGCCTGGGTTGCATAATTCTATGGTTTGTAGGATCACTCTGTTCACATCTTGCAATAGCTCTTGCTGGACCGGACGAAGAAATCAGAGGAAAGTTCCACTTCAAGGATATTTTTTGTGCATTTGAGGTCTGACTTTAGTTTCACATCCTTACTATTAACCAATGTGTTTCTCGTACTGTCCTGGTGATGCGGACATGACTCAACGACTTTCTTCTTGAAAACATTGAAATCTGTTTCAAAATGTGTAACTTTGGGAATGTCAACAAATGCTTATTTTGTAGGATGTTGCTTTTAAGAGATCTAGGGTCCTTAAAGAATTAGTTCATCAAAAAAAAAAGCAATTAGTTACTTTACTTTAAAAAAATGTGTGTAAACCCATTGCCTTAAAAGCGACAAGTTAAAAATGAGTAAACTGCTATAATTTGGAAATGTGAAGTTGACCTAACTTAATTTTTGGAATTATGCATACAGTTCATTTGCTTAATAATTTTAAGACAGCTTTTCTCACATTTTTTGGTAACACTTTACAACAAGGTTTTATTAGTTAATGTTTGTTAATGCATTTATTAACATGAACAAACAATGAACAATACATTTATTACAGTATATGTTCATGTTAGTTAACATTAGTTAATGAAAATACCTTTGTGCATTTTTAGTTCGTTAACTCACGGTGCATTAACTAATGTTAACAAGCATGAATTTGGATGCTAATAATGCAATAGTAAATGCTAAACTATGATTAATGAATGCTACAAGTATTATTCATAATTAGTTTATGTTAGTAAATACATTAACTAATGAAACCTTACTGTAAAGTGTGACTCATTTTTTTATGTCAAATCAAGTAATCGCTTTAAAAGAAAATTTCTGGTTACGGACGTAACCCACGTTTCCCAAACGAGGGAATGGAGATGCTGTGTCGGATGACACTAGATAACCAATCACTCTGAAGAATAAGAAAATGCTCGAACGCCACTGTCTGCTTCATCACCGACACTGGATACATGAAGCTTGATCTCTCTGGTTTCAGCTCTGTAGATGTTGTCTTTTCAGTCGCATGAGGCTCCTAAAGTGAAAGTCTGCCTTGCTGTCTGCAGCTGTGGCTTTATACTCAGCTGATTGTAATTGCCATCAGCCGCGAGAGCTGTGCGCTGCCAGCTCATAGGCATTCATTGGCCCGTTTTCTTATTCTTCAGAGTGATTGGTCATCCGACAGTTCCTGACCTGATGAGGAACGAGTTTACTCACTTTTTTATTTCAAAAATATTCATCTTTGTATTACTAAAGACTAATAATTTCATGAAGCCAGAGATTTCAATTCAATTCAATTCAAACATGCTTAATTGGCATTACAAATTGTAATGATTACATTAAACAGAACACATGAAAGCTAATTACATAGTAGTGATAAAACATGTATTTTATGTTTTTACTAAATGTCTTTACTGAAATAATTGTTAATATGAATCAGTAATGCACTCTTAATGCCTTGCATGCTGGAAATGCATATTTGGGCACCATTCTAAATAAAAGAAAAAGCCTCATTTTAATTAAAACTGTTGTATTGACACAATTTCAACTCACGATACAACCTATAATACCTCTAATGTGCAAAGAGGGAGGAAGAGGGATGCCATATGCACATTTTTTCATTACATTTGACTTTGTTAAATGGTGCACACTTGTACATTTCTTGGATGGGATAAGAAGAAATGTTTTTTTTTGTCAACATGTGCAAAATGATTAGCCGTCCTGTTATCACGTGAATGACTCCAGTAATTTAATTTAAATGAATGTAAATTGTTTACATTGATTTTCTGAAAATGTTTTAAGCTCTGAAATTATTTGTAAAGAAAGAGCTGAAATCTCTCGGGTTTCAGTAAAATATATCGTTTTGCGTTCCAAAGATGAACAAAAGTCTTAACGTTTTGGAGCAATGTCAAAGGGAGTAAATGATAACAGATTTATTTATTTTTTTACTTTTTTTTGTATTGAAATACAGTGGAATGTGGGTTTTTGCATAACAGTTTTAGCCTGAAGAACTGAGATGTTTGAAACACTCTCTCACCTGTTATAATTCATTTGAACTCTTTGTACAAGAAGAACACACTCCACCCATACACATTCTGTACTAAAGAAATATCTGCTTTGCATGTTTAATTAGAGAGCAATTTCAGTTTAGGTTGATTTGTTCCAGGAGTGTCTCATTCCTGAAACACTCAGTTTTGCTCACAGTCTGATGTGTAACGTTGCAGAAAAACTGTGTACATTGTGATTTCAGAACATGCTCTTTCATAAACATCTTTGATTTTTATTGCAGGTGAGATTGTATCTGAACGTTCCCATGATCCCTGGATGTGGAAATCACGATTAAGCTGCTACTAAAGATGTTAGGAAATCGTATTGTTCATCCACTTGTTTCAAAATTGTTTATACAATTAGATTAAGCTGCTATTATCTGCTCAAATTTGTATCTGTCCTTTTTATCACATTACCAATTGCTTAAGAAAACATTTTTTTCTTCTGCTCTCAACTTTCAAGTTGAGAAATTCAATCATGTTTTCCAGTTAATGCTAAAAAGCTGAATCTTTCTAGAGAACCACACGGATGTAAAAAGAGGATATGAGTTGCATAATCAAGTTTACTGGAAGTTTACGGTAGTTTGTATTTAAATGTGTCTGTGTGTGTTTACATGTGTATGGCTGCCTCTTTAAGAATAAATGGGAACACTTTATACAGCTGTATTTATAATCTGCGTAAAAAAGCTATTTCACTTTTAAAAAGTGAGTTGCCTTAACATGTTGCAACAAGTTGACTTTAGTGAATAAATCTGTTGTAACATTGCAGCTAATGACTTAATTTTTATAATTATACACATGATTCATTTACTTTATGGGCAATGGGTTTACTCACTTTTTTAAGTAAAGCCAACTAATCACTTTAAAAGCAATAGGTTTACTCGCTTTTTTTAAAGTAAAACAAACTATTTGCCTTTTAGACTGTAAAAATGCAGGGTTCCACATAATTCCTTCATGTTGTCCCAACACAAATCGATTAAGGTAACTTCAACCCAGGCTCATTCTAAAAACATACTGCTATATACATTTCTGGAGAGCACCAAATACGTCCAGGAGCTACGTTTCTTTGCAGTTTTTGTTTTCGCGAATCCACCAGAGGCTGCTGTGTATGCTTTTTCAGATCTCAAATTTCTCAAAATGCAATTCGTGCCATGCTGTTCTCGTGTAAATCCACCAGAGGCCGCTGTCGACTGACTGAATGACTGACTGACTGACTGACCGATCGACTGACCCACCCTCCTTCTTCCCTAAACTCAACCAATAGTGTTTTCAAAAGCACCGATTGACCCGCCCACCCACTTCTCTCAAGCCAACCGACAGTTTTAAACAGCAATCCAGAAAAAGAAAAGCCTGATTTGTTCCACGTTTTCAAATTTTACCACATTCTCACCCTGTTATTTACTTGTTTATTTTATTTTTTCGCTTCTGTTTTTGTCTTACCTGCTTTCTGGAACCATTCTTCGCCAGACTAGAACCCCATCGTCGTGGTCAACTCCTCTCTGTGTCTCAAGTCCGCCGACTAACTGGACAGACTGGTAACGGTAGCAAAGCCGTCCATACGGAGGTAAGCTGTCAGCTGTTAAGCGCGAAAAGGAACAGCGTCATACTGCCCGGTATCGTTCGTTTTAAATGGAATGCAGCCATACGTACTTCTGGCTACATAATTCACGATTTCCAGAAATGTATATAGGGCTACGTTTTCAGAATGAGCCTATGTTGATTGACTTCATTGATTTTACAAATTTAAGTGGATTGAACATAAAACAATGAAGTAGTCCCAAACAAGAAATGTGTTGATTTGGCTCATTTTAAATAAGTCGTTTGAACAAGCAACGATAATATTTTTTTCAGTGTACAGTGTGCTGACGGGAACTGACACATCTACAAAACACTAGAAAAACACCCCCCAAAAATATAAAATAATTATATTAAATTTTTTTGGTAACACATTATAATAAATGCTCAGTTTGAAGCATTTATTAAGCATTTGCAGATACAGTGAAAAAAAAAAATATTCATTGGATTTACTATAAAGGTAAGTGGCTGCAAACAATTTATATGGGCTGAATTTAAACAAGCAAATTAAATTTAGTAATGTTCAACTAAACTTGTTTGTTTAAATTCAGCCCATATGAATTGTTTACAACCACTTACCTTAAAAGAATTTAGTTGATACAATGAATAATTTTTTTCAGTGCAGGTTTGATTTCAGCTAATGAATTTCTTCAAATGGCTTCATATTTGTGGATCATGAAGTGTCGTGTTGTTGTATTGAAATAAAAATCAATTAAATACATGATTCTGTGTCTGTCTGTGTGATGATTTCTATTTGGCTCTACAGATCTTCTCAAATGGAATTATTTTCTGTTTCTCAAACCCCCACACAGGGTTTTATCAGTGAGTATTCTTGCTTTCACATGTCTAAGTTGGGGAAGATTTGAGTAAAAATACTTAAAAGTAAACACTGCAGGGAAAGTCCAATTCATTCTAGTGAACCGTTTGAACTTATTGGTCATCTTTTATGTATTTTGATGGAAAGTCTGATTCATTAGCAACTTGGGTTGTAATGAACAGTTCTCGCTCTCTCTCATATTAGACATGGAAAGGAATTACTGTAATTAATTAATTTGAGCAGTTGAAAAGTCAGATTAGTTATTGTGAATTAAATTCATACTAAAAGCTCTCAGTTTCCCAGTACTGGGTTGCGGCTGGAAGGACATCCGCTGCATAAAACATATGTCGGAATAGTTGGGGTTAATTCCCCTGATAAATAAGGGACTAAGCCGAAGGAAAATTAGTGAATGAATGACTGTTTACAGCATTAGATTGTCTTATTCATAGATTATTTCAAGTGAATCAGTTTCTGAATCAGATAGTCACCTCTCATCTGGTTGTTTTTGGAAAATCTGAATTATTCTTGCAGATCAGCTTTGATCTAAGTTTGATTCATTGATTCTAGTTCATATGACTCTTAGGAATTTGAAGTTGGAATCAGTTTCTTCTGTTAATAAGCTATCAAACTGAACAAAACCTTCTGAGTTACGTTTTTGTTTTATTCTGTATATCAGTAACAACATAATGTATTATTGCTTTTTTACAGCTTTTTAAAAACCTTGTGATAGGGGTTGTATGTAGGCTAGTTTGAGTAAGGAAAAAATTATGTTTTTATTTTACTAAAACAACAGCAATGACAAAAAAGGTGATAGTGTCAAATCAACAGAGATAGATGATTTATTTGATCCTACTTAAGATTAAGTGGCCTTAATTACTATACTTACATTTAAAAATGATCATTTGGTACAGTGCACTTGTTATGTACATACATTTGTTTTTACATTGTACTTATACACAATACAATATGAACACAATTGGTACACTGTACTTAATTCTTAATTTTTTAAAAATGTAAATACATAAAGACCACTTAATGTAACGTAGGGCTATTTATTTCAAAACATTACATTCTGTTGCATTTGTCTGTAAAATGTTCTTGTATGGTTTAGTTTCCTTCACATCTTATCCCAAGCATTAGCTCATTTTAGAGCTAATAACAGGTTTGATAGCAGATTGATGCAGCTTTATGGAGTAGTTTTCAATTACTTAAATTACTTGAGTGGGTAGCACCGTCTCATCTAATAGTAAAACTGAAAGTTTACCTGCTCGAAGATCAGCAATGTTATTACATCTGATAAATGTCTTTAGTTGGAAAACTGTCATATTGATAAAGTGTTTGTGCAACACATGTTTGTGGTTTTGTATATTTCTGTTTTGTGCTTGTGTGTGTTTGACAGACACAGAGAGCATTAGAAAGAGAATATTTGCCTCACATGTGGGAAAAACATCATTCATTCATTTTTCTTCAGCTTAGTCCTTTTATTCATCAAGGGTCGCCACTGTGGAATGAACCGCCAGCTTATCCAGCATATGTTTTACACAGCGGATGCCCTTCCAGCTGCAACCCAGTAATGGGAAACATCCATACACTCTCACATGCACATACATACACTAGGGCAAATTTAGTTTACTCAATTCACCTATACCACATGTCTTTGGACTGTGAGGGAAACCAGAACACCTGGAGGAAACCCACGTGAACGGGGGGAATATGCAATCTCCACACAAATGCCAACTGAGCCAGCTCAGACTCGCACCAGTGACATTCATGCTGTGAGGTGACAGTGTTAACCACTGAGCCACCATGTCAAAAAACAATATTTTCAAATTTGTCATTGACTGTTTAATACAGTATATGTCACCCAAAAGAAGCCAAAATTGTTTTTTTTTCCTTTAAGCCAAAAATCATTGGAATATTAAGTAAAGATCATGTTCCATTAATATATATATTTTTCAAATGTCCTATTATAAATATATCAAATCTTAATTTCTGATCAGTATTATGCATTTCACTAAACGTAGACACGCTGCAAAAAAAATTCTCCCAACACAGGGAGAACATGCAAACTCCACACATAAATGCCAACTGACCCAGACGAGGCTTGAACCAGTGACCTTCTTGCTGTGAGGCGATCGTGCTATCCACTGCGCCACCGTGAGGCCCGACAACAAATATATTTATGTTTACTTAGTTTTATAAGTTAATCAGGTTCAACAAACTTTAAGTAATTTAAACTTTGACTTAATATTTTAGTCAATTTAGTCAATTAACTAACTAACTAACTAACTACTAAACAAAACAAACAACTAAATAAATACTAAATAAATAAATCATACCACCAACATGCCATGGATGGACACTGCCCTCCTAAGACAGTTAAAAAAGTTGCGCTATAAAGATCAAGTTAAATGTGATTCATTACTTGCAAGGCGGATCTGAACTTCCCCTGATTGTTTTTGTGATTTTCCCTTCTGATTTTGAAGTGGTTTCTGCTAATAGAGTGTTTGCTGAATGTTTTGCTTTTCACTCTTTGACTTTACCACAAGTCTGCTACTGTCCTTCTGTCTTGTCTTGTACTTTCTGCCTTTATCTGTTCTGTTGACAACTCTCACACGCACAGAATAAAGAAAAAAAATTCTATTCCCAAAATGACAAAAATGTCCTTCCCACACAGTCAAGCTGGAGTGTGTGTGTGTGTGTGTGTGTGTGTGTGTGTGTGTGTGTGTACGGTGTGGTTCAGGAGGAATGTGAATGTGTGTGAGATAATATCAGGGGGGTAAAAGATATGGGTAAGTGAGTGATGGCCACTCAACAGCAACCTGTCTACCTGATAGGGAGTGTGGAACTGGGTGACTGATTTTCCCACCATCCCCTGCATACCATCCCAACCGTTGTAAGGATATTACAACCCACGGAGGGCTGCAATATACACTGCACATCCGGAGACAATGGTAAGGATGCACATATTCACAAACGTGTAAATTGTCTGAATCAGGTGATCAAAAGAAGGTGATAATCTGATGTAGAACAGTAAACTTCCATTCCAGTAAACAAACCAGACAGGGCTATATGCTTTATTATAAAGGTTTGCAGCACATGAAACAACAGTCAAAAGTGAGAAAATGCAAACATTTGCAGACTAAAAATATTCCGTAAACAGAAAGTAGAGCAGAAAATACTCATTCAGATTCCCAGTTGGCTCTTGCAAGGTTTCTCAGCAAAGTTTCTTCTCTGTAGTCTGTAATGGAAAGGGCTCTCCCCTTCTTTTCTGTTTGACTGGCGATTACTCAGATTGTTCTGTATTTGTCTTTGTGTGTAGATGTCTGCCTGTTTAACTCTGGGGATCCCCCATGTCACTGAAATTAAACTTTAAATGAAACTGACCACAATAGATAAAAAAAAATCCCAACCATTTAAATTTTTTTGTTCAGTCAATTGCTGATTATACACTTATTTGCACACGTAGAGTTTATAGGTTGACATATTATAGGATAAAAAATATTATAGGATAAAAAATGAAAGCTGTATTTGCACTACACATTTTCATAATTAATACAGGTATTAAGACACCACTTTTGAACTCCTGGCACAAAGTAATGTTCATTATTTTTACATTACTGTCAATAAAAGATTTTATAGCAATGTATGGGTCAAAAATAAAGGGTTAGATCATCTAAATATGAAAATCTTAGGAAAGAAATGATTATGTCTAGATGTTTTAGATGAAATCCGAGAGCTCTCCGATCCTCCACAGAGAGCAATGGTTCCGAGATGAAAAAAAAGTCATATGAAGCTCTAAGAACATTTTTGTGCACAAAAAAAACCCCTTTGTTTACCAATGTCTTCTGTATCAGATTAGAGTACTATATAGTCAATACTACACTTGTGTGATGTACTGCTGACTTTAATGGCATTATGTCGTACTGTCTGTAGCACCCTGACCTGACACTAGAGAGAATATTCATTCATTTTCTTTTCGGCTTAGTCCCTTTATTAATCAGGGGTCGCCACAGCGGAAAGAACTGCCAACTTATCCAGCATATGTTTTACACAGCGGATTGTCAGGGTTGTGGGTGGAGGAAAGGAGCGAGGACCCAATTGCAGGGAAAATGGGTATTTATTAATAATCAAAATAAAACAAAAAGGCAAAACAAACTACCCCGAGGGGGAAAACATTAACAAAAATACAAAAAACAAACTTGACTGGGCTGGCAGGAAAGAGCAGGACTGGACAAGGCTGGACAGGACACGACAAGGGAATATACAACGATGAAGATGAACTGGCACAGGACACCACGCTGCTGACAGAACAAACACAAACACCAGGACAAGAGCGCGCATCCAGACCAGGCGCGGACCTTGCGCGCTACCAGAATGCCGCTCATACAATGACACAAGAACAGAAAATGAGTGCTCGACCCGAGAAAAGTCGAGCCGAGCACAACATACAGGACAAGACATGACTAGTGTCTGGACTCTGCCACCAAAACATGAATTTACAAGACAGGAGGGGCAGAACCCTGACAGCGGATGCCCTTCCAGCTGCAACCCAGTACTGGGAAACATCCATACACACTCATTCACACACGTACACTACGGCCAATTTAGTTTATTGAATTCATCTATAACGCATGTCTTTGGACTGTGGGGGAAACTGGAACACCCAGAGGAACCCACCCCAACCCCGAGAACATGCAAACTCTACACAGAAATGCCAACTGGCCCAGCCAAGACTCGAACCAGAGACCTTCTTGTTGTGTCGCCCTGGAGAAAATATATTTTTTGTGGTGCACAAAAGTGATCCTGGAGCTTCATACACTCTCAGAAATAAAGGTACAACAGCAGTCACTGGGGTAGTACCTTTTCAAAAGGTACACATTTGTTCTTAAAGGGTCCATATTGATACCCAAAAGCTATATATTAGTACCTAAAAATTTCAAGAGGTATGTACCCTCAAGGTATTAATAAGGACCCTTTAGTTACAAATATGTACCTTTTGGTACCACCCCAGTGACAGCTCTCGTACCATTATTTCTGAGAGTGTATGATCACACTGAAGTGAGGGAGCTCTTGGAAATTATCCAAAATAATGGAATTTGTGTTAAAAAAAAAAGAAAAGTCTCTGTGGATTGGAAGGCTGCACAGTGGCGCAGTGGGTAGCACGATTGCCTCACAGCAAGAAGGTCGCTGGTTCGAGCCTCGGCTGGGTCAGTTGGCATTTCTGTGTGGAGTTTGCATGTTTTCCCCGTGTTGACGTGGGTTTCCTCCGGGTGCTCCGGTTTCCTCCAAACCAAAAAGTCCAAAGATGCGGTACAGGTGAATTGGGTAGGCTAAATTGTCCGGGTAGGCTAAATTGTCCGTAGTGTATGTGTGTGAATGAGTGTGTGTGGATGTTTCCCAGTGATGGGTTGCAGCTGGAAGGGCATCTGCTGCGTAAAATATATGCTGGATAAGTTGGCAGTTCATTCCACTGTGGCGACCCCAGATTAATAAAGGGACTAAGCCGAAAAGAAAATGAATAAATAAATGAATGGGGATTGGGATGACATGAGGGTAATTAAAATCAGAATTTTCATTTGTGTAAAATAAGCCTTTAAGGTCAAAACTTTTTGTAATGATAGATAGTTTGTCAGTTGCATTGTTTTATCATATAAAGACAGTGACTTTGAACTAATGTAATTGCTTAGGCACGCTGACATTCCAATAAATGTTAACAGGTTTAAAGAAAAAAAAACTTTGCTTTCAACTAGATCTATGAGTAAATTATTATTATCTTAGTTTATTAGAAT